>CM033397.1:31167008-31765541 GCA_019426215.1 Buddleja alternifolia | reverse complement strand
TTTCGTTGAAGAAAAATGAAGAGAAAAGATTTCTGCACAGGCAACTGCAACTGCACAACTGTGCAGCTGCGAATTTTTGTGGGCCGATTTTATGACTTGGATGGGCATAATTTATGTATCTAAGACTCCTTTTTAGTTAAAAAAAAAGTGGCAAAAACATTTATATAGGCTAGAGTGAGGTGGAAGAGCATAATTCATTCATTCTTACAAAAAAAGTAGATCTTGGAGAAAAAAGAAGACTTCTAGAGAGAGAAAGGAGATCTTGAAGAGTTCTTGGAGAGGAGTTCTTGGAGAGAAAAGCTTCATCTTCTCAAGTTGTATTCTTCCAATCCTCCATTGTTGAACATGAGTAACTTTATGTTTATGCAATTTATTTCTTGTTTTTCTTTAATTATGTATAGCTAAATTATTTTCTAGGGTTTAAGATGTAGTCTTGTGTATTGATTTGGATTATTGATGATTGATGGATGTGATTTCTTGTTTGGTTTATCTATTAATGAGTGTTTAATGCTTGTAATTGATTGATCACCAATTGCATGATTTAAGATAAATTAAGAAGTACCGGGAGGTGAATTAGTTTATTGGTTCGGATTTAATAGACATGTGTAAATTGCTTAATAGGGATATTGGTAATTTTGCATGAGACTAGTTAAACAATATTCATAGAACTTAATAGATTCATCTAAATTAGTTTTTGATCATGGGAGTGACGTTAATTAATTTAGGTGGGTACTCATGAAGATCTCGGGAGAGTATTCGTGTATTTAAGGAAATTGGGTCTTTAATTTAAATAAGGATGATAATCCATTAAAAGTCAATAATCCATAGAAATACCTTGATGAAATCTTAATCCCTAGGCCTTTCGTTAATTGATTATTCGTTTTAATCATATCTGTTTTAGTTATTTACAATTAAATCATTTTCTTGTTAAATTTTTGCTTTTAATTAGTTAAAATCTTCAATCTGTGATAATCAATAGTCTAAATAATAGGATAAACATTATTTGGTACTTGATAACCTTCCCTGTGGAGACGATCTTACTTTCACTATATTATTTGTTCGATTCCGTGTTGTTACGGACGGTTAGCAGTAATTACACTTCAATTTAGTTAAACTAAGAATTTCCAATATTAAAAGGCTCAAACCAGACATTCATATATTCTAAAGCAACCTCAAATGATCATCTCCTGCAATTGACAAAATTTGTATCCATTTCAAATTTAGAAAATACTATCCGGTTCCCATTTTGAATTATTTGTATAGAGTTTGCGAATTAAAACCTAACTATGATTATAATTTTCTGTACATAATAAGATTATATATGTATCCTAATCTATCATATAAATAATTGTGACTGCTCAGTCATCAAGCCATTGAACTTCGAAGAATAATGTGAATCATATATACAGTTGATATATAGTCATTGACAAGCCGTTATTATATATACTAATTTGATTCCATGTATATATCCCCTTAAATACAATAATTATTGTAAACGTAATAAAATTCTACACAATAATAACAATTATTTTCTATTTTTGTGTTTAGTTACATTATTCTATCATTGTGACAATATATATGAAAAATAAAAGTCCCTTTTCGGACAAAGCCTTATCTATTAGGAAATAAAATAAAACTATGATACATTATGGCATCTATGATTCAACTTTGTGTAGGCAATAATAGATGATTAAAGTGTAACATGTAACATGATGGTCCTACTTAGAAAATTAGTATACCAAATCAATAGAAAATGTAACAAGTTGATACACCCACTCCTTAATATATGACACTAAATGTGGTTGCATTAATTTATAGCCACTTGTGCGCTGCCTGTAAATTAACGGTAAAGTGATAGTGAGGGAGCAAAAGTAATGGAAAATGTTCATGAAATGATAAAATGTGATTAAACTAGCAGATTTCTTTAAAATGTTTATTTACGAGCATGTTGAAATGTTGGTCCCAAGTGACATACGAAAGGGTCTAGAAAGGGGAGTTGAATAGACCCTGAAGTCTTTTTCGACTTCAAAAGATTTCGTATTAAAATGATTTTTGGACGCTTGAAGAGTCTAACGCTTGACTTAAGCGTTCACTTAAAAATATAGGCACATTGGTGAAGCGTCTAATGAAGACTGTTTTTATAAAGTTAACTTAGATTTCAAGAATTGAATACTTTAACCAAGTAGGTTTGAGCGTTCACTTCTTTGATCAGTGTTAGCACAGCGGAATGATTTTTGTAGCCTTCTTTTAAAAACTTTAGCGTCACAGAAAGTTTCTTAGTGCTTAGCGTTCGATTGTGTTTTACTTAATCAGTTTATGCAATGATATGATAGATAAAAGAATTGACTGAAAAGTAAGTGACACAATATTTGTAAGGTTCGTTGGGTGGTGTAATCCCAACTACGTCCTTCTTCTCTTCGAACACTTGGAGGCAATCCACTAAAATGATTCTCAAAGAATCACACAGAATCTTCTACAAATTAGGGAGAGATGGATGTCGATGACTTGAGCTCCTTGATCACATAGATTTCTGCTCCAAATCACTTCAATCCCCTTGCTTTTTTCACCCAGAAATATGGCAGGTATCCAACTTCGACTTCACACAGATCGCGAGGCTTGGATAGGGGTTTTTCTAAAAGGGTTTGTTTGATTTTGATGAAGTTCAAACAACTTGGGATATCTCAATAAGAATTTAGGTTTCTTCTTTGGAAGAGGTTTGAGATATCTGGTGACTGTCTGGAATGTATTTGAGAAGCGTGATGCATTTTAGCTATGGATTTTACAAGCTTTTCTCTCAAATTATTTCAGCAAAGTTTCTCTCTCTGCACACACTTTAAGGTTGTGCTGGAGGGTACTATTTATAAAGATTCTTGGGATTTATCCGTTGGACACAATCAGGCTCGTTTCTCTCACGCAGCGCGTCAAATAGTCCCATTCTGACATTCCTGAAAATCTGCTGGTTCCGATTGGACAGGAGCAGGTTTGAACTCTGAAAAGCTGACAGTCTAGTCAAAAGGTGGCTTGTCCACAAGTCATACTGTCTTGTTTACATTTAATGCATTTATCAAGCATTTAATGCATGTTGAATTTATTTCCCGTTGGACATAAATGTCCGTTGGTGATTGCATTTAAGTCCTTGATAACTTGGGTTTTATCCTTCAGGTGAATCTGAAAGCTGGACGCTTAAGTCGGTCGGACGCTTGAGTTACGTGGACGCTTGAGTCAGCGCTTGAGTCAATTGGACGCTTGAGCTAAATTGAACGCTTGGGCCAAATTGGACGCTTGGGCCAAATTGGACGCTTGGGCCAAATTGGACGCTTGAGCTAAATTGGACGCTCGAGCCAAATTGGACGCTTGAGCCAAAAATCCTGAAATAGTCTTTTAGCGTTTGACAGACGCTCAAAGCAAATCTTTATCTTCTCTTAACTTCAGACGCCGATCTTCAACTTCATCCTTGATAGACTCACTCAGAATTCTATCAGTGACTTGGTATTAAATAATTAGTCGAAAATCTATAAAGATAAAAATTACAAGCCTAACAAAGTAAGTAAACTTTCAAACGCTTATACAAGTAAACTTTCAAACGCTTATACAAGTAAACTTTCAAACGCTTATACAAGTAAACTTTCAAACGCTTATACAAGTAAACTTTCAAACGCTTATACAAGTAAACTTTCAAACGCTTATACAATATTTCTAGGAAAGCATGAACTTACATTTTTGGGATCTAGTATAAAATCCTATCTTGTCATCATCAAAACATCTAACACGAGATTCCTAACAATTTCCTCCTTTTTGATGATGTCAAGACCTTAACTCTTATAACTCTTTTATAGTTTAAGAGTTCAAAGAAAAGCCCAAAAATAATATAAGTTAGCGTTAGAAAGTTAGATAAGTTAGCTAATGTTAGATTAGCTTCAACAAGATGTTTCAACGATAAATCATTCATTTATGTATATGGAATTGAAAGCGTATATGATTTACACTAGAACGTTGAATACCTGCCTTTTCTTTCTCTTTCTTTCTTTTTAAACTGCTTTTCTTTCTCTTCTTCCCCCTTCTTGGCATCATCAAGGGAAGATAGCAGTTCAAGCGATACTCTGACGCTTGAGGAGGAGGACCAGTTGGTGTGGGAAAAAACTCAGCCACTTCTATCGACCGCTCAGCGTTCACAGTCGCTTCCACATCTGGAAGGACCGTGTAAACAATATCCTCTAGAGATTTCCACAGTCGCATCCACGTCTGGAAGGACAGTGAAAAATCCTCTAGCGACTTCCACCACCGTTGATACCACTTGATGGTAAATCAACATCCAACTATGTCTACCTCAAGACATTTAAAAAAAGTTATGCATGATTTTATAAAATGTTTTTATTAAGTGTTGAAGGGAATATTCAATGCTTAACATATATCATTTGATGATACCACTTGTTGTAAAATTTATGTTGACGCTTGAAATCAAATTATTTTTATGTTTGCGTCTAACATATCATGCACAAATAACTATAAGCGTTGATGATCTATGCATATGAAAATAGTTTTTGATCAATGACGCTTACACATATGTTCAAGTACAATTTTAAGGTTCCCCCTAAATTTGACAACTTGTAACATTTTTGAAAAATGCTTTTTAAACATTATAATAAAGTTAATTCCCTCTAAATTATATGTCTAATGAAAATATGATGCATAATGATTAAGCATTTAAATCATTCATACCTCATTCTGGAATGAAGAACAGGAATTTCTCTTTTCATATCTAAGAAACTTTTTGAATTTCGTGACCAATAAATCCATTTCCTTTTCCTCACTCGATCCTGTTGCTTCCACCTCACTGACTGATTTTTCCTTGTCATTAGTTGTAGCGATTAAGGCTCCAGACTCAGTCAATTTGGGAACTTTAGCAAATGCCATGTTTAAAAAATTAAAGCAACTAAGTTTGAAAGAGGATCTAAACAAGCAGTTATGCTTGGAAATTTTAAAATTTCAATTTTAACCGCTCTGATACCAATTGTTGGTCCCAAGTGGCATACGAAAGGGTCTAGAAGGGGGGGAGGGGGTTGAATAGACCCTGAAGTCTTTTTCGACTTCAAAAGATTTCGTATTAAAATGATTTTTGGACGCTTGAAGAGTCTAACGCTTGACTTAAGCGTTCACTTAAAAATATAGGCACATTGGTGAAGCGTCTAATGAAGACTGTTTTTATAAAGTTAACTTAGATTTCAAGAATTGAATACTTTAACCGAGTAGGTTTGAGCGTTCACTTCTTTGATCAGTGTTAGCACAGCGGAATGATTTTTGTAGCCTTCTTTTAAAAACTTTAGCGTCACAGAAAGTTTCTTAGTGCTTAGCGTTCGATTGTGTTTTACTTAATCAGTTTATGCAATGATATGATAGATAAAAGAATTGACTGAAAAGTAAGTGACACAATATTTGTAAGGTTCGTTGGGTGGTGTAATCCCAACTACGTCCTTCTTCTCCTCGAACACTTGGAGGCAATCCACTAAAATGATTCTCAAAGAATCACACAGAATCTTCTACAAATTAGGGAGAGATGGATGTCGATGACTTGAGCTCCTTGATCACTCAAATTTCTGCTCCAAATCACTTCAATCCCCTTGCTTCTTTCACCCAGAAATATGGCAGGTATCCAACTTCGACTTCACACAGATCGCGAGGCTTGGATAGGGGTTTTTCTAAAAGGGTTTGTTTGATTTTGATGAAGTTCAAACAACTTGGGATATCTCAATAAGAATTTAGGTTTCTTCTTTGGAAGAGGTTTGAGATATCTGGTAACTGTCTGGAATGTATTTGAGAAGCTTGATGGATTTTAGCTATGGAGTTTGCAAGGCTTTTTCTCTCAAATTATTTCAGCAAAGTTTCTCTCTCTGCACACACTTTAAGGTTGTGCTGGAGGGTACTATTTATAGAGATTCTTGGGATTTATCCGTTGGACACAATCAGGCTCGTTTCTCTCACGCAGCGTGTCAAATAGTCCCATTCTGACATTCCTGAAAATCTACTGGTTCCGATTGGACAGGAGCAGGTTTGAACTCTGAAAAGCTGACAGTCTAGTCAAAAGGTGGCTTGTCCACAAGTCATACTGTCTTGTTTACATTTAATGCATTTATCAAGCATTTAATGCATTTTGAATTTATTTCCCGTTGGAAATAAATGTCCGTTGGTGATTGCATTTAAGTCCTTGATAACTTGGGTTTTATCCTTTAGGTGAATCTGAAAGCTGGACGCTTAAGTCGGTCGGACGCTTGAGTCAGCGCTTGAGTCAATTGGACGCTTGAGCTAAATTGGACGCTTGGGCCAAATTGGACGCTTGAGCCAAATTGGACGCTTGAGCCAAATTGGACTCTTGAGCTAAATTGGACGCTTGAGCCAAATTGGACGCTTGAGCCAAAAATCCTGAAATAGTCTTTTAGCGTTTGACAGACGCTCAAAGAAAATCTTTATCTTCTCTTGACTTCAGACGCTGATCTTCAACTTCATCCTTGATAGACTCACTCAGAATTCTATCAGTGACTTGGTATTAAATACTTAGTCTAAAATCTATAAAGATAAAAATTACAAGCCTAACAAAGTAAATAAACTTTCAAACGCTTATACAATATTTCTAGGAAAGCATGAACTTACATTTTTGGGGTCTAGCATAAAATCCTATCTTGTCATCACCAAAACATCTAACACAAGATTCCTAACATGAAACTATAGAGTTGAAGAGGAGCAAATAGCACAATCAGAGAAGATTACATATGTAATATTTACCTATAATGTAAAATATAATTTTATTTTAACATAATTGAAAAGAATTCAAACATGGATTTTTGATTCACACTCCAGATCCCGAGATCTATTTACGGTCTAAAAAGATGAAGAAAAAAAAGCGAGGTCTTTGTGTAAAGAAATGCGTTGAGAAAGGGCATATGTATAAGACTTATCGTTGATCATATTTTTCCAACTCTTTCGAAATGATATCTATTTCAAATACAAATCCCATAATTCATTACTTCGACATAGCACAAATGTCTGAATTTGATAATGCTAGATACTCTTTTAGATCTACTATCTATACATATTTTTTTTGAATCACTACGGTCGGATGGTAAAGTTCAAATTCAAACACTTGACCTTACACTTAGTTGTGAAAGACCAATGCTGCTTAACCAAATATTTAGTGGAGATTTATTGCCTATACTAAGTAGCTGTCAAAAATTTTATTCATTTTTTTCACGGTATTATGCATGGATCACGTATCATGGTGACTTCCTCCCGAAAAATGATGCTTTCCACAATGGAATTTGATAAGCGAGATATCGAATAGTTTTACATAATCTTCTTCTGTTGGAAGAAATAAATCATCAAAATAATGAGTTAGCACTTAGCATTGATATCCTTAATTGAATGGCACCAAATTTTGGTGGATATGTTCGCATTTTTCACTTTTTATTTTGTTTAATGCGCATAATAAATTCCTAGTAAAAATTGTATTTTTGGCACACCAAAATGTCGTATATGTTTTTTTTTATACAAAGGGTCTAATTGGCAATTTTGGTACACTTCGGTGAGAAATATGGCAATTTCAGTACAAATTTCGCCGGAAAATCCAAAATACGCGGGAAAATTGATTGGAATTTGGGGACTTTTTCATTTGGCATGAAAATTAACCCCCAATTTGGGGATTTTTGCACGTGGAGGAAAAATTGACTTCTGATTTGGGGATTTTAAATCAAATACTTTCAAAAAAAAATTGTGTAATTTGTTTCACTTTTTTGAAAATTTTAAATCAATATTGTTTTTATCTAACTTTTTTTTTCTTTTATTTATAATGAATAAAATTTGTATAGTTAATACATGTATAAATAATAAAAAATATTAAAATATTAAAAAAATTATAAAATTTTATCATAAAAATCAAATAAAACTATGTTTTCCCTAATATTATATTTTTTACAATGTTTTTTTTTTCAAAATTATTTTAATTTTTTTCTAATTTATTATGTTTTTCTTATTTTTTTTATATTTTTCTTAAGTTTCTTTACGTTCTTAAATTTTTTTTGGATTCTTAATTAATTTATAAATATTTTGTTAATGAAAAATCATACTTTAGTGTTTCTTTAAAATTAGTTTAAGATATAAAGTTTTATTATTTTCTAATTTTTATTTTTTGATTTTTCTGAATTTTCCAAAAATCAGCTATTTTGTTTCTAATTTTATTCTATTTTTGATTTTTTTTCTTCTAAATTTTCTAATTTCTAATTTTTTAATTTTTTGACTTTTTAATTTATTTTTTCCAATGGGAAAAAAATATTTTTCCATTAAAAATGAATTTATTAAATTTTAAAATTAATTTAAAATCTAATATGTAATATTTTTTAGATAACTTTTTAAAATTTTTTGTAACTATATTCGCATTTATATAAATATTTAACTATTATATTTTTTCAATACATAATTATTTTCTCAAACTTATAATTACTTTGAAATATAAAATTTTAATATTTTCTAATTGTTAGAATTATTGAATTTTATTTTTATAATTTTATTTTGACATGAGATTTGGGGATAATATTGACTTTTTCACTCATTTTTCTCCAAATTTGGGTGCCACGTAAGCAATTTTCCCTCCACCTACCAAAATCCCCAGATGGTGCCACATAGACATTTTCTGACCAATTTTGAATTTTTCGATAAAATTTGTATCCAAATTGCCAAATTTCTCGCTGGAGTGTACCAATTCTACCAATTGAACCCTTTCTTGTATGAAAAAGAGTACACGATCCTTTAACGTACCAAAAATGCAATTTTCCATTGATTCCTTTCACCATTTTTTTTTTAATTATTATTTTTCATTCATATTATTTATTTACTTTTATGTTTGGAGTATGGTGGGTGGGTGGGGTAGGGGTAGGGTAGGGCGTAGGTTTGGGTGGGTTGGGGTCCTTGAGGATAAGGGTTGTTCTGGCAAGTCATGTCCCGAGTTCCCAGATGGCCCAAAGGGCTACTGTGCTACGATTAGTGGTGGGTTATATTGCTCTTATGTTTCCCCACAATTATGCAAGTAGCTACTTGCTAGTAACTAATTTATGATTGTCTTCACGATGAAACTTAACTTACCCCTTTTAGTTTTTCAATATAAGTGGATGGTAAATGGTTGGCAAGACTCACACTTTTGAATTAAGAAATCATAGACCACGTTCATCTAATTTTATTACATATTAATATTAATGAAATATCACGAGAAAAGACGTAATTTGATCGTTTGGTCTATTTTTATAAATAACTACTTCACGGTATAACTTGTATTTTTTTATTATACTTACCAACTATTTTTTAGAGAAAATAGCATATATCCCCCCAAACTATTAGGTGATGTGCACTTTGCCCCCCCAAACTATTAAAAGTTGCACTCAACACCCTAAACTATCATAAATGTGCACTTTGCCCCCTCGGTCAGGTTCGAGCAGCACACAAGGGGCAAAGTGCTACAAACCGCATAGGTGAGGGGGCAAAGCGCACATCATCAGATTTTTTTATTTATTTTGATATTTTTTTTCATTTTTTTTATTTATTTTCCTGTTTTCGGATTTTTGAATTGACTTTTTTGTTTTTAGAAAATTATGAATATTTGAATTTATACTTCTTTTCATTGTTTTCTTATTTATTTTTCTTATTTTCATATTTGAAAATTGTTTATTTCATACCTAAAAATAATATTTCAAGAAAAATCTAAATAAATCCCAATATGCATGATTTAAATTGAACGATGAATGGGTAAAAATTTTCCCGAAGCTAACAGAGGGGGGTTAAGTTAATATTAAAAATATTTGAATTTAAAAAAAGAAGAGAAAATAGCAGATACCCTCCAACCTATGAGGTAATGTGCGCTTTGCCCCCTCACCTATGCGGTTTGTAGCACTTTGGTCCCTGTGTGCTGCCCGAAGCTGACCGAGGGGGTGCACATATATGATAGATTAAGGTGTTGAGTGCAACTTTTAATAGTTTGGAGGGGGGAGGTATCTGCTATTTTCTCTATTTTTTATATATGTACATTATATGGTGGATAAAATAAAATTGAGAAAATAGCAGATACCCCCCCCCCCAAACTATTAGGTGATGTGCACTTTGCCCCCCAAACTATTAAAAGTTGCACTCAACACCCTAAACTATCATATATGTGCACTTTGCCCTCTCGATCAGCTTCGGGCAGCACATAGAGGGCAAAGTGCTACAAACCGCATAGGTGGGGGGCAAAGCACACATCACCTCATAGGTTGGGGGAAGTATCAACTATTTTTTTTTTTAATTCAAATATTCTTAATATTAACTTAACCCCCCTCAGTCAGTTTCGGAGAAATTTTTACCCATTTATCGTTCAATTTAATCATGCATATTGGGATTTATTTGGATTTTTCTTAAAATATTATTTTTAGGTTTGAAATAAATAATTTTCAAATATGAAATTAAAAAAATAAAAATAAAACATGAAAATAAATAAGAAAACAATGAAAAGAAGTATAAATTCAAATATTCATAATTTTCTAAAAACAAAAAAGACAATTCAAAAATCCGGAAACATGAAAATAAAAAAAAAATGAAAAAAGTATAAAAATAAAAAATTTAAAAAATAAAAAAATTAGTAAAAATTTTAAAAAATAAAAAAATCTGGTGATGTGTTTGTCCCCTCACCTATGAGGTGATGTGCGCTTTGCCCCCTCAGCTATGCGATTTGAAGCACTTTGCCCCCTGTGTGCTGCCCCGAAGCTGACCGAGGGGGCAAAGTGCACATATATGATAGTTTAGGGTGTTGACTGCAACTTTTAATAGTTTGGGGGGCAAACTGCACATCACCTAATAGTTTGGGGGGTATCTGCTATTTTCTCAATAAAATTTGAAGCAATCACTCCAATAAAAGCAAAACAAATAGATTGCATTAACGGTCTATAGATATGCTCTGATATACGGAGCGTGTAACCAATCAACGTAGCAAATCATCTACATATTTTGATTTCCTAAATCTAGAATTTTTAATTTAATTTTCTTTATTTTATTGTTACTATCTTATTTTGATGCAGGGTAAGTCATTATATAAACTAGGGTTAAATTCATTGAGAAAATAACTGATACCCCCCCCCCAAACTATTAAAAGTTGCACTCAACACCATAAATTATCATATATGTGCACTTTGCCCCTCGGTCGGCTTCGGGCAGATTCGGTCAAAAATAGAAAATTTCGGGAAAAAAATTCAACTAAATTTCTAAAAAAATTCATTAAAAAATAGAAAAGTAATAAGAAAACATTAGAAATTTGAAAAAATAAAAAAAATTTAAGAATATTTGAATTTAAAAAAAGTTAAAAAATGCAAGAAAATTAAGAACTAAGCACATTACCCCCTCAACTATGCGGTTTGTAGCACTTTGCCCCCTGTGTGCTGCCCGAAGTTGATCGAGGGGGCAAAGTGCACATATATGATAGTTTAGGGTGTTGAGTGCAACTTTTAATAGTTTGGGGGGCAAAGTGCACACGCCTAATAGTTTTGGGGGGGAGGGTATCTGCTATTTTCTCAAATTCATTTGCCCCCTTCTACTATAGTCTATAGGGAAGGTATTAAATTACCCCATGTACAACAAAAAATAAACACCCCCTTCATTTGCCCATAAACTCATCAAAACACTCCCTAAACATATTGATGGATAAAAATGCCCTTAATTTATATAAAATTATAGATTCACTTTCCACCCACCTATTATAATTTTTAGTAGTTTGCCCATCATCAATTATATTTCAATATAATTTGACCGAAGATTTGATTTAATGCTAAATCAATTAAAGTTAACATTGGATGAAATAAACAGTAAAACATGATTGTAGTATTATAAATAAAAGATGCTAAATTTGAAATAATCTCATATAAATGTTTATTATCACTATTAATACATTATTTTCTATTATATTTCAAGCTTCTGCTAATAATTATATTTTTATTATAAATAACTATTGATAATTCCTATTATTCATTGTTAGAACTATTATTTTTGAAGTATTATAGTACTTATTGAGATAAAATGATAGACCTATTTGTTAGAGTTTATGGTAGGTTAGGTCTCTTATTTAAGTTTATTTAGTTGCTTCTTTTATTATTATTTTTCTTGTAATCTCTATATAAACCTTTGTTAGTTCAATTCAATACCAAGGGGAATTTCATCTTAACATGGTATCAGCCTAAAAACCCTAGAATCCTGATTTCCTCCTCCAAGCGTCAGCCCGCTCTCACCACTGGCTTCTCCTCGGCGTTTGCTTCCTTCTCCGGTCTTCTATATTTTTCCTTTCCTTTAAAGTCGTTGCTCCCCTCAACGCAAAATCTTTCACTATACAAGCCTCTATTGCCGGCGTCTCTTCTATAGTGTGCTCTCGGTGATTTATCATGTTATTTTTTTTACTAATCTTCTCTCACGTGATTAGTATCTATTTTTTTGTTAATTGTTGCGGTTCTTTCCTTCCCCTAACTATCCATGTCTCAAACCGAAGACTCCTCAGCCACTAAAACCCAAGTCCATGACCAAACCCCACCACCCGTGTCAAAACCGCTAGCCATTTACCCTGCTTTAGCTGTCGATAAGGTTCACTCGTCTTTTGGTTTTAAGTTAACTAAAAATGACTCAAATTATAAACTATGACACGACATGTTTATGGATCTCGGTCGTAGCTACTCCATTTTTGATCATATAACTGGCCAATCCAAACCGATTTTTGATACTGGTGAAACTTAGTTTTCTCTTGACTCAACTATTAAACGTTGGTTTTGCTCGACTGTTGACATAAAATTGCTAAAACATCTCAATCTCTAATATGCTACCTCTCATGATCTTTGGTTTGCAATCATGGTTAATTCTCGAAATAATAAACCCTCCAACTCCATGCAAATTAATGAGCATTTTTATAATCTTCGCAAAGGTACTCTTACTATCTCCCAATACTGTCAGGAGATGAAATATTTGGCTGACAACCTCCCCGACCTTGACACTCCCATCACTAATCAAGCCTTTATTCTTCAACTCCTACAAGGTCTCCCGGAGTCTTACCTCCCTTTAGTTACAGTTATCACCGCCAAATCGCCCATACCCTCTTTTCCTGAAGTACGTAATCTGCTTCTCCTTCATGAATCCAGACAAACGCGAGATTTAATATTTGACTGACAACCTCACTGACCTTGACACCCCTGTCACTGATCAAGCCTTCATTTTTCAACTCCTACAAGGTCCCCCGGAGTCGTTCCTCTTTTTAGTTACAGTTATCATCGCTAAACTGCCCATACCCTCTTTTTCTAAAGTATGTAATCTGCTTCTCCTTCATGAATCTAGATAAACGCATTGCACTTCTCACACACAATGTTATTATGACGACCACCAATGTTATCATGACGACCACTAATGTCATGGGTGCTCTATTTTCCCAAAATGCTCTTCCTAACCAAAATCGAAATATATAATTATCGAAATTATGGTAACTATTGCGGATGAGAGGGTGGTCGTCATAATAACATTGGTGGTCGCTCGTGTTCATACTCCACGGGCTCTCGTCAAAGCTCGAGTACTTTTGTCGGCCCAAATTCTGGATACTCCTATCAGCTCGTTCAACACACTCCACACGACCCATAGGTACTCGGCCCACTTCACACCGGTTTCAATCAGTCCAGCAGCCCACACATGCCTATCAATTCAAATTCAGCAAATTGGGCCCACTCCATTCCGCTCATGACTTCCCTTGGATCCAAACATCTACTATTGGTCCTTCTACAACTCCTGGCTCATTCTCCACTCCGTCAATCAGCAGCCTGGCCATCACTTGGAACCCAAGGAATTCTCAGTCCAGCCATCTCCGCAATTCGGCCCACCAGCTAACTCGGCTCATCCTGCACGGTCCACTGGCCCATCTCAATTAACTCAGCACCCTACTCTCACGGCTACAGATCTTTCTGCTCTCTATCAAACAATGACACTCAAAAAAGCCCGATGATCAATGGTATATGGATACAGGTGCGAGTTCTCACATGTCCTCTCATCAAGGTAGCTTATTTAATATTGCACCTTATGATAATTTAAATTCAATAATTGTTGGTAATGGTGTTGCACTTCCGGTTACTTACATTGGTCACTCATCTATTCCCTCTTCTTCTCGTTCTCTTTCTCTCAATAAAATTCTTATTTCTACTTCTTTAATTAAAAATCTTACTTTCGTTCGTAAATTCACCCGTGATAATAATTGCTCCATCGAGTTTGACCCTTTGCGTTTCTCTGTAAAGGATCTTAAATCTGGTTCTGCTGCTCCAACGTAACAGCGATATCAATATCTACCCTTTCAATACATCTTCCACTGCTCTCCTCTCTTCTGTGTCCCCATCCTCCTCCACCTGGTATCGTCGTCTTGGTTATCCAGGAGTTGCTATTTTTAATTTTCTTTCTTGTCGTAATTTCATTTCTTGTAATAAGGATTATTCTCGTTCTCTTTGTCATACTTGTCAATTAGGCAAACACAAACATTTACTTTTTTTTTTGTTCTAACTCTTCTAGTAAAAGTTTATTTGTTCGTTCAGATATTTGGACATCTCTTGTCTCGAGTTTGGGTGGTTTTCGGTATTATTTAATTTTCTTGGATGATTTTTCGCATTTTTTGTGGATTTTTCCTTTACACAAATCGGATTCTTTTAAAAATTTTGAGGATTTCTTTAATTATTTGCTCGATCAATTTAAATTCAAAATTAAAATTTTTTAGTGTGACCATGGTGGCGATTTGACAATTATGTTTTTAAATCTTTGTTGCTACTCATGATGTACAATTTCCATTTTCTTGCCCATACACGTCACAACAAATTGGTAAAGTCGAACGTACCATCCAAACCGTGAACAATATTGTGCGTTTTCTTCTTTTTCAAGCCTCCTTTCCGCCTTCTTTTTAGGCTGAAGCCATTCACATGGCTGCTCATCTTTTGAATATTCTTTCTACCTCCACTCTTTCTTTTCGAACACCATTCGTACTTCTCTACAAAATTTCTCCTACTTATGACCATCTTCGTGTTTTCAGATTCACTGTTATCATAATCTCTCTGCCACATCTCTTCCTAAGTTATCTCCTCGCTCGTTTGCCTATCTTTTATAGGATACCCATCTAATTAGAAAGGTTATTGTTGTCTCGATCTCAACACTAATAAAATCATTCTCTCTAGGCATGTAATTTTTGATGAATCTGTTTTCCCCTTCTTCTCTCCCTCTCCTTCCCTCGATTCCACCTCCTATCAATTACTCGATCTTGACGCCGATGAGGACGCACCTATGCTGCTTTTCCATATCGCCGCCGCACAGAACCGGGCTTCAGCAGGTCCATTGCCCAGTTTTCCACCGCTTGCTTCTTCTCCCATAATGCTGCACTACCCACTTCTAATTCTTCGGCTCCCGTGTCTCCTCCCGACCCTTCACCTCCCGTCTACCCATCATATGATAACTCGGTCCAAATCCGGGGTTACTAAACCTCGCCAACTTCTAAATCTTTTTGCTTCATCACCATCTATTTATCCCATTCCCCTTTCTTATACTCAAGCCCTTCGAGACACACAGTGGACTTCTGCTATGACGGATGAAATTAACGCTCTTCACTCTAACCACATGTGGGATCTTATTCCTTGCCCTCCTAATGTCAACCTTGTCGGGTCAAATGGATTTTTCGATAGAAATTCATTTTGATGGGTCCCTTGAACGCTACAAAGCACGTCTCGTTGCTCAAGGTTTTCCTCAACAACCTGGCATTGATTATGAGGATACTTTTAGTCGTCGTCAAGCCCGCTACTATTTGTACTGTTCTTAGCATCGCTCTCTTTTGCTCCTGGCCTCTTCATCAGCTCGACGTTAAGAATGCCTTTCTCAATGGTCATCTTACTAAAACTGTCTACATGAAGCAACCTACTGGTTTTTCTAATCCTAGCTTTCCTAACCCCGTCTACCTTTTTAAGAAAGCATTGTACGACCTCAAACAAGCCCCTCGTGCTTGGCATCATTGTTTTACTTCTTATCTCTCTTTGCTCGGTTTTATCTGTAGTCATGCTGATGCTTCTCTCTTCATTCTTCGTCGTGGCTCATCCATAACCTCCTTCTTCTCTATGTTGATGGCATTGTCCTCACTGCCTTTTCTACATCTCTTCTTACTTCTCTTTTTTCTCGGGAGTTTTCCATGAGTGATCTTGGCCCACTTCATTACTTTCTTTGCATTTCTATCTCTCACACTCTTTCTGGTCTCTTTCTATCTTAAGAAAAATTTGCTCGTGAAATTCTAGACCGTGCGAACATGTCCTCGTGTAATCCTGTTTCCACTCCCGCTGATTCTCAAGAGAAGCTCTCCTCCTCTTCCAGTCCCTCTTTTTCTGATCCAACTCTCTATCTTAGTCTCACTGGTGCTCTCCAATACCTCACGTTCACTCGTCCTGACATCTCCTTTTCCATTCAGCAGCTCTGTCTCTTTGTGCATGATCCTCGTGATAATCATATGATAGCTCTCAAACGTGTCCTTCGGTATCTTTGTGGTACGATTGCTTATGGTATTTCTCTTACTCCCTCCTCCACATCTCAGCTCGTTTCTTACTCAGATGTTTGTCCCGACCCTCGTCGCTCTACTTTCGGGTATTGTGTTTTTCTTGGTGATAATCTCATTTCATAGTCTTCCAAACATCAACCTGTTGTCTCTCTTTCTAGTGTCGAAACCGAATACCGCGGTGTTGCCAATGCTGTGGCTGAAACCACTTGGTTTCATAATCTTCTTCTTGATCTTCATTGTCCTCTCTCCAAGGCTTCTGTCGTCTATTGTGATAATTTTAGTTCTGTCTATCTTTCGTCTAATCCTGTGCAGCACCAACGTACTAAACATGTTGAATTAATGATAAAACTTATTTATGAGAACATTTATCTTAATTAATGATCAATACTTCTTGTTATGTTCTTTCTTTTAACTGTATAAATGATTTTATTGTGTAAAAAAGACTTGTATATATAGTTCAATACATAATAAATAAATAATTTTAATATGTAGTTATTTATTTTTATGAAAGTGCAACAAAAATTAGAATGCACAGAATAATATCTAATAATGCAACTAAATCATTCATGGAAAAAGAGAGAGTAAGTCTATGAAATTCTTTGTAAAGGAAACGGTTATAAAATAGTGGGTATGTAAATTTACATGAAAAAATTCAATTTTTTTTTATATTATTGCAATCATAATCTTTTATTTCTTTAGTTTATAATTACTTCAATAGTTATTTATCTAAAAAATTACTGTTAAATAAAGTTTGGGATCAAATCGATGAAAAAATTAATTATAGAGGGATGTCAAAGAAAGGTGCAAAGTGATTTTGTCATTTTAAATCAAAGGTTTTTTTGTCCATTAATATATTCAGGGTGGGTGTTTGAAGGGCTTTTCCGCAAAGGGGGCAATTATTTCAAGATCTCAGTAGTACAGGAGGTGTTTGATGCCTTCCCACCAGCAAAATGATTTTAACCCTATAAAAGATAAATGAACAATTTCATAGGACATTATTACATTAAGGTCTTGGATAAACAGTCCCGAAAGAGACATGTTATATATTCAAAACGAAAGGCAGAGGACCCTCCTCCCTCGTACATCATTATTGGTTGTATCATTTATGTATGAGTTGGTGTATATAGCACAAATTATTTCTTCTCATATTTGCGTACATGGAAAAAATGTCTCGGAAATAAATTCAAAAGTCAGATAAAAATAAGAGAAACAGGTTTTTCTAAGTGCGCTATGGAGTAATTTTCAGGGATTTTGTCTCATTACTTGAAGTATTAATTTAATTTTGTTCGATAGTTTTGATCGGACTCGTGTTTCAACAATAAATACTGAAAGCTCTTTTGAGTGATAAGTGTTCATTTGTGTGTAGAATATGTTTTAGTGTGGGAGAGGTAAAATTATGATATAAATTGTTTCAATCCGGATCCTCTATTGCAAATGGTGTTGTATCTCCTATTGCATTCACCTTTATATATAACAAGTGTACAAAATTCAAATCACTTATATATTTAAGGAAAAAATTTATACACTTGTCATGCAAATAATGAATACAATAGGAGATGCAACACCATTTTGCAATAGAGGATCTCGTATGAAATTGTTTGTACAAGTGAAACATTTAATTAAAAAGTCATAGTAAAATTATTGTTAGGAATCAATTTGTGGATATAACAGATATGGAGCACAAAGCGTGTTAAAAAATATGTAACGTAGATGGGAACGCCGATGAAGTCTAGTTGTTTTGGCGAAGCTGAGGTCGCAAGATAGTAGATGTGTTAGGTTCTACTCACATCAATTGTGTGATTTTTTTTTATTGTAGTTGTTAACTAATGGTAATAATTATTAGTTGATTGTAATTTATAGTAATTTAATATTCATATATGATTTGTTAAAAAAAATGGGAATGAAACTATTGTGAATAAATGGATATCAGAAACTAATGTACTTTTTTGTCTCGCAAGAATTATGATCTGTAATTATGCGGTTGTCCAAAGTCTTTTTTTCTTATAATTACCACTGTCCCAACTCCCAAATGACATTTTCTCTTCTATAATTGAACTAGCAGACCAGTTCGAGATAACATGACAATTTCATTGCACCTATACTCAACTCCATCTCTTTTGAAAAAAACGTTCTTATTTCATCGCAAACAAAGAAAAAGGTGTTACATGTTAGGAGTAGATCAGGCGAAAGATGAACGACAAGTAATAAACAAAAAATAATTTAGTTTAAGATGACACAAGAATTCAACATAGTTCCATTAAATTGCCTACATTCATAGCCTACAATTTTTTCATTATTATTTTAAAAGTAATAAATTGATACATATTACAATGTATATGACCCGATATGTAGAGTTATAGACTTTTCAACTAGAAATCCTAAATCCAGTATTAACCCAAAATGCGTAGGGAGGATATGTCTACCACCCGCAATAGGCCACCTAACTCATCGTCTCCACGACAGTAGGTATTTTGCATGTCTGGCGCCACGGTGTTGCTTTCCTCTCCAACTTCTTTTTAATTTCTCTTTTGACTCCTTTGGACTTCTAAATCCTTTGAATTAGGCTCCATCCTATTAATGTACCACTTAAAGATTTAAAGACTGATCACGTACAAATTTGACAACAATCTCCACTCTTTACATAGGAGAAGTATGGTATTTATTTCTTCAACTTATGGGATGGAGAAAGTACATGTATAATACCTCCATTATTTTGGTACAATTAATGAAATGATTCTGATTTTTTTGGTTCACCTCTTTACCTTTTTTTTCCTTTTGCATACCATGTAGTGTTAAAGATTGTAAGTATACAAAAGTTGAGAATTTTTATGTCTTTTTCCCCTTAAGCTTCCACTTTTCCGACCAACTTTGAATGGGAAAGAGAACTAGAATTGGGAGAGGCTTCTTAAGTCCATATCCATTATGATTTACTTCCATTCCAACCATTCTCTATAATAAAAAACGAATGAGTTCTTTTACACTTCCCTCAACCAATATACAAGTACTGATAGACAGGGGTTGCATCTGTTACTTAAAACGCGTATTATATTCATAATAGTATACTAGTATATTGTATAATTAAAAAATACTTACGCTTTTCGCATGTATTCTGAATATAACAAATAATACTCATACTTTTGAGTTGAACCATTTGGCCACGCATCCCGTGTAATACTTGATTAAAAACACTCTATTTGAAAAAATAATAATATTATTTTCATTTAGAATTTGAAAATCATGTTAATAATGTTATAATTACTAATTGAATATTATACAATTAAAAAATTACAAACTTGTAATAATTTAACAAAATAATAACTATGGTCAATTAGTGACTCGTACAAAACATCTTTTTCATAATCTAAAAACGAGTACTAACATTTACACCTTACAAAATAATATAAAAATAAGGGAGTGTTTGCAAACTCTAAATAAAACTGTTTTTGAGCTTTTATCTAAAAATAAGTAATTAAATTCAGCTTTTGCTTTTGATTCTCAAAATTTGAGTTCCTAGAAGCCAAAAGCTCCAAACTGGGTAGGGGTGCTTTTTGGTGCTTTTTAAATTCCTACAATTAAAATAATTTTTTAGTGACAATTCTATTCTTGACAGTATTTCTATATTCCCAAATTAACCCCATCAAATTTCTTTTAAAAAAAACTTGCGATTAAATTTCAAGGGAGTAGAAACCTGAAAGAAACGTAAAATTCATCCATTTTCTCTATTGTTAATTATATCTTACTAGTTTGGATATTGCTAGAATCAAGAGATATATTAGCCAAGAGCCCTAAAAAATCTGAAAACTCCCAACCTAGGCTATATATACAGCAATACAGAGCAATATCTCTCTTAATCTCATGTTTTAGTTCTTTCTTGAGTTTGTACATAAATCTTGCATTTCTCATCTACTTGTCCCAAGTAATCAAATATTATTTCATAAACATATGCTTTTAGGAGTATTTTGTTAAAAAGAAGATTAGGAACATAAATGTGAAAAAAATATAATTTTTATATTATTTTAGGGGCAATATTGTACTTTCTGCAAAAAAACTAATTGATAATTACTTTTATTTGCAAACACTCCCTGCAACTTTTTTCCACTTTGAGCTTCTATTTGCAAACACTACCCACTTCTGTTTCTTAAGTAATTCTGCTTATTTTTCATTTGAAATCACTTCCCTAAAAGCAGTAGAGTTTGCAAACACTACCTAAGTCACATCTTTACTCTCGAATAATTTATTTTTTTTGAATTTTACCTGTACGCTAACGAATCTCTCTGGCTTTGTTTGGATGTGTTTTCATTTCATTTTCAACCGTCATTTTCTAAAATGTATGGGGAAATGAGTTTTTTTATTTTTGTGTGAAATAAGTAAGTGCGTTTGGTTGTGTTTTTTAAAATGATTGAAATTAGTGATTGTGATATGTGAAGTGATTGAAAAGTAATGATTAGTTGAATAATGATTATGTCGGGCCAAACCAGAAACCGTCAGAAGTCCCGTATTCTGTTCTCCAAAAATGTTGAGCTAGAAGACAAGCATCGGATTAGCCGGTTAACTTCAATTGGACAAACGGATAATCTAGGCCGATATCTTGGAGTTCCTCTTAATCATGGCCGTCTCTTAAGAAAGGATTTCGACTTTATCCTTGACCGCGTAAAAAAGAAACTTCAAGGTTGGAAAAGAAAGAATTTAGCACTTGCAAACAGAGCTACTTTGATTAAATCAGTTACAGAATCAATCCCAGTTTACCATATGCAGACTCTTCGCCTTCCAGTGGGACTTTGTGAAGCAGTTGATAGGGCTAATCGCCAATTCTTGTGGGGAGGTTTTGAGGCTGAAAGGAAGATCCATCTGGTGAACTGGGACACGGTGTGTCAACCCAAAATGGCAAGTGAACTTGAGCTTAGGAAATCTAGGCTTACAAATATGGCTTTTCTGGGAGAAGCTCGGGTGGCAGATTCTCAATAATGAACCGAATTTGTGGGTCCAAGTTCTCAGGCATAAGTATATCCTTCGACGGCGAGCTCGCTCACGTAATAGCATGTCAGATGGTTGGAAGAGTATTTCGAACTTAATTTCTCTTGTCCGATCAGGTACAAAGTGGATTCTAGGAGATGGGATTAACATTCAGTTTTGGCTAGATGACTGGTTAGTAGATGGAAACCTCTTCTCTTGGGCGACACATCACCTGGATCATGAGACGGCTGAGCGTTCGGTGCAAAGCTACTGGACGTCGGGAGTCGGGTGGGAGTGGGAGTCACTAGGTCAACTACCGGATGTTGTACGAGACGTGCTGTGTAGGGTTGATTTGGATGCATTTGCGGGTCAATCGGATACCCCACGCTGAAAATTTGCCACTGACGGCCAATACACAGTTAAAAGTGCTTACGAGGCTTTGTCGGGTCCACATACTCGATTTGACGTTAGCAGAAAATGGTCTAAAATCTAGAAAATCAAAGGGGTCTACCGGAGGAAGTTTTTCCTTTAGTTACTTAGACATGAACGCGTTCTTACAAAATCTACTTTGAAAATCCAAAAAATAACGCACATTGATACGTGTGATATTTGTGGCAGGTAGGAGGACACCAATCTACATACACTACGAGATTGTGCATGGGCGCGGACAGTATGGGAGAAGATAGTGCACCCAAATTACCACTCGAGGTTTTTCTCGGGCACGTGTAACAGTTGGGTGGATTAGAACCTCTCGCATGCAGCAAATAGGTATGATTGGTGTGACAATTGGTCTTTAGCATTTTATGAGATTATTTCTTTCATTTGGCAGGTCCGGAACTATCTAATCCATGGTGGAAGGGATGAGGCACCTACTATGGTCCTAGATATTTTACGCTCACAAATTGACGGTACTGTATAATCGACTTTTGTCGACCCGGATGTAATGTTACTCCAGATACAAATGGGTTGGACTAGGCCTTCTCCTGGCTACTACAAAGTTAATGTTGATGCGGCGGTGACACATAGTGAACATAATTCGGACCGTCTGGTAGGGATTGGAAGGACCCTGAGAAACGAGCACGGAACCTGGATTAATGGATTTGCCGGGCAAATCGATCCATGCTACACTGTTGAGGCTGAAATGCGAGCCATTCTAGAGGGACTAGATATGGCGTGAAAATCCGGAGTTAAACAATTGATACTGGAATCTGACTGCCGGAATGCTATCTAAAGCATTGTGAACACCTCCACAACGCATCATTTCTATGATCTGATCCAACGAATACGTGACGTCTTGAATAGAGATTGGGAGGTCTCTATCAACTGCATTTGGCGGGAAGCCAACCGAGCAGCGGACATGTTAGGAAAAATTTAAATAAATATAATATTTTTAAATTTTTTTCAAAAAATATCATAAATTTGACCGAGTAATAGAAAATACCACAAAATGCCTCAGGCCAAGACGTGATCACTGCACAAAGTGCTGGTCACGCCTTGGGCCAATGCGTGACTAGTCACACGCCTGACAGTCACGCCTTGGTCCAAGGCGCGATTGTCAGAAATCCCCTGTTCCCCGGTCAACAACATTGTGTTGTTCCTGTCTCCTTATATATATAAATTCCACACGAGGGCTGAGACATTCCAAACAAACATTTCAAATTGTAACAATCAGGTTTTTTGTATTTCCGTCTTGGCATTTAGCATTCAATAATCGGGATTTTTTGCTCTTTTATCTTCAAATTGTTTAAAGTAAATTTTAATTATATAATTTATTTTTAATATTGTAATTATGGTATTAGTATTTTAGTTAGTCAAAATTTTAATTTAGTGCTTTTAGTATAATTTAGCCGAATAATATGTTATCATTTTAATATAATTTTGAGGTATGATTTATAAGTATATGTATAATTTTAGGTTTAATATTGAAATGACTAGGTTTATGTATTTTTTAGTGTAGTTTAGAATTTTCATATAATATTTAGGTATATTTTGAATATTTAGGTATATTTTTTAATAATTAAATACATTTAATTCATCGTAATGTCGTTATGTGTTATTATAATTGTTGTATAATTTTTAATTATGATTTTGTATAGCTTAATTATGTGTTATTATCACTTATTTTTCAATTCAGGATGGCGAGTACCAGTGGTAGTGGCAATGAGGATATGATATACGGGCCTTTATACAATAGTGTGCTGATCAAGCAAGCCAATCATAGGTGTGAACTGGTTTCCAGCACAGATGATAATGAGTTATTACTACGTCCTAGACGAGCAGACTCTCATACATTCAATATTGCCTTTCCCAAGATTCTACATCCGCGTGTCCTTCATAAACTTAATGAAATGGGGTTTTACCGCATTTACAAGTTAAGTAAGATGAAAAATGATTTGGGTCTTGTATTTGCCCTGGCTGAGAGGTGGCGTTCGGAGACAAACACTTTTCCTTTACGAAATGGAGAGGCTACAATTACTCTTCAAGACGTAGCAATTTTATGGGGTTTACCAGTCGACGGTCGTCCTGTAATTGCTAATGACGAGTGTACGACCATCGAACAACATCAAGGCAGGATATTCGACATCCTAGGGGTTGAGACTAACCGTTCTGATTTTTCGAGTAACGGGTTCAAGATAAAAGCAAAGAAGGTTGTTGATCATGTGAGTGCGGAAAATACCCAAATTATGGCAGTTTCCGATGAAGCGGATGTTGATAAAATAGCACGTTGTTGGGTATTTCTGTTGATAGGCATGATGTGTGCGGACAGTAGCGGATATGTGATTCCATGTTATTGGTTGAAGCTGTTAGAAGACGTTCCCGCAGTCGGCACATATAGTTGGGGGAGTGCTATATTAGCGTACTTGTACCGAGAACTCGTAAAGGCATGTGTGAAAACCAAAAAAAGTATTGCATGTCCATTAAATTTGCTATAGGTGTGATACATTGTGTTTCAGTACATTGTGTTTTCACCTTACTTAGAACTAAGAATGCTTATGAGATTAATGTATTTACTTTTAACAGATTTGGGCATGGTCACAGATAGTGGTTGTTAGGCCTACCAAGCTTCCTCAAAATATTGAGCCGGTAGATGAAAATGGCATTGCACGAGCTCCTTATGGTGCACGGTAAGTTATTTATATATTCACTTTTATTAACAACATCATATTTTCTGTACTTATTTTCGTTTTTCATATTGAAGGTGGTTTCCACCTCGATCATGGAGCTTTGTTGTTGCTAAAAATCTTCTTGCATTCAGAGAACAGCTTGATTTGATGAGCGATCATCACGTGAGTGATAAATTATAGTCACATTATTATATTATATTATGAAGTATTATATGCCTTTGACATTATTATATTGTGTCTTATTTCAGTTTGTTTGGACTCCGTACAATTTTTTGGATGCCGACATTGCTGAACTGCCTCCACAATGTTTGTGTTGGAGAGAGTGGACATCATCTGTCCCATTGATATGCTTTAACATTGTGGAGTGGCACCGTCCCGAGCGTGTTATGCGACAGTTTGGTTACGTACAAACTATTCCGCCGGCAGTAGAACGCTTTAGGAAGATAAATCGCAGGGGACGAGATGTGGGAAACATGGTAGGAGAATTCAGCCGGGAAATTGAAATGTGGTATAACCGTGAATATCGCACTGTAAATGGAGTTTCGGGTTTAGGCACGACACCGGGCTATGAGGAGTGGTATCAGTCCATCACGCGTCGTTTTATATCACGGACCTTTAATTGGTCTAGAAACACATACCAAACAGGGACGGGTCCTCTTCTGTATAATGTGGTTAGTATTTGATTTGATGCATGATATTTTACTACATCTCATATTTCTTTTATCTCATATTTTTGTTTATTTTTTCAGCATAATGAAGTTCAAAATGCGCAAAACCTCCTCCGACAAGTCCCTCAGACTGACAGTGATGCTGACAGAATATTAGGGACAGTGAGATCGAGTCTTTCTCACATTGCTAGTTTGGTAGGAGAGGAGGATGCACGACAAAGATGGACTCACACTCAACCGCTCCGTGTCGATCCCCCCATCATCGGTATATCGTCCCACATTCGATCCGCAATCACAAATTTTACATCCCACACCTGATCAACAGTCACAAGGTTTCTATTATGGAGAAGGCACTGTATATCCCTAATCACAAGGTTTCAATTATGGAGGAGAAGACACTTCATATGGGAGGTCGCAAGGTTTCAATTATGGAGGAGAAGACACTTCCTATAGGAGGTCAGACTCGTCAGACACATTGATACCTTTAGATATGATTTTCGGCGCAACAGAGTTAACTCCACCACCGAACCAGAGAAATATTTCTCCTGTTCCTTTAACTTAGGATATGAACAGCCCTGCACCTCATGAACAAGAATACGTAACTCAAGAAGATCAGCAAGCACTGAGAAATGATCGACGGCGGCGATCCGAAAGGGTGGCGAATCCTACTGTTTTCCTTACAGAGTTGCAACGTCGAAGGCAACAATAGAAACCTTTGTAACTAATTTTATTATCCCACTTATTGTATTGTATTAGTATTAGTTTAGTTATTGTTCAATAATATTTACTTTTATTATCCCTTAAAGTGTTACAAACAAAAAAAATCACAAGAATTATATCTAATTATTAAGGCAATAAGAAAATTCTTTTTTTTATTAAAACGAAAAATATTACAACATAGACATTCAATACTAATTAAACAATAAAATATTAAAAAAGTGCTCAACAATCTACAAGTCCATCTCAGTTTGAATGCGAGTGCTCACGTTTCTGCCAACAAGTCGTTTCTTCTTCGAATAAGGGTCGTGGACTAGCTCAAAATTTGGGGTATCCCAATAATACTTGTCAGGCAACGAATAGAACCTTCCTTCATATGTTTTGATATACTCATCAACTCTGTAATATTGTTTAACAAGAATTATCGACCTTAAAGTCATTGCTTTGGCCAAGGCAACCGCGTGTGAGCATGGAATTCCAATTGCCGTCCAATTTCCACAAGAACAATTTTGATATTTTAGGTCTACAGAGTACCTTCGACCACGAATTTCGAATTGGGCGCGACAAAAAACTTGGCCAGTTTGGTTAGAATAAGAAAATTTTCTAACTTCGTGGCTACTGGACACGTTGGTCTCTTTCTCGTATAGTTTAGTAGCGTTTCTTGTCAAGGGACCGTTGCTCTTCATTTTTAAAACATCTACCGCTCGATCACAAAAATACGTGGCAAGTTTATGGAATGTGAATTCCACAATAGCTGTAGGTGGAAGATGTCGAGCTGTTTTCATCACATTATTAAAGCTCTCTCCCGTGTTTGTAGTCATAATGCCTTCACGCACCCCTTCGTCATGTGAAAGTGTCCATTTTTCTTTCTCGATTTTGTCCAACCAAGCTCCCGCCTCTTCATTCAATGCACGGACTTTGTTCATTTCACGTTCAAATTTTTCGATGCTATGTGCATTTCCTGCATTAGAGCATAGTTACTTCAAAGTCTTATTTTTGAACATGTGGTTAAAGTTCGAAACCACATGATGCAGACAATATCGATGACATCCTAGAGGAGGGTGAAACGCGCGTACAACTTTGGCTCCATTTAATAGGCCTTGATGACGATCAGAAAGAAGGCATATGCCTTTGTTGGGTGAAACAAAATAGTGGCTCAAACACCGTAGAAACCAAAGCCAGGATTCATTCGTCTCATTATCGACGATTGCGAATGCAAGAGGTAAAATGTTATTATTTCCATCCAGAGTAGTTGCAATCAACAACTTACCATTGTAGCGTGCATATAGATGTGTTCCATCGACACAAATGACTCTTCGACAATGTTGGAATCCATCTATACGTGGCTTGAATGCCCAAAATACATACTTCAACACTTTTGGATCTTCATACGCATCTTTCTGTACCCATTCAACAATTGTGCATGGATTCCATTTCTTGATAGCTCCCAATAACTTAGGTAAGTTTCGCACAGAGTCCTCTCAAGTCCCGTATACAAGTTCATTTGCACGTTGCAAACTGTACCAACCCTTGCCATAACTTATTTGGCATTTCCATTTCTGCTGTACAAGTACTATTATTTGATTGATCTCAAAAGCCGGATTTTGTTCCACATGTGGTATAAGTTCGTTGGCGATCAAATTCATGTCCAAGTTTGGATGTTTCTCCCTGGTATTGTCGAAGAGACATGAGTGTAACTTACTGAATTTTAAAATTATCCACATGTTTAGTTTCACGTTGAAATGAGCTCGGAGTTCAAATTCGCATTGCTCGTATTCGTCTTTGTGTTTGCGTACCACTTTCCACTTGTTCGGTTCACTGATCGTCACCTTGTACTCGTGTTTTTGGTGCTTTATGTGGTAATCTTTCACCGCTTTTTGCAAGCTCTTTTTGTTCTCAAATACCAAACCCAAACCAAGATTACCTGTTCGATAATCATAGATCATATCCCTTGTTCCTACTCCACTTAGTAGACCTAATGAGTCTCCTTCTACTTCGGGATCTTGTGTGGAATAAAATGGGAGTACTCTGTGAATACTTTCTTGAGCCACCGTGGGAGGAACATCTTCCTCCTCAATTTCCTCATCATCATCAGTTGGTACGTAGTTTATTTCTTCATCCATGTCAGTGTCTGAAGGGTAGTAATCCGAATCTGGTGATTGAACATTCTCGTTATCTTCAAACTGATCCAAATGGGGTTCAGCTGAACTACTTGCCCCTGCGTCGTAAGAAAAATGAGCATTGTAATTGGCTTCCTCAAAATGCTCAGAAGGGCCTACATGGACAAACAAAAAATTCGAAAGAAGCACGAGTTAAAACATGATGACAAAATATGCATATATAAAAATAATAAAAAATAGTCTTAAAAAATGTGCATTTGGCCACAAAATTCATATTTACCTGCATGCACATCAGGAATTGGAAAATCCCATGAAGAATTAGTCCCCAAATTTTCATTATGTACAGTTCCAACACCACCCTACGCATTACCCGATGTTGAACATCCTAAAAAACAATCACAAAAAATAAAAATTAAAAATATGTACAAACAAGAAATATTTTAGAAAATATGATAGCACAATGAAAGATAAAACATAGATTACCTGCTTGTACATCGGCCATTTGGCTTATACCTATATTTAAATCTGGTAAGAAGGGTTGTGAATAAAATGGTGGGAATTGGTTTGGCGTCTGCGTCACTTGTGTTAACAATGACGAAAAGGGATCCTCAGACTGTATTATTTGTTTCTCAATAAAAAGCTCCAATATAGAAACTTCATTTATAGGAACCAAGAAAAACCACAAGTCTTCATCGTCTTTGAGTTCCATTAAATTCACCCTAATGGTACCCCTTTCTCCATATGAGTATTTAATAAAAGCTTTCAACAAAAATTGATTCACATCAATTTTGGTTCTATCATATAACATTTTCACCAAATCAACAAATTTGATCTTACGGTCTATTCTCAGGTTAGCGCTTGGACGTATACTACTATATTTCATTGAATTTGATTCTTGTATTATCTCACTATCAGAGAATATAATAAGTTTGACAATGCTCGGTCTCGACATTTCTGCAAAATATCAATTATTAAATTATAGTTCAAACCACAGAATACTACTAAATTATATCAAAGTTCAAACTATAAACACTAAAATCAATAACAAGATAAAAAGTCAAATTATACTTACAAATTAAAGACCTTAAAAATTTGAAATTATTCATAATTTCAACTAAAATACTTAAAATTGAACATACTAATCTGGGTAGGATACATAGATATTATACATACAAATTAGAATACACTAAACTCTACTAAACAAATCAGATAATTAATAATACTAATTTAATATTTTAATTTAAGCCCTAACTCAAGTTCTACATTAAAATTAAAAATCAAGGCTTAAATTTACATAAATCCTACACCATTAACATACACTTTAATTTAATTAAGTCAAAATACGAATTTAACAACAAATACAAACAAACATAAATTATAATACTAAAAATTACCTCAATTTAACTAACTGCTACTTTGATTCTAAATTATAATTTAAAATTAGGTTTAAATTAACATAAATCTTATAATATTTAAATCACAAACTACAAAAATGTGAAATGTGATTTTAAAGAAATGATTGAACTTTATTGGGCACGTAAAAATGAAAATGAAAATAAGAATATTTTCAGTTAAAAATAATATAAAGTGTGTATTTTCATTTTTAGATGATAATAAAAATGAAAAAAGTGTTTTGAAAACACAAACAAACAAAGCCTTTATTTCTTGTTTCGTCTCACGGAGGATGAGAAATGGATGTAGCGGCAGCAGAAAGATAGTGTTAGGTGTGGACAACAGAAAGAGGAAGCCGGGCGACGGATTTTCTAGTGATGGTACTTGGGCTGGGTAAGGTTTCCTTGTCTATGGGGCCTAATTTGTCACTAGGCGGCCAATATTGGCCCAATGGGAGCCCAAGATGTAGGATCACTATGGCCATAGCAAATACTTTGTAGTGAATTCTACGTATTGGACTATTGTTTATGAGCTTATCCCTTGAGAGTTCAAATTATTTTTGATTCATTTGTGGCTAAATTACCCAAGATTTATTAACCTAATAATATAAATTTTGCTTTCATGTGGAAGGTTTTGGGTTCAATCTCAAGCTGTAACGAATTGTGATTTTTCTTCCCTTATTTGATGTCTTGTAGGGTCTGTGTGACCCAATGTTTTGAAAATCGGACCAGACATCGAACCGGAAAAATGACCGGGTCACGGGTCACCGGTTCAACCGTTGGGTCAACCGCGGTCGAACCGGTGACGTCATAATTACGTAATAAATAATAATTAATATACTATTAAATATATAAAATATAAAAATATAAAAAAAATATGTATTTTCTATATTTTTAAATTTAATTGTAGCTTATGTCCAGCCCATTAGCCCACTATATTTCCGGCCCATATTCTTAGGCCTGGGTCAATTTATGATTGACCAGAATTCTTCAAGGACATTTATGCAAATAACTCTTGAGCTTGCTTTATAAGCCAAACTCTCCTTATTTTCTTCATTTGATATACAAATTTTCTCTCTCTACAAATCTTTCTCTCTACAAATCTATCTCTCAACTCTACTTTACCACTTTAACAGCACACACACACGACACACACACACACAGATACACATATACACACAACACACACGGCACATACACACAGATACACACAGCACACACACAGAGAGATACACACACACGCGGCACACACGGCACACATTTCAGATTTGGGGATAATTTGGGGCTAATTTCAACAGTCAAACCGCGGTCTTCTTCTCCTTCTTCTTTCTTCTTCTGCTCTTCTTCTTCCTTATTCTTCTTCTTCTTCTTCTTCTCAGATTTGGCGCTAATTTGGGGCTAATTTCAGATTTGGGTTGAAAAATATTTCAAATTTGAGTTAAATTTTTTTTGTCAGAACTGCCCGGTTCGGTAGATTTAGGAATGGTTTTGCCGGTTCACCGGTTGAACCGCCGGTTTGAACGAGTTTGACCGGTTTTGGGCTGTGAACGGTTTTTTGGCATAACCGGACCTGACTAGTGACCGGTTCCGGTTTTAACCGGTTCGACCGGCCGGTCCGGTCCGGGTTTCATAATCATGGTGTGACCTATGATTAAAAAATTATCGATCTTAGTTTATCGGGTCAGGGTATCCCCCTTCGTTTAGATATAATTCTTTTTTGTTTTGGCTAAATTGTTAGAGTTAATTGGTTAAATTATTACAATTTTTTCAATATTAGGTTTATTTTTATTTAATTATCAGATTTTATATAGATAGTCTCTATGAATTTTTTTTAGATATTCATGTTTTTGTTCGAGAAATTTCACAAGGAAATGTTTTGCAAGGGGATCCAACTCTCAAGTTCTCATACTCTTTGATTTCTTGACAATTCTCTATTTAAAAACTTTTACTATATGGGTTGGTTCAATATAAAAAAAAATCTTGTGGTATAGACTTCGAAGTACCTATAATTTATGTACGAAACTATATATTGAAGTGAACTACACAAAAGTCACATCAGTTTTTACTTCCAAACTCGCAACATTACTATATTTCCATCTCTATAATGCTCGCAAAAACGCACCTATCGTCTATGTACAACTCAACCATGCACGGAACCAAAAACCGCTCCTCTCAAATGATCCCGAGATTCGAAAACATCCTTGTTGTATTGTACCGTACCGCTATAAGGATAAAAGACCTCACACAGCTGATTATACCTCTCAACATCAAAGTTGTGGACTTTCATAAGCTTCTTTTGCTTAACTTTGAACCTCCTTTGGAAATAGCCTTCAAATGAGGGCTCTTTAGAAGTCCTCAAAAAGAAAGCATAGGCTAATGCAAAGTGGAGTGAGGTCACAAAGAAGCAAATGGGCTCCATCACATCCCAACTCAGCTCCCAAAATGTTAGCCTCATAAAGCCCAGTGTCTGTAGGCCCATAAAGCCCAGCCCACAATAAAGTTCTCGTTGCACGCCGGACCGGGCTTTTTGATCTATCAAGGCCTTTTGGCTTTCAAGATTGTCCAGCTCTTTTCTTCTTGGGTCGTTTGGCATAGCTATTGATTGGGAAATTAGTTGCTCCATTGATTTAGCCACCTATAAACCAAGAGGGTGATCATATATAAGATAAGTATTTGAATCAAAATTTTCCATTATAATTACTTGAATATATTAATAGGTTATATATATACACATACTACTTGAGTGACTTTTAAGATCCATAGTACTTTGAATATTTAAGTCCTGTATCATCACAAATAACTGACGTGTGTGTTCGACTATAAGAATGATTCTAATTTACGAGGGAACTCCTAAGATGCCGTGTTATAGATCCATTTCAACCTTCAATATTTGTTAGAGCTCTTGGAAGTTGCAACTCCAAATCCCATATCAACACAATCATCAACGTATAACATGAATTTCACCACATAAACGACTGTAATTTTTTAGAAATTCAGATCCAAGAAGCTTTTAATAATAACTCGTATTATAGATCCATTTCTAGGTTATGTAATTTTCATAGTTATACTTCACACCACATGTATCATACGCCAACTCCTTGACAAATTAGTTAACTGATTAATTATCCCACTGAACTTTATCGACAAATTAATTAATGGGATGTCCATTTTTTTTAAAATATTTTAATTAAAATAATTTATGTTACATCTAATAGTAGTGTAGTACAGCTTTGTGGTCACTTGGAACTGCATGGACAGCATGTGTCGAGTGAAACTTCACGTTTCTTTAACTTTGGCTCAATTTTAGGAACAGAACGAGAAAAATCATTAATAAAAACCACGTCCTTATGCACAACACTAAAGCATGACTCCATAGTTTCTGCAATTAATAATTCTAATTTTCCAACAAAATGACAAAATTCACCTCTTCAATTACCTCTTCCAAATTTGGATCCCACATATCTTCCTAGGTACAAAATAGGAACATTTTTGTGTTTTCCAAATACTAAATTCCAAAATCATTGTCACATACATTTACGTTCAAAAATGAGTCTAAATTCGACTTATACTAATTTATGGAAAATTCTTGTATAAACTTGATGTGAGATCTAGTTGTATGCACCAAAACACAATAAAAATAATAATAAAAAAATATATTCAATATAAAAATAAGTCAAATATTTTTTTATTATTTTTTGTTATGTCTTGGTATATACAACTGGATCGGGTTTAGACTATGATTTTCCGAAGACATTTGTTCTAACTTTTATATTTATTTTCTTTATATATAGCATTAATTTGTAAATATAAGGCAATAATAATCAAAGATTTGATGTAGTAATTATAATCAATAGCAATGAACTTATTAAAGTTGAATGAAATTAATGTGAAAATTATACCTGATCGGGGCGGAGGAAAACGACGCCACCCAAAACGATGACGTTTCCCGATTCATCCAACGCCTTGGCATATTCCAAACCCAATTCACCGTCCCCACTGACGTCACCGCACACCCGTACAAACTCGCCGTACGGAATCGTACTCGCCGGAATAGTCCTTAACCTCTCTCTGACCTTCTCCAACTGCACAAATCTCATCACCCTCTTCGCATCCGCCGCGCCGACGCGGAACCCCTCCTCCTCCGCCGCCTGAGTATAAAGCGGCGGGCTCAACCCGTCAAGGCGGAGCCGCTGATCTCCGGCGACATTGTTCATTGATTTGAGCTTCTCCCTGAGCTTCTCGCCGACGGGGAGTGTCAGGAAAGAGGGGAGGGAGTCGGAGGAAGAGTGGTGGTTGATGGTCCGCCGCTGGAGGAAGCGGCGGAAGAAACCGGCGGTGGCGTTGGGTGGAGCCACCATCGGCGGCGGCGGAGCAGGTGATTGTATAAGGGTGGTGACCGGAGATGGTGAGTCTCGGCTGGTGGCGCTAAATAGGCGCTTCGAAAGTGCTCTGCGAAGAGCCATTTTGGAGGGGTGGTTAGAGAGAGAAAGAGAGGAGAGAGAAAATGAGATGAATCTCCGATGGTAGTGTGGCGGAGAAGAGGGGGGGTATTTATAGTGCTCCCACCACGTTGGAGGAGGAGGAGAGAGAGAGGTGAGAGAATCTTTGTGTATTTTATTTTATTTCCTTTTATTAGGGAATCACAATAGAATCTCCGGGGATGGTTTATTTAGGAAATTACATAGTTGTCCTCTACTCACCAAATTTACCATTTAGGAAATTTATACTAATATGTTTAAGAAACAAAAAGCCTAATTTAGTGATTTCCCAAAGAAATTTACCCAATCTTTTCCATTATACTTTGCTTAACTTGCTTAGTATGTGAATCAGAATTTTTAATCTTTTGACTAACATATGATTTTGATATTTCAAAGGAAAAACTTACTAGAATCTTTTACAGTAAACTTTTATATTAAAAAATTTAACGATAATAGTTCTCAATATAAAACGCTTTTTATACAAAAGAACTTTAACCGTTGGAGCTATTAAGTTAATCAACTCAATTGCCATATTTTTTACTATAGAAAACGCCACCACTTTAAGTAGATAAATTTATATACTCAATTGTCACAACTCACAAGGCTTCTAAATAAGTAGGTGTTCATCGATGGGTTCGATCAAAAACCAAATCAAATTTTAGTTTTTACGAAATTTTGGAGCGACACCAAACCGAAAAAACTCAGTCGATTCTGTCCAATTTGCGATTTTGGTGGAACCGAATTTTCAAAATTTTTGGCCAAATTTGAGATTTGACATCCGTTTTTTCTGTATCAGGTCGAAAAAGATTAGTTTAAATTATGAAATGGTCAAAATAATTAATCAATTATAGAAGCATGTAAGTCAAATGAGTTTTTTATACTTCCACAAAAAATTGAAAACTAGATGGAATAATTGGATTTAAATAAAAGTTAATTTTAATTCATTTTCTTTCTTTTCCTATAAATTGTCACTAGAAAACACACTTCTTATAATTTTTGATCTATACTATACTATTTAAAATAAAACTAGAAAAATACATTCAATTTTCAGTTAACCGAGCAGAACACAACCTTAAAATCGAAAACTGAACTTTTCAAAAAAATAAAATGAAAACTGAACCGAATTTTTCGGTTAGGTTCGGTTCGGGTGGATAAACGAACCATGCACACCACTAAATAATAATTAACCGATTATTTTTGTGTAATAATTCAATTTTAATTTTTAGAAAAATGATAATTGGCATTATTTATGATTTTAATGTTGATACTTTAACTTTTTGGATATTCTAGAACATAAAAAAAAATATTTTATGATAATTACCATGTTAAACTCAAACAAAGATTATTAAAAATATAACATTTTTACAATTTGTATTACACAAATTATCAGTTTTAAAATTCAAAAAATAAAATAAAAGAAGTTGATCAAATAGGATAAAGAGAGAGAATCTATTCTCTTTTCTGTAGAGAATAGCTCGCACGACTTGCTCAGCTATTAATTATTAACTTAAGAGTTAAGGGTAATTTAGTTCAATAAACTTTTAATCTTGAGCTTTGGTTTTTTGAAATGAAAAATTGGTGAAATTGATATTGTAAAATTGGAAAATGTTTGTATGTATTTTTAGGATAAAATATAGTTTTGGATTCTTTTGGTAATTTTCTTTGAAAGCTTAATTAGCATTTCTTTCTTGAGTTGTTCATTATCATGTGAAAAAGAAGATTCTATCTACAATTTCGATCGTCAAATTACACTCATTTTTCAAAGTTTATGGAAGCAAACTATATCGTTGTGATAGCTTTAACATGTCATTATAAATTAAATTGGATTAATCGTGATATAGCTTTAACAAGTCATTTATTTCACTTTTTGAGTTTCCCATTTACATCTTTCAGTTGTGCAAGTTTTAAAAACTTTAATTAAATTAAACAAATAAGTACTAACATGATAACAAGACCATTAATTAGATTACTTAACATTCCATTAATTAATTTTAAATTACTTATGGTAAATTATATTGGTGCAATTGTGTTTATTAGTTTATTTTAATTAGAAAAAAATAAAAATACAACAATAGTGTTTATTAGTTTAATTTTGTTATAAACAAAAGATCATTTCTCATATTATAACATGCTACATTTATATATACCAAGAGTTTCTCATGACTACGATACATACACAGAATAGATTTTTTATTTCATTTTCGTATAGATCTTTAATTTTGTGTACGTTGACAAGTTTTACATTTTAAAAATTATTGTAAATTCACATGTACACACCTGTTAATAAAAATATCTTTTAACATACACATGATACCATTATTTATTTCAAAATGAATTTTATATCTTCCGTCGTGTTTCACTACTACAAAAAGAGCCTATTACAGCGCCCCAATTACAGCGATTTTTCGAAAAACCACTGAACAGAGGGGGCTATTACAGCGGTTCGTGAAAGAACCGCTGTAATAGGTAAAACGCGGCACCTATTACAACGGTTCTTTCACGAACCGCTGTAATAGGCCTTTTACAGCGGTTCTCTATTCTTATAAGAACTGCTGTAATAGGGTACACTTATTACAGCGGTTCACATAAGAACCACTGTAATAAGTGCCTCCTTTTACAGCGGTTCAGTAGAGAACCGCTGTAATAGGCCTTTTATAGCGGTTCTCTACTGAACCGTTGTAAAAGGCCGCACTTATTACAGTGGTTCTTATGTGAACCGCTGTAATAGGTGTACCCTATTACAGCAGTTCTTATAAGAACCGCTGTAATAAGCCAAAACGAAAAAAAATTGAAATTCTTTTATCTTCCCATTTCTCTCTCTCACTCTCAAAATTTAAAACCCATTTCAGCTTCTCTCTCTACTCTCGGTCTCTCTCTCTCTCTCGATCCCCCCTAAAAGCTCGGCACCACCGCCGCCACCACCACCACGACCGTAAGCTTTTTCTCTTTCTCTCTCTCTATATATATATGTATATTTGTATATGTGTGGGTGTATGTATATTTGTGTATGTGTGGGTGTATTTATTTTGTGTATATGTGGGTGTATATGTATATTTGTGTATGTGTGGATGGGTGTGTGTATATTTGAGTATATGTTGATGGGTGTATGTATATTTGTGTATATGTGGTTGTATGTATATTTGTGTATATGTGGATGGGTGTATGTATATATTTGTGTATATGTTGATGAGTGTATGTATATTTGTGTATGTGTGGATGAGTGTATGTATATTTGTGTATGTGTGGATGAGTGTATGTATATTTGTGTATATGTTGATGGGTGTATGTATATTTGTGTATGTGTATGGGCGTATGTATATTTGTGTATTTACGAAAATATTTCTCGGTTGAAATTTTGTGGTGTCGGAATGACACGAAATTCGCACGGTCATAGTAAAACGGCGTGCTGAACAAGATGCATGCTATGCATTGTGGTCTTGTGATTTTAGCCATCTGAGATCGTTTAAGGCCTCAAATTTGTGTTTTATTACAAAAAAGCCATATTTTCGTAATAAAACGCAAATTTGAGGCCTTAAACGATCTCAGATGGCTAAAATCACAAGATCGCATAGCTACATGCGTTTTGTTCAAAATGTCATTTCGCTATGATCGTGCGAATTTCGTGTCATTCCGACATGGTAAAATTATAAACAAGAAAATAAAATTTTAAAAAAAAACTACCTATTACAACGGTTATTTCCATAACCGCTGTAATAGGCACGGGAAAAAAAATTAATTTTTTTTTACAGCGGTTTTTTGTGTAACCGCTGTAATAGGGTATACCTATTACAGCGGTTAGAAACCGCTGTAATTGGCCTTAACCAATTACAGCGGTTAAAACTACTGTAATAGGCAAAAAAAACCCGCTGTAATAGGCCATTTCTGTAGTAGTATTTTAACTAATTATATATAAAAAAAAATGAATTCAAGATCTTCCTGATCTGGAGAATAATTCTGGTTGCAACGTCTCATTTAATTGATATGTTGGGGCTAGCATGTATGTTGTCCAAGTTAAAATGCTTCTTACTATTTCTTTTTTTGAAGTTCTTTTCCCCATTATATATCCGAATATACTCTTATGTGCAAGAATATGATCTCATCAGAATAATATATAATTATATCTAACGCCAAGTTGAGTGAAGTAGTAATGGAGATTCGAAATTAATATTGCAGAATATATCATATATGATATAAGTATAACCAGAGAATAAAAATGATGGTTCAAAGTTCATTCAATAGAGATAGGGCTTCATAATTACTCAAGAGAATGTAGAAATATTTGAAACCATATATAGATCTACTATTGTCTTACTGTAGAAGTTTTCTATAGTACTCTCTCTCCGTCCACAAATATCATGTTTTTGCATCAATTAATTAAATTGGATTTGACACAGTTTTAGTCGGAGGTATTTTTAATTTATTTTTGATAATTTTTTAGTCGAGAATTGGAAAAGTACTAAAGATTGTAAAAGTCTTTATAAAGTTATCCTTAAAAACAGTGGTTCTGAATTAGAAGTATTACATCATTGCTTTAATTAAGAGACTAATTCCGAGAACAAAAGTTTTAGCTAAAGAAATCGATCGAATTTTATCTTGGAATGTTTAGAAAAAAAATAAGCGCAATAAATTTGAGAAAGCTTAGATAAATTTTAAGAAAATAGTAGCGTATACGAATCAAATTTGAAAATCAACTCTTAAAGTATCGAGCAATAAAAGTCACGTTAAATTAAAATCAGCTTCATTATTTATTACGCTATGATGTTATTTTTAGTATTCAAGAGTCCATATACAACACGATTATGACAATCCAACCTAGTGGTAGCTTTGAGAAAATCATTTTGTATTCCCTAAACACATTGCGAGACATAACCTTGTATATTACACCACATGGCACATATACTATTTATAACATGCCACGTTGCTCATTCAGTCAGGCCACATGTAGGGACGGGGCCAGAAATTAAATGGTGAACGCCAAATACTCTATTAAGAAAAAATATGAATATTCTATTAACATTTACTTTCCATATATATATATATATATATATATTTATGCAAATGCAATGATTTTTACACAATCATCCACTATTATAATAGATAATTACACAAATTTATCATTTTATAATTGAAATTACAAATACCTAACCTACTACAATCGAAAAATTACATTTACCCCTAGAAGACCGCATGTCCATGGTTAAACAATATTAATTAACATTTTTGCATCTAGAATATTATAATTTGATTTGGTATTTAATTTCATATGCCAAATCTTAAATAGCTAATTATATATAAGATAAACACAATTTGAAACAGATTTTTTACGTGGAACTTGAGAATGGTTTCACTATATGATCCCAAAAATTGACCCCAACACCACCTTAAGGGAGGGAAAAAAATAAAAAAAATACAACATGTTGTACTTTTGATTCGTCGAAATTTATTAAGTCAATATTTTTATGAGTGGATTTAATTTTGCATAAAATCCGATTGAAAAGAAAATGTGATGTCACCGTATCAATGTTAATGGATGAAGGAATTTTAAAAATGTGGGCAGGGATTCCTAGCTAGCCCTTTGAGAAAACAATGGACATTCCAATATTCGGACATGAATCGGAGACAATAAGGTTAAGAACAAATGTAAGTCACAAAATTCTTTGGGAATTAAAGAATCCCCAAGCAGTTAGGAAGTGGAATCATACATAGATTGTAGGATTCCATTTGGGGCCGTGATTCTCAGACACTAGTGCGATGTCTACTACCTCCATTTGCTCATTACGTGTATGCCTCAACTCTTTGTTCTCTCGACCAAAATGTGAGGACAATTATCACAAGTATATGTTCAACATCAAGTGCCACCATTTAGAATATTTTATGTGTTTATCTTTTTTTGGGTCCAAAAAAATTCACTCGGTAAGCCTGCCACTTTTGATAAGAGAGGTTTGCGTAATTCTAAAACTCAACTGGGTGTTCTGTTTGGTGGTGGGGGTGTTTAGTTTTGGTAGTGATGCGTGTGAGAAGCACACTAATGATAATATGCGATATATATTATATAAGAATATAGTATAAAACACGAAATAATAGTAAAATGGACATAAGATATACGTGGTTTGGTCGAAATGTGACCTACGTCCACGTGGTAAAAGAGTTCGATCCTTTCATTAATGGTTGGAGTTGATATATATACAAGTTTGTGATGGGTAGGTAAAAAAGGTAAGTCAAATATTCTAAATATATATTGGAAAGTAGAATAAATCATGATCCTTCCATCTTGAGCTATATCTTTTATGGTATAATTGGTGAATCTGTTGGCATTATCTCCGCAGGTCCGTATACGGAAAGTATATCTCTTAATTGATTTTTGTCTGGTCTTGCTCCCTGGCTTGCCTTATATAGTATGCTCCACCTATGCAGGTCAGGGTTGAGTGAACCTTCAAATGGATAGATTTAATAGAATATCTTCTAGAAAAATTCAAGCCCACTATGCCAATGGGCTTAGGCTCATAAAATGTTGGATTATCAGCTTGATCCAAAAACCTATTTCAACCCACATCAGGTAGTAGAAATGGGGTGATGATGGTTAGGGTTTTGGGTTCAACCATGGCAAAAAGACGAAGAAAGATGGAGGGTGAAAAAAAAAGAAAAAGAAATCAAAAGAGAAAAAAACTTATAAATGTTTAATAGAAATACAACTAAATCTTCTTAACAGAAATACAATTCAAAGTAAATAGTTATTTTTTAGTGTAATATGAAATATTCAAACAATTATTGATTGGTAATTATTTATTTATTTAGTTAATATATATGTATATATATATATATCTTATTATTAGATATAACTCAATTTTAATTATTTGAAAGTTTGTAAAAATAGTTACCTATTATTAATTTAACTTATCTAATTAAATGATTAGATAGTTACTACATAATTTAAGGGGTAAAACATAATTAGTTTTTAAGTTTACAGTGTTTTATTACATAAACCCCCCTAGGTGTTGGGTAATTACAAGTACACCCCTACGGGTATTATCGTTATAAGAAAATGACAAAATATGGCCAGAGTTGACCCATGGGCCAAATGAGGTTATTCATACTTTTTTTAGATGACATCAGCTTTTTCCAGGCTGAAAAAAATTCAGGGGGAAATCGATAAGCCTGCCAGCTTAGAAAAGGGAGATTTGTGTAATTTCGAAATTCGATTTTTTTTTTGGTAATTTGCACTAACGTAGGGGGACTTTTGGTAATTTTTTCTATATTTTATTGGGAGTCTAAGAAGTAAGAACTTCATATTTTAAAATAATAAAAACTTTGTGCAACCTATATTATATTGATGATGGTTATTTCGGGACTTCAAACTCCAAAAGCTGTTTTGAATTTCTTAGACATGAGAGATGGACAAAAGGATCACTGATCTTACTATAAAATATCTTTTCCCAAAATTTGTGTTACATAGGAAATATATAATTTTGATCTGATTTATAAATTTGATATAAGTAAATATTGCGTATAAAATTAAAGGCAAAATTTTTGGAAAAAATATCGATAAATCCTCTAAGACTCGAAATTTTTAGGAGTTTGTGGTACTGATGGGGTGAATATAGTTAATAGTGTATGAACCATATCCAAGAGGCGATAAGGTCGCATTTATAGATTTATGGTTACACCATACTATTCATAATGGTATATGTAGGGCCATCCCGGTGGGGCACGTGTTTTACTATGATTGGAGGTGATATATTCTTCAGGCTTGTTGGGGTTTGTTAGGAATCAATGCGCATAAAAGAATTTAAAAGTAAAAGTAAGTAAGAAAAACGAGACAACGATTTTAAGTGGTTCAGAGATTTTATTATTCTTGAGAGAGAGATACAATTATAATGAAGAGAATATCATCTACTTATGTGTTCTAGACTTGGAGGAAAAGATACAATGACCTAATCCCAATAGGTAACTCAAAACATGCTAAAATAAGATAAAACCGCGTCAAAGAAACGCTCCCAGCGAAGGTCCCGCGCCCAGGCGCCAAACCAGGCATGCCTGGGCGCCATATGCAGTGGCAAACTGCACACTGTCTTCTGCGTGGCGCGTGCCTGGCTGCTCCTGGGCACCGTTCGACTCACCCAAAATCCCCGAAACATGCTCCTTCTTCCTTTGAACGATCCCTTTGTCACTTTGACTTGTCTCCACACTTAAACCTATCAATCTCCCACTTGGAGACCAAATTCAAAGTAGAAACACATCCTCTTTTTCTAACTCCGCGATCCTTACTTCTCCAAGTAAGTGCATTCTTTCTCTAGCATAAGTTGTCATCATAGAAACTCGAGGCCATGCAAAACCTCAGTTTCTCGGTGGTAACTCCCTTAGTTAACATATCTACCGGATTCTTCGCACCAAGCACCTTCTTTAACTCCAAAGTCCCATCATCTATCATCTTTCAGATATGATGATACTTCAATTGAATATGCTTCGTCCTTGAGTGAAACACCGGATTCTTTGCTAAACAAATGGCACTTTGACTATCACTATGAAGTGCACAATACCGTTGCTCCTTGTCAATCTCCCATAGAAAATTCTTCAACCAAACCATCTCTTTACTCGATTCTGAAATAGCAATGTACTCGGCTTCTGTTGTGGAAAATGCTACACACTTTTGTAGCCTCGAAGTCCAACTTATAGCAGTGCCTCCCAAAGTGTAAATGTACCCCGATGTACTCTTCCGACCATCTTGATCACAACCTAAATCCGCATCCACGAAGCCCTCTAAAGTCATACTACTGCCCGAAAAACATAAGCACATACTCGATGTACCCCTTAAATACCTCAGTAGCCATTTTACCGCTTCCTAATGCTTTAACCCCGGATTAGCCATATACCGGCTCACAACTCCCACTGCATGGGCTATATCCGGCCTTGTACACACCATTGCGTACATCAAACTCCCAATGGCAGAGGCATAGGGAACCTTTGCCATTTGATCTTGCTCCTCCTCAGTCTTAGGTAATTGTTCCTTGCTCAACTTGAAATGACTCCCCAAAGGGGTATTTCTAGACTTTGCATTTGAGATTGCAAATCTAGCAAGTACCTTTTCAATGTACTTCTCTTGAGTCAACTTGAGACCCCCACTCGACCTATCTCGAATGATCCTTATCCCGAGGATTGTGTTTGCAGCTCCCAAGTTCTTCATCTCAAATTCAGTGGACAATTGCTTCTTCAACTTATCAATTTCTCTCATGTTAGATTCAACCACTAACATATCATCCACATGAAGTAGCAATATGATGTAACAATCCCTAAACTTCTTGAAATAATAGCAATGATCCATTCGACACCGAGTATATCCACTACTAGCCATGAAATTGTCAAACTTCTTATACCATTGTATCGGAGCTTGTTTAAGTCCATACAAGGTTTTCTCTAGCTTGCATACAAGGGTTTCTCTAGCTTGCATACAAGGTTTTCTCTAGCTTGCATACAAGGTTTTCTTTTCCATTCTCTAGAAAACCTTCCGGTTGAACCATGTAGACATCCTCCTACAAATCCTTATGAAGGAATGCCGTTTTTACATCTAATTGCTCAAGATGCAAATCCTCTGCAGCAACAACACTTCGAACCATCCTAATAGTAGTCAACTTAACAACCGGCGAAAATATCTCAGTGTAGTCAATCCCTTCCTTCTGCTGGAACCCTTTGGCCACCAACCTCGCCTTGTACCTTTTACTACCATCCGATTCATGCTTAACCCGGAATACCCATTTGTTCTGCAAAGCCCGTTTCCTCTCCGGTAACTCAGTCAACCTCCAAGTTCTATTTCTCTCAAGCGAGCTCATTTCATCCTTGATGACTAGCTCCCACTTGAGAGAATCTCCTACACTCATTGCCTCCTTGTAAGACTCCTCCTTGTACGACTCGGGCTCACCCGAATCAGTCAAAAGTAAATAGTGTAAGGAAAGGAAATACCTCATGTATGGTTTAGGAGTTCTACTCGATTTTCTCAAGGTTGGTGGTGGAGTCTCCGAATCTTCTTCAATCCTATTCTCAGTGTCATTATCCGCAACCTCGTCTAGAGTGATCTCTTCCAATATCGCCTTTAGTATCATATTTTCCTTAGTCTCTGCTCCAAGTCTATCCTTGTAAAGCACATTTTCGTTGAACGTGACATCCTTATCCCTTATGATTTTGTTGTTTTGGTAATCCCAGAACCGATACCCAAAACTCTCTCCTCCATAGCCGATAAAGATGCACTTCTGTGCCTTAGGATCCAACTTATCCTTGTCATCAGAACTTCGCAAGACATAAGATAAACAACCAAATAGTTTTAAATGCGATAAATTTACCTTCTTTCCAGACCAAACCTCGTCCGGTATTTTGAAGTACAACGGTACTAAAGGTCCCCGGTTGATGAGGTAAGCCGCTGTGCTCATTGCATCAGCCCAAAATGTCTTTGGCAACCCAGAGTAAAGCCTCGTGCTCCCAGCTCGTTCATTCAAAGTTCTATTCATCCGCTTTGCAATCCCATTCTGTTGCGGAGTCCCTGGAATGGTCTTGATCATCTTGATCCCATTCTCTGCACAATAGTCTTTGAGTTCTTGGCTGTCATACTCCCCGCCATTATCCGACCTCAGACACTTCAATCTCAACCCCGTTTCATTCTCGACTTCTACCTTCCACTTCCTAAAGGTATTATACACATCCGACTTATTTTTCAGAAAATAAACCCATACCTTTTGAGTGGAATCATCTATGAAGGTGACATAGTATCTCGACCCTCCAAGCGACTGTATGGGAGCCGGACCCCATAATCAGTATGCACAAGCTCCAATTTCTCTGCCTTCGGTTCTCTACCCATCTTGGAGAAGCTCACCTTTTTCTGCTACCCAAGTACACAGTCTTCGTAAAGACCCAATTCAACCGTCTTCGAGATTGGTAGCTTCCCCTTGGATGCTATGATTTTCATTCCTTTCTCACTCATATGCCCAAGTCGCCTATGCCATAAATGAATATCCTTTGTGGCCTCGACTGCAGCTAACGAGTCCTTTTTAATCTCTATGGTATACAAAGTCCCTGGCTTCTTACCATGAGCCACCACCAGATTTCCTTTAGTGATTTTCCATACACCACCACCAAACACCGTGGTGTAACCATCACTGTCAATTTGACCCATCGAGATCAGATTCTTCCTCAACCCCGAAACATGTCTCACATTCTGCAGTTTCAACTGCATTCCTTGTGTTGTCGTCACTATGACCTCACCCTTACCAACAATTTCCAAGGGTTCGTCATCTGCAAGAAAAACCTATCCAAATTTTCCAAAAACGTGATTTGTTAGATGATTCTTACATGAAGTAGCATGGAACGACGTACCTGAGTCCAAAACCCATTGGTTGACTGGACTGTCAACACAGCAAACCAAAGCATCTCTGACATCGTCTACTGCTGCGTTAGCTTGTTGATGTTCCCGATTTTAATTCTGACCCGCCTTTCCAGGATAATCTCTCTTGTAATGACCTTTCTTCCTGCAGCCCCAGCAATCAGCATCCTTGCGCGGATTTAACTTCCCACGCCCTTTTGACTTGGACCGACCTCTACCTTTCTGACCGCCCCATTGAACACCTCTCCCTCTGCTTTTAGTACTCAATGCAGCAAACGTGAGTTCTCTTGAGTCCCTCCGGTGAATATCCTCGCTCATAATCAGATTCCGAATCTCCTGAAGTTTCAACTTCCTTTGGCCAGACGAACTGCTCACAGCAGTTGCCGTCGCACTCTAACTATCCGGCAATGAAGACAACAAAATTGAGGCCCTTACCTCGTCCTCGAAATTAATATCAACCGAGCTCAATTGAGTGGTGATCACGTTGAACTCGTTGGTATGGTTGGTCACCGATCCTCCCTCCGTCATCCTCAAATTGAATAAACGTCTCATCAGATAGACTTTATTCGATGCGGATGACTTATCATATATATTGGACAACGCCTTCATCAAACCCGCTGTTGTAGTTTGATCTAGGATGTTAAACATCATGTTTCTTGATAACGTCAATCGAATAACGCCTATGGTTTGCCTATCCAATAATTCCCAATCATCGTCTGACATCTTTTCAGGCTTCTTCCCCGACAACGGTTGATGGAACTTTTTCTGGTACAGATAATCGTCCATCTGTGTTCGCCAGAATCCAATGTATTTTCCATCAAATTTGTCAATCTTCACTTTTCCTTCTTCAGACGCCATAGATTCACACAGATCGCTATAACCCGTGCTCTTGATACCAGTTGTTAGGAACCAATGCGCATAAAAGAACTTTAAAGTAAAAGTAAGCAAGAAAAATGAGACAACAATTTTACGTGGTTCGGCAATTTGCCTACGTCCACGGACCTATGCTAGAGAGATTTTATTATTCTTAAGAGAGAGATACAATTACACTGAAGAGAATATCATTTACTTATGTGTTCTATACTTGGAGGAAAAGATACAATGACCTAATCCCAATAGGTAACTCAAAACATGCCAAAATAAGGAAAAACCTCGTCAAAAAAATGCTCCCAATGACGGTCCCGCGCCCAGGCATTGGCGCCTAGGCTCCATGTGCAGTGGCAAACTGCACACTATCTCCTACGTGGCGTGACTAGGCGCGCGTCGGGCTGTGCCTGGGCGCCGTTTGGCTCACCTAAAATCCCCGAAACATGCTCCTTCTTCCTTTGAACAATCCCTTTGTTACTTTGACTTATCTCCACACTTAAACCCATCAGGGTTGACCCGTTGTGATGCCCTAGGAGAGATTTGATAGATTTTACGTGTCTTAATACCTTCTCGTTCATACTCATATTAATTTGAGATTGTAGAAATGAATCTTGAAAGCTAATATCCTAAGATAATGACATAAGTAGATAAAACCATCTTGCCGGAAGTACTTGTGACTTTTGGAATAAATCCACCCGTGACAAGAAGTTGCATGTTACCACAAAAATATCATAATTTGACTCATCTTTGAAAAGGGTACATGGCAGCTCAATTTTTACTAAATGGACAACTCCTCTTTGCATGAAAACTATCTATCAGAAATTTCTCTTAGTCATCGTGCATTTAGCAGTTTACTGTAACTTTTATTAGCTCATTTTGTCCCTATAAATATCATTCTTTAGGCTGCTTGAATTACTACATCTTTGAGCCCTCTTTAATAGCATATACACTAGGAAATCTTTTTCATGCTTGTGACATATTTCTAAACCTTTCAGAAGAGGTAAAAAGAGTACTATTTGAGTTGCTACATTTACATTATTTTATAGTTAATGCTTTAAAGATTTTAGGATTTGGATATAGAATATTTAGAAATTCTGAAATTTATAAATTGGTAGGCAACAACATAACCCCACCACTGAAAACTCAAAGATAGCTTCGTTGTCACCTTCTCTACTATTAAATCCACGTCTAATCAAAGTACTCGAATGTCTACCTGGCATACTCGGACGAAAGACATCGTGCCAAAAGTAGTTACAATTCATCAACGCTTTTTCATCCAAGCCACCTCATTTTGCCTCTTCCGTATAGATGCTTCGGGAAGTTTCAATAATGCATGTATCATAAAAAAGTAAAAATCTAAAAGATTAGTTTGAAGGTTACATGTGAAGGATGAGGAGAACTCATAAAGGTTAAAGGCCAACAAGACAAGGATGAAACGAGAAAGGATCACTTGGAGGATTTAAACAATTTATTAGGCTTATATTATTTCGTATGTTTTAAATTATGTTAGACTATATTGAGAAACAATTGAATATACTCTTATCTTCAACAAGTGCTCTTTTAGGGAACAAGTCTAACTTGAATCAAGAAGTTCCAGATGAAGAGTATAGTGGGTCTTATAAAAAATTCAGGAAAATTAGTTTTTAGTCTGTTAACTTGGTCTCTCTTTCCTTTTAGTCCTTTAAGTTGACGCATTGCAAAATTGATCTGTTATCTTTCAACCTTTTGTAATTTTAGTCTTTTTGTGCTTAAAAAATTGGTAAATTTAGTGCGTGGCATAGTCCTCCGCCAAATGGCATCAGATCCTTAGGTTTATTGATGAAATAAATAATTTAATATTACTTATTGATATTTTATCCCTAACGGGGGATATTTAAACAAGTATGGACAATCAAACAAATGTTCGAGTAGTTATGAAAAACAGGAATCGATCCTTCCATTTGGCGAGGGACTATGCCACAGACTAAATTTATCAATTTTTAAGCACAAAAGGACTAAAATTACAAAAGGTCAGAAGATAACAGACCAATTTTCCAACGCGTCAACTTAAAGGACTAAAACGCAAGGGAAGCCAAGTTAACGGACTAAAAATAGAATTTTTCCTAAAAAATTCTATTAGTAATTACAAAAATGGAGATATAAGTATATATATAAATATTATGTAAGTTAGTTTAAACTCCTTCAATGTTTTAAAAATTTATGGTCTTTTGACGAATCCAAATGAAACCTTTTCTTTCGAGATAATTAGTTACATGTATAAATTACATCATGGATATAAATCATCAATAACATATAACACTAATACTAAGTTACAACAACTAACAACTACCAATAAAGTAGAGAAAGACCCACACGCTGTCGATGGGAGTAGAACCCAAGACCTCTAATATCTTGGGGCATCATTAAAAATTACTTTTGTAAATCTTTTTATTATAGTTTTGTAAAGATTATTATTATTTTATTTTAAGGAGAGGAAATATCACTTATGAAAGTTATGTATATTAGAAATATTTATTTATCGTCTGCCTGATTCAGCTGATGGCTCTGAAGAATTCTTAAATAATTTCTCGGGCCCTGGCCTAGATAGTGAGTGAGTTCACCTGAGCAATATCGGGTTGCTGGGTATAGACAACTATGTTTGGGACCCTTATTGGTATCATTTCATGGGCAGGCTCGAGTTTATCTGTAACCGCGACTGGTGCCGCCATGTACCCAGGCATGGCACAATTTTTTGTTTTGTAGGGTAGCACCCTGCAAGCGAAGGACAAGGTAGTACATATTTAATGGAGTTATAAAAAGGTGGCACTACAAGAATACAAGGTTTTAGATACGAAAATCTGAGACAGATATTTTTCCGTCTCAAATCAGAGACATAATAAAATTTCAGTCTCTGAATTGGTCTCAAATCTGAATTTTTGACAGAGACGGAATATTCCGTCTCAATTTTTAAATGTTGAGACGGATTTACACACGGATTTACAGACGGAATCAGAGACGAGAGGTAGCTCCCTGCAAGCGAAGGATAAGGTAGTACATATTTAATGGAGTTATAAGGAGGTGGCACTACAAGAATACAAGGCTTCAGATATGAAAATCAGAGACGGATATTTTACCGTCTCAAATCAGAGACAGATATTGTTACGAATTTATTTTTAGTCCCAAATCAGAGACATAATAAAATTTCAATCTCTGAATCGGTCTCAAATCTGAATTTCTGACAAAGACGGAATATTTCGTCTCAATTTTCAAATGTTGAGATGGATTTGCAGACGGAATCAGAGATGAGAGGAACTTGTCTCTAATTTCGTCTATATTAGTAAACCACAGACGGAATTTTGGTCTCACATTTGAGACGGAAATATCCATCTCAGATTTCTGACGAAAGTTTCTGTATCAAATCAGAAATGGAAAAATCTATATGAAATTTCAAAATGAAAATTTCGGTTTGAAATTAAAATGGAAAAAAATTGCTCTCAACTATATTCAATCATGCGACCTCAAGTTCGCAAGTCGACTTCACTACCATTGCACCAAAAATAAGTTCAATGACAACACAAATTTATTCTGTATACATTGTTTTGTTTAACAATAAAATAAAATAATAAAAAAATATATAAGATCTGAAAATTTATACAAATTTTCCAATCTATAGCAGAGCACTTTGTAATCACTTCGTAAAATAGAACATTCAGATTATCGGCAATAAAAGCCCTATCCACCACTAGCGATAAAAGCCGTACATCGGAGACCACCGTGCCACCGCCTTCATCCGATGTCGCACCACCAGGCTACACTAGCGAGGCATCATTAGAGACAGCGTCATCATTTTCGGATAGATACAGTGTCATTAGAAGTAGAATCAGCAGCACTTCTCAGATTGCCGTTGTTGGCGCCTCAATTACGAGTACGATTGCCATTGCCTCCGTTCCTGCTCTCCGTCACGACCTCCATCCTTGCTCGAAGCACTGTAAACTTCTTTAAGTATAATTTTCTCACAAAATAGGGCAACTCTTCGATGTTAGAGCAAAATAGGCGTTTGAAACTTTGGGAGTTTTGTGTGGTTGAGTATTTTTGGATCTGAAAACCTCTCTTGAAGAAGCATTTGTGATATGACCTCTATAGGATGATTTCCCATTCCTATAGAAATATGGAAACGACAGAGGATACTTAGTCTGATCATCCTTAGCTTGTCTATTCTATTTATCAAGTATCTTTTCTAATTTGAGCTGTATGGTCTCATAATATGAGTAAAGTTGAATTTATAATAATGTGGTTTGATAGCTTTCATTAGACAATGGTGTTGTTGTAATGGTCATAAATTGTTCAAGTGATTTGTTTAGAACAGTAATTTACAATATCTGCCTACATAAGTGGATTTCAAGATAAAGCATGCTACTGTTGGAGGGAAAAAATTGAAGCTTGCAATTTGGGACACTCGTAAGAATGTTGTTGTGGCACACAATTGGTAAAAATATTAGGTAGAAAACATAATGGAGATAGCGATTAGTATAGGATTAGAATTTTATCTTCTTAGCTGCTTATACGTGTACTTTGAATGTTTGGCTATCTGCAATTATCATATTCCAAAAAATTATAGTCAATTACTATCGAACCTGTGGTTGAACTAGTTTCAGTTTAATTATGAGTTAGGTTTTAAAGCCATTTATTGAAAATCAGTTGATATTAGGCGTTTATAAGCATATCTGTAATTACCGCGTTTGATTTGTCTTCTTTTTTCTCTTAACAAGATAGCAACGCTGTTAAGTGCACATTGCTCTCATGTAGAATTTTAATGTCTTTGCACTTTCATATGGAAGCTATATACATGATTTAGACCACAATTGGTTTAAGCATCTTTATATGACAGTTTGCATATCTAAGATCTCATTTTGCAGCTGGACAGGAACGATTCCAGAAATAATCGTCCACACAATGACGACTGGTAGTTTGTAAAATATGTTCATGTGATTTCAATTGAAACTTCTATTACGTTTTTGCTTTATTTTAAAAAAAATTACTTTACTTTGCTCATATAAATGAATATCAGATGCTAATTTATCTAACCAATGTGTCACTTATCAAAAAAAAAAAATCTAACCAATGTGTCTACTTGCTCATATTTAGTTTACCAATATTTACTTGATAAGTGCCATCTAATACAGATAGGTGCATTCATGTAGTTTTAGCTAATTAAATCAATACCTTCAAGTTTATATATGACTAAATGAAAACTTGAAATATTGTATATCATATATCATAGTATCATCAAAGTTGCAATTAGTTTACTTGGATAGTTTTATTAAGTTAACAATTTTTAAATGTAAGAAAGTATTTAATGTTAGCTTTCTTAGATGCCATACTATCAAAATGCAAGATGCATTCATATGAGAAGCTAAGTTGAGAGTTATATTAATGATTCTTTTGAAACATCATTTTACTTGAAGATACTTGCTTAATATAACTCTTGTGGGGTGAATTTCACCATAAAATTACTTATAAATGCAGAAACTATGAACATTGACCGTAGTTGGATGTGGCGGTTAGATGCTAGGGGTTTTCTTTCAGATGAATTTGTCGAGGGGGTTAAGAAGTTCTTAACGTTTGCATCTGCCCATCCAAGATTTGTCTGTGATGGACAAATAAAATATCCGTGCTCTAAGTGTGGTAATAGGAGACCCTTCGGTCAAAATGATGTGCGTTATCACATTGAAAAGAATGGATTTAGTCGTGGTTACGAGTTATGGTACGCACACGATGAAACCATGAACATGAGAGAAGAAGTCGGGGGTTCTTCTAGGGTACCTGCTGAAGAAGGACCTCGGTATAGAATCATGGTCATGGATGCTTTGGGTCTCGAAGTTGACTTTAATGCAGTAAATGGTGAACAACCACCTAACCAAGAGGCACAAGTTTTTTTTTTACTTGTTAAAAGATGCTGATGAATCATTATAGGACGGCTGTAAGAATCACACGAAACTCTCTGCAACAGCCCAATTGTTAAATGTCAAGTCAAAGTATAATATGTCTAAGACATGTTATGATCGACTTGTTTCAATCACCAAAAGCATGTTGCTTGAAGGTGAAAAATTGTTTGATAACTTGTACAAGACTAAAATATAATTGGTTCAACTTGGGCTTGGTTATGAAAAGATTGATGCTTGTGTAACTGATTGTATATTGTATTATAAAGAAAACAAAGACCATCAAGAATGTCCTGTGTGCTGCCACCCTAGGTACAAGCTAAGAAAATGGGGTGCTTGAAAGCAAGTTCGTTTCAAGGTTTTACACTATTTACCTTTGATACCCTGACTGAAAAGGCTCTATGCATCTACTTATACTCATGAAAACATGGTTTGGCATGCAGAAAATCATTATGAAAAGGGTAGTATGTCACACCCATCTCATGGAGAGGCGTGGAAGCATTTTGATCGTACTCATCCAACATTTGTTTCTGAGTCATGAAATGTTCATCTTGGATTATATACGGATGGGTTTAGCCCATTTGACAGTTCAGGTACTCCATACTCGTGTTGGCCTATGATCAATACTATGTACAATCTCCCTCTATGGATGTGTGTGCAGGAGCTTTTTATGTTTCTTAATATGGTTATTTCTGGCCTAAAGGGTCCATGAAAGAACATTGATGTGTTTCTACGTCCTCTAATAGATGAATTGAAAATATTGTGGATATCTGGGGTTGAAACTTATGATGTGTGCAACAAACAAAACTTTAATATGCAAGTAGCACTTATGTGGACAATTAGCGATTTTTGGGGCATGGAATGGTATCTGGCTGGAGTACTCATGGTTGGCTAGCATGCCCATATTGTATGGAGAACATGAAATCTTTCAAACTTCAGAATGGAAGTAAAATTTGTTGGTTTGATTGTCATCATCATTTCTTGCACCGAGACCATCCTTATAGAAGGCAAGCATACAAATTTCGCAAGGGAAGAACTGAAACTGATTCACCACCTATTCGCTTGAGTGGTGAAGATATACGCCAAAGAGTAGAGCAACTTACTGATATAACTTTTGGCAAATCTTCTGGTCGCACACGACCAATAGATGGATTTGGCAACACACATAATTTGGTCAAAAAGAGCATATTTTGGGAGTTACCTTACTGACATATGAACCTTATCCGACATAACTTGGATGTGATGCATATTGAGAAGAATGTGTTTGATAATGTCTTCAACACAGTTATGGATTTCAAAGACAAAACAAAAGATAATGTCAAAGCTCGAAAAGATGTAGAGTTGTATTGCAGACTTCCAAGGTGAAGGTGCAAATGGAAAAGTGTACAAGCCCAAAACCTCGTACACTTTGAGTAAAACACAAAGAAAAGAGTTGTGTGCATGGGCCAAAGGTTGAAGTTACCTGATGGATATTCCTCAAGTATTGCTCGTTGTGTGAACGAGAACGAATGCAAGTTTTATGGGATGAAAAGTCATGATTGTCATGTGTTTATACAGAGACTACTCCTTATTGCATTTCACTATCTACTTCCAAAACTAGTGTGCGAAGCACTAACAAAGATTAGCAACTCTTTTAGAGATATTTGTGCAACTGTGTTACGCGTGGAATATGTACAACAACTTGAGAAGAAAATTGTTGAGATATTGTGCAAGTTTGAGAGAATTTTTCCCCCAAGGTTCTTCGATTCTATGGAACACTTGCCAATCCATCTTGCATAAGAAGCTAAAGTTGGTGGACCTGTGCAATATCGTTGGATGTATCCTTTTGAGAGGTATTTTTCCACTAGCTTAGAAGAAGTAATTAGAGAAAATGAATGATGAAGAGTTCAAATGAGCAAAAAACCATATAAAATTGCTTTAAAAAGACCCCAAAATCAATTTTTCCTCCAATTAGACCGGTTATTTTTCCTCCATTGAGAAGCAGAATCCTCCCCCCCCCCCCCCAAATAAGAAAATTAACGGATTTATTAGTGTTGACCATTCGTCAACTAACGACGGTACCAAAATTGAGATAAAAAATTTGATTTGGTACCAAAAGTGTTACTTTACAAAATCGTGATACCAAAATTGGATTTGGCTTGTCCAGTGTTATCAAAAAGGACATTTTCTCCATCCCCTATATTTATTGACAATAAAACTAAATCAACATTTTTATGCTATCCCACAAATATACAAATCAAGTTGAAGCATTTCTAATTTTCTACCATAAATGTATTTAATTCACGGGATACCAAAACAAATTAAACATATTTACTCGTGGTGAACATCGATAGATCATATCTTATCCAAACAAATGTTCGTCTTAACAATTGACATACACACACCACAAAAAAAAAAAAAAAAAAATCAAATCAAATCAAATCCAATCCGACCAATTAATTGTTGGTACCAAACAAACAAACAAACAATTTCCAAAACTACCCTAAATGAAGGGTCATTATTAGTGTGGGAAACTGCTATTGCGAACTTGTCTTTACTTCTGCCAGAAAAAAATAAATTATTGGAGTTTGTTAATCAACAACACTTAATTATTGTTATCAACTATCGTGCTGACAAAACTAATAATTCGTAAAATTTAATATGGCTTCAAAATATTGTTTGGTCATATTATTACAAAAGCAAAGCATATATAGTCTTGATTGATCATTATTTTTTAAAGATTTTTTGTTTGCCTAATTTTGATAAGATACAATAAATGCAACTGATTATATTTCAGAAAATTCATCAATTTCAATCCAATATGTAAACAATTCAAATATAAGAGAATAATACAATAGGTAGCTATTTTTTTTTTTTTTTTTTGGTGAACTATAGGTAGCTATTAGTCTCAAACAAAGTAACAACTATTAGAGCACGTAATTCATGGACAATATATCTCTAATGCTAAATATAACTAACTTTAATGTACAAGTGAGCAACATATATTCGGCCGCGAAAAAACAGCAAATAAAAACTAGAAAAGAAATCCAAAAAATTGTTGGTGTGACGTGGGGCCCAAAACCAGAGACAGAGATCTTGGTGTTTCTAGGTGGTGAGACAACAATGACATGGACCAAAGGAGGAGGTAATATGATAGCGTGATAAGGGGTCATGGTGAGTGTGGACAACACTTAATTAAGGATAGGATGATAGCGTGATAAGGGGTAATGGTGAGTGTGGACAACACTTAATTAAGGAGTATATATTATATAGGATTGTCAAGCTGAGTGAGATGAGCTTACTTAGGTTCACTCTCGACTTGATATTAAATGAGTTTTTATACTCAAGGTTTAGGCTTGGCTCAACGAGCTTCAGGTTGTGTCTGAACCGGTTTGAATTTTGAATTTCAATAATTTTAGTTTTCTAAAACAATTATTCAGAATATAATGTTTTCCGAAAAAATAAAAACAAACAATTTCAAAATAATTCAAACTCATCATCACAATCAAATTATACCCGTATAATTTGCTTAAACTTGACTTCAGAAATTCAAAACCTTAGTTATTTCTACATATTGTTTATGAATCGAAGAATATTTAGAATTAAAATATAGTTAACTTGTTTTTTCTAATTCGAGCAGTTTATATTGTCCTTGAAATTACGATTCAGTTTATAAATTATGAGTGACATTTGTATAGTTTTATTGTTAGTGTATTATTGTTATTATTTGTATATATATACACAATATATTGGATATATATAGATATAGACATTGTTTATTTGTACGAGTTCGAGCTCAATTCAAGTTGAGCCACCTCAACTTGTGCTCAATTTGATTTTGTTTCAGTCCCAACCTTCTCCAGTTCAAGCTTGAAAATTTTCAAGTCGAACTTTTGAGTTTAGACTGACCTGGTCAACGGTCCTAATATCAAGTATTAATCATAATTCAGGAAGACGGGAACTGATCGATTAAATATCAGCAGTTAGTATTAATCATAATTAATTGATAGTTTATCATATTAAGGGAGGTAATGAAACGACAAAGAGCTGACTAGTGAAGTATAGTATTTTTTTTTTTAAAATCTAACTTATTTAGAATTTAGGTAACCCAATCAATTTTATATTTTATATTAAAGTTCAATCTATAGTGACGGAACTAAAGCTTAATGGGTGATGCCATTTTTGGTGACAAACTGAAACTTCTATACGAAGATGTCCACTTAGCCATTAAACAGTGAAAATAAGGAAAATGCGTAGGATGAAAATGACTCAACATAATAAAAAATTAGAAATTCTAACATAATTGTGGAACTTCCTACTCTGATTTGCACCATCTTTAAATAAATTATATTTTAACTAATTATGTGTTAAAGTATATTTTGATGTAGCTGGACTACTTAATAATAACTTTAATACTCTCGTGGACTACTTAATAATTGGTTGTCTTGACTGCCCAATCAAAATTTAATTGACAAAACAAATAAATAGTTAGGATGATTTCGTAAAACTAAGAATTGCACTTTCAAAATTGAATAAATCTCTACGGAGTACATAAATAGCATTGTGGTCTATGTTCTAAGTAGGGCTCGAAGTGCTTTGAACTCAATTAGCTGGATTATATATGAAGTATCACCTCATTTTGCATATATTCTTTTATATGTTCATTGAGGATGGTGAATGAGTAATTATTCGCAATTTTAATTTGAATATTTGATTGACGGGACTTAGATATAGTAGCCACTTATTGTATTTATATTTATGGGACATGTTTCTGTTATTTTTTCCAGAGAGTTCATTATTGAAAATTCGGAAGGCAAAACTCTTTAGTTAGCATGAGAATTTGGTCAAGCTATTTTTTTATTGTTTTTTCCAATTGTTGCAATTTTAGGAGGATAGCGAAGTACAAGCGTTATTATTTATCATTTTATATACAACATTGCACATTAAGATAATAGAATATAATAAACTTGAACTGTTACATTAATGTAAATGCTAATAACATAATAATAAGAAATAAAAACTACAACAGGATACTATATAAGTGGAACTAAAAAGTTTCTCTTGGCAAAAAATTAAAAGATCTAAAAATTAAAGTATCAACAATTTCATGATGATTTACTTAATCATTTTTCCCAATCGCAAATATTTGTTGATACTAATAATAAAGTTCCAACAAATAAGATCACTATTTTATTGAACAAGTACACCCATTTCTCAGGATATAGTAGAAAATAATAAAATCTAAACATACTCGACTCATATTTTTAAGTCATATTTTAAAATATATAACATGTAACTCTAGAGAAAAATTAATGTCTAATGTTACATTAATAAACAACTAAGATCATCTTCCTTTTTTTCGATCATCAAATTAAAGTAAATGATCTCTCTCTCTCTCTCTCTCTCTCTCTCTCTCTCTCTCTCTCTCTATATGTAATATAAATATATACTATATGTGTGTGTATATATATATATATATATATTTATGGGGCTTGAGGGCATAAGGGAGAATTGTACAACATCAACCTAATAATGGACATGCCCAACAATTTGGTAGCAGAAAATTTTACAAATTAAATGAAAGTGCAAATCCCAATGGCTAATACGTTGGTGAGGTCATGAGATAAAATCACAAATTGTTAAGTGGAGGAGATGATGCTATCATTGTGGGCAACACTTTTAAATATATAGTGGCATGGACCTGGAAATCAATAAAATTTAGAATGTTCTTGTCAAAGTTTTTAGCATTAAATACCCTAATTATGTTCTTAAGATGATATTTTATGTTTGATTGAAATATGGATTATTCGTTTTTTTTTCTATTTATCAACATAAAAATTAATGTAAACAAAAAGCTATATATATATATTATACATATATATATATATATCACAATTTTAAAATAGACAAAATTCGCCCACTTGTTAATGATGCCTCAAGTCAAGCTCGAGGCCCGAGCACTCAACAGATATGAGGTCTTTAAGTCCTACTAGATGTATTGATACTTTTACTTTATAATAACTAGTGAATAAGTCACATTCGATGCATGTGTATAATTTTTTAAATATATATTACTAAACAATGTTTTTGTAAGTTTTTAATGATAGTTATTTAACAGTAGTTATTTATTTCTATCAAAAATAATATGATTTACGAAATCTTTTTACAAAATGAATAGAAAAGAGTAGAAGAAAAATGAGAAACAATATAATTGGGATAAGATGTAATGAGAGAAAAAAAAATGTTAAGAAAAATAAACAAAAAAGATGAAACTAACTTAACATAATTTTATTTGATCTAGGGAATTTTCTTTTTTGTTCATTAAAAACAATATGACGGTTACTCTAAACCTCTCACACTTTATAAAAGAGTATATATATGTGAGAATTGTTACGTTCTTTTTGTTGTAATTAATTGATTATTGTGATAATTGATTAATTAATTTAATTATGTAAACGTCATTTCTCATGTAAAAAAAATGCACCTATAATGGGAGACTGCAAATGTGCTGATTAAATGGCTCAAAGACAATAGATGAAAATGAAATTGGTTCGAAAGACAATAAATAGTTTAAGTATACAAATTCAGAGATCTTGAAATCAAGTTTGCGACCGTTCTCGATTTAGAAAAAAAAAAAATCAAGTTTGCCGTAATTTTTATTGGTATTGTTTCACTTAGAATAGATGCAATACATATAGCAATGTTACAAGTCTCGTATAATTTTCTCCCAATTCTAGTCAATTTTCTTAAAAAGTTATGAACAATATATTTTGCATGCTATAAAGTTTCTATCCAATCCACAATTATTGTATTAGTGCAATCCTGTTCGTTTTACTTCTAATCAATGAGATCGTGACACGCCCAAAGCAATAATTCCCCAAATGCACGCTATTAGTCCGAATTTGGTATGACTTGTAGGTTAACCAATAGCTTTAAGAAAAAAATTATATTTTAAGCCTCACGTCATGTGAACTAATTTCAATTGGCAAAGTTAGTTTGGATGATAATTAACCCCCAACGCAAGAAGAAATTTGTATATATATAAAAAAGCATTTACTACAAAGCCAATTAGCAAGGCTTTTCGCTTTAAGATATTTTACATTTTGGACCCTATCCCTTGCAATATATTTATATAATATATATAATAATATATATTCATCAAAATTTTAAATTAGGTCTGTTGTGTTTGATGACAATAGACAATGACGGAAGTGTGGACATACCTCATGTGATCCCTACAACATTTATGCTTTTTCATAAAAAAATTATTGAAAATTTTTGTACTCCAATAATAAACTATATATGACTACATTATAAATCGATTTACCAAGTTCGTCAATTAATGATACTTGACGTTTTGGTCCATGTTAACACAAACCTATACACACAAACCCCCTAGACTTCGAACTTTGGTTCTAATATACATATAATTTTACGATATGACCCCTCCAAAAAATATAAAATAAATGTTGTATATATGATGTTTAGCCCAGTTGGTAAGGTATAGGTAGTAAGAGCTTGCCGCTCGTGAAGAGCGTGGGTTCGATTCATATTGGCTCATTCTTATGTATTCTTGTTTTTTTTTGCCCATGTTTCTTGTTTTCTTTTTGAAGGCCTCTTTAGAAATGGATGACTTTAAATTTTAATTGTATTCAACCCATCTCTTTTAATGTCTTTATTTTTTTTGTTAAAAAAGTAATTATCATTTAAACAAGTTAAATTGTAAATAACAATAACTTTCTTTTTTGAACTTCTTTTTATACTTATTAGAATTAGAAATTAAGAATCAACTAACATTTTTCTTTTTGAGCTTCTCTTCTACACTTTACTAGGATTAGAATTAGCAAACATTTATTATGACATGAACAAATCTAAAGACAAGAAAAAGTGGTTCATCATTCAATTGTTTAGACTTTAGAGTTTATTCACCATAAGGTACGAATTAGTTGTTAGGAATCCTACGAACGACAAACGCAGCGGAAATAAAAAAAAAAAAATTCTAGAGTCGAATCACTATAACGTGGGTTTGATGATTTCAAGGTTTTACGAAAATAAATGAAATCAAATACCTTATTGATTCGTTAATCTGCAATTCGCGTAATAGCAACTCTTGTCGAATTCCTGTCTCTAAAGCTTCACGCGAAACAAGCCTTCAAAAGCTTCCCGAGACCCTCCTTTGAATGTAGGTGGACGGCTAGAGAGAGAAAGGGGGAGAGGATTTTTTTCTTTTTCTTTTGTGTATTGTATCTGGGGTTAGGTTTAGCTTGTCAGTTTGAGGATTAAATAATCCTCAAACCTTAAACCTAGTGAGGCGCATCCTAGGCCCTCAGTGGACGCCTAAGATGGGCTAAGTTGGCCCATTCAACTTAGTCCATCTTTTAATACATATATTTAATTCAAATCCAATTTAATTAAATATATATAATTAATTAATTCTAATTAATTAATTAAACTCAAATAATTTAATCTAATTATATATTTGAATTATTGATTTACCGATTAAATCAATCCGTCCTATTTAATTTGTCTTTCTAAAAGATAAATTATTTACACAAAAAGACATCCTGCTTATTTCTTATAGCACGACTCATTATGTTCGTTTCAATTGGAAATGGGAGGATACCAAAGGATGTGATGTCACCTAGCCAGTCCCGTGGACTCATATCGTAATCCTAATAGAGTGCAAAATGATTGCATCATTTACGAACCTCTGGATCATAAATACCGTATGAGTATAAATCCTTCACTGACGTATCCTGATCAAGTGAGAGTCACGGTTTATATCAAACTCACAATACTTGATACTGTGCATCAGATCATAGCATAATGAAATTACCAAACTACCCTCAATGTCTTACGTGAGTTAGTTTCATTGCTTTGGCCAAAGACTTATAATTTCATTTGCCTATGATCGCACATGATACTTTCTCGTTTACTATCGAGACAGTGAATCACATCTCGTCGATCACTTCACAAGTGCTACTTGACTCATTGAGACCGCACTTCGAGGTCGGCCCCACCAAAGGGTGATTTTGGCCTAACCACTCTAGTAACATATTCAACAGCACAAGTACATTGATCATGACCCCTCAGGTCTAAAGCTCACGCATACTATTATGATCAGTAATCCAATCATTGACAGTCACTGAGTAAATACCCATGTGATCGGATTACTACGAGCCGTGTTCGAATATTTCAATTCCATTGGTATATCTATGACATGTGCTCTCACTATCCCATAGTGTTCGACTGACACTCTTTGTCAGAGCATGTGTCATACAAGTCGGAATGTTAATGCCCAATTAAGATTCCTTGACTTGCGAACCCTTTTAAGTGATCAGGTGTCAGACTCTCCCCGTGCCACTTCTTTATTCCATAAAGGGCGAAGAGTCAAACTTGATACACATGGATTACTTGTTCAATACTTATTCCATGAAGTTTTATATGAACAAAAGAATAAATGCCTTTGTTAATGATAAGTTAGTACAACATAATTGGATACCCTATACAATCTATTTGTCCTCATTGGTATCTAGGGCATAAATGTAACATTAGTGATATTATATTACATTATAATCTTTTCAAAAAGTATCATAATATTGTTGAAAATTTGCAGTTGCATAAATTGATTGTATTAGTGTTAATAGTTATTACTTTTTTTTTATTGAGAAATTCATTATATAATTGTTAAAAAATTTGTAGTTGATTCATCTTTTATTTTTTAATTTAATGTTATTTTATTACGCCAATTAATTGTACATTGATTTGTAATAAACATAGCATTCTTTTAACTAATTTTTTTTAGCATACTTCGGTAAATTTTGTTACGAATAGCTTATATATTTCGAAACTACTATAAGTTTATTGAAAGTTAATGTTGTTTTTTTCTTACACGTGATAATCATTATTTTATTTATCTAATAAAACTAAAATAAGCTTGAGTATATACTTGTAAATATTGTCAGGAAAACAAAAACTATAATGATAATTCGACCCCTCCAAGCATTCATTCTTGGATTAGTCCCTGCCTACAACATTTATGTTTTTTCATAAAAACATTATTGAAATTTTTTGTACTCCATAATAAACTATATATATAGCTAAATTATATTTATCGATTTACGAAGTTTGTCAATTAATGATACTTGACGTTTTGGTCCATGTTAACGTAAACCTATACATACAAGCAGTTTCATATCTATATTTGTAAAAATGACCGAGTCCTTGCCTTAATGCATATATCCGATGTAACAAGGCAAATCATTTTTATCGACAATAATTTACGATCTTAAACCCTTGTTTTGAATCTCACGAATGTACATCTTAAAAGTCAAAATTTTTAAGTAATTTTTACTATTAAATATATTAAATATCTTTGTATAGATTTAGGATATCTTTATATCTTTTTCATCGTCAATAAAGGTTTTTTACAGGGTTTTCTATAATTTGACATGGTATCAGAGTCATGACTTCGAGCCATGGTATCTCGATCCTTAGCTTCCGCCACCCGCCATTCCCCGTCTGGCGCCTCTTCTTCTCCCCAATGCCCCGACTCTCCTCTCATCTCTTCTTGCGTCGGTGAATCCCGCTGCCACCCCCTCACTGCCAAAAATAATCACAGCCTATCCCCATCTTTCTACCACCCTCAATCTTCTTCTACAACTCACTGGCAGCCTCTTAATCTCAGCCCCAAAGACGTCGCTTCTCTTCTCTCTCAAACACTGATAGGAGTCATTTTTACATAAGTTTTTAGGTCCTTTTAATGACAATTCAGGCCCATATATAGTTTATTTCGTGTCACTCGTGCGTTTAATATGTGTGTAAAGTGCTTTCAGGTAGTAAGCGACGATGGACAAAGAAAAGGGCAAAAAGACGACTCATTTACCCAACTCTGCTCAAGGCTACATGCCCAGGCGCGACCCAACAAACAAAATTAAAGCTTCGCAGAGAGGCACCCAAGCGCCTGAACCACCACGCCTAGGTGCCACATTTCGTGCGTCTAGGCTCCCCATTTTCCGCGCCTGGGCGCCCCAGAACTTTTGCCCGAAGAAAGACGCGCCACACAGACGCGCGCCTAGGCACCGCGATAACAGAATTTTGAATGTATAAATAGGATTTTTCAATTCATTTTGAGGGTTCTGAATCTTGGGAATTGGGAGCATTTTCTGGGGTTTTGGGCCATTATATCACTGATCTTGAAGAGCAAGAAGAGGATAAGAGCCAAGGATTGAAGCTACATTAAAAGATCTATTGCCATTCCACCTTATAGGGAGTTTCTTTCATTGTTCATTGCATTTGATGTTTACATTTATGTATAAGAACATGTTGAATTCTGCTATGTTGATAGTTATGGGCTAAATTCATATGGCTAGGGCCTTGTAAGAATTGATTTGTGAATTATTCGGATTATTGATAATTGTTGAATTAATTCTTTTGTTGCTATGTGTTATGAATTTGTGCTTATATTCCCTACATGTGATTGATCACCATATGTATTATAAATTGCCCAGTTTAGCATCTTGAGAAAGAGTTAAGTTAGGGTGCAAGGAATACATAGCATCACCGATCAAATAGGAGTTGCCCTAGACATAGGTAAAGACTCCCGGGTGAAGTCGTTCGATTCTAATCGAGTAAACTCTAGTTCCTCAATGCATGCTTGGAGGTTAGATTTCCGGGTAGACATACTTAGGAAACCGCCGCTTAAGTGTAGGAGCATATCGCGAGACATCGGGTATTCTTTACCTTAGGAGTTTTCACCATAGCAACTAGGTCTAATAATTCAACAAGAATCTTTGTGCGGATAAGGATCAAATCAAGTCTTGCATGTGCCTTAGTCTAGTTCTCACACTTGAGTTTAAATCCGTTGCTTGTTCTTATTTCTTTTGTTCTTTGTTTGCTTACTTGTTTTACTCTTAATTTCCGTTAATTCGTCTTTACGTTTATTCAAAAATCATAAGCTAAAAATCCAAGTCTCCGTGGTTCGACAACCCGGACTTATTTTGTCCATTTTTATTACTACACAACTGGTATACTTGCTACCAAGCACGTTAGCTTCTAGCGTGTCAAGTTTTTGGCGCCGTTGCTAGGGACTTGTTTATTTTGAGTTTTTGATTTTCATTTTACTTTTGTTTTCTTTTACGTTTTCATAATTTTTAGTCTTTTATTTACTTCTTGCTTTTCTTTTATTTTCGTGTTAAGTCTAATTTCATTCTTGTGTTTACTTGATAGATTCTTGTGTGGTGCATGACCCGATCCTCAAACGAGCCTCTATACGAGTTGGAGCCCGAAATTGAACGAGTTCTTCGGGCTAGTAGGCGAACAAGGGAAATGGTCAATAATCTCAACCAAAACCCGAATGGAAATTTTCACGATATGAATTTACCGAAAAACAGGGAGTGGTTACAAGGTGTTCTACAAGCCATGCAAGCGGCACCTCCTCAACAATTACCATCGGTTCGGGGTAGCTTACCACCTAGGGTCCAAGCCATTCCGGGGCCCGTAGTCTTGCCTAATTTCTTCGCACCAAACTACCATATTTCGGCTCACATCTTTAGTATGGTGCAAGGAGAACCTTTCTATGGAGAACCGCACGAATCACCTCACGCTCATTTAGAGACTATAGACGGTGCTCTTGTGACCATTCAATATCACCCACGGGATCTTGATGCGATTCGTCTAAGAGTCTTCCATTTCTCATTAAAGGATAGGGCGACAACATGGTACAAATCCTTACCTCCGCAATCTATTACGACATGGGGTGAGTTGGTCGAGGCCTTTTTAAATAAATTCTTCCCACCCTCCAAAATCAATGAGCTCCGGAGTAATATAAAAGGGTTTAGGCAAAGGAGCAATGAGTCTTTAGCCGAGACTTGGGCTAGATATAAGGGCATGCTCCGAAAATGCCCCGATCATAATTTTGGGTTGAATGAACAAGTACTCCATTTCCATGATGGGGTTCGGTCACGTATTCAGAATAGACTCAACGCGGGTGCGGGAGGAGATCTCCTTGGGTTAGACTGTCAAAGTGTATGGGACAAAATAGAACAGTTGGCCCGAGAAGACGAGCTTTACCCCGACGATGAAGAGACCTCATCTTCTAAAAAGGTTGCTTGTGTTGAGGAAGTGTTTGAGGGAGTAGTGGATTTGGAACCGGAGGTTGGCGACGTCAATTATGTGGGGAATCACATTCGACCTCGGGTGAACTTTCATGTACCTGAGAGTTTTTCAAAAAGGCCCAACCCCGCACAAAATGCACAACCGGGGATCTATCAAGCTCCACGACCACCTTTCAATAACCCACCCCCGAGGCAAGGCAACTTCAATGGACAAGGTCAAGGTCAAGTGCAAATGCGACCTCCCACAACCGATGAGAGACTTGATGCTCACATGAAGAAGTCCGATACGTCGTTCAACGAACTTCGGGGTATGATGAAGGACATGTTTATGGAGATGAAGGACTTGCGAACCCAAGTGGGTCAAATTTCCAACATGGTGAATGGTAGAGCCCCGGGGACTCTACCAAACGACACAGAAAAAAATTGAAGGCTCAATGCAATGCCATAGCCTTGAGAAGTGGAAAATAATTGGAGAGTGAAACTGCCAGTGCATCGGTGCCCAAACACCCCTCTGATGGCGCCCAGGCGCCAGATCTCCCCTGCTTTGAACAGGAGCTTCGCACTTCCACGCCTAGGCGCCCAACATACGGCGCCCAGGCACCGCCTTCACCTCTGCAGGATGAATCACTTCGCAGTTCCGCGCCCGAGCGCCCTATGATGCATGCCCAGGCGCCACCAGATCCGCGCCTAGGCGCCAATATGCACGCCCAAGTGCCGCCTCTTGTTTCACCCGGTTTTGATTATTCTACTCCGACACCTTCTCCTCCTATCGAGGTTCGTCTCCCATTCCCAAATGCACACAAGAAAAAGAAGAAGGAGATGGATCCGAGCTTTCTTCGGATTTTGGCAATCCTTCGTGAGGTGAGGATTAACATCCCATTTATTGATGCCATTCTCCAAATGCCGAATTATGTGAAGTTCTTCAAAGACATACTCTCCAACAAACAGAAGTGGAAGGAAAATGAGACGGTGTGCCTCACGGAAGAATGTTCCGCCGTATTGCTCAATAAATTGCCAACTAAACTCCAAGATCCCGGGAGCCTCACAATTCCGTGCACAATTGGGTCCTTGTCGTTCAAGAAGGTGTTATGTAACTCGGGGGCTAGCATCAATCTTCTCCCATATTCACTATTTAAGAAGCTAGGCCTTGGCAATCCCAAGCCGACCTCAATGAGCCTTCAACTAGCAGATCGATCAATCAAGAGGCCTAAGGGGATAATCGAAGATGTTATTGTCCGAGTCGACAAGTTTTATTTTCCAGTTGATTTTGTGGTACTCGATATGGAGGAAGACGTGGAGGTACCATTAATCCTAGGGAGACCATTCCTAGCCACGGGTAAGGCGGTGATTGACATTGCTAATGGTAAGCTAACTTTGAATGTGGGCGATGACAAGGTTACCTTTGATGTTTACAAAGTCCTTAAACACCCTATTGATCATGACTCGTGTTATCGAATTGATACATTTGACCCGTTGATTGTTGAGTATTTGTAGGACAATACGATTGAAAATTCATTCGAACGGGATCTTATGAAATCCATACAAGTGGACTCGGAGAGTGATGATCAAGTGGAAAGAGTTCTAAGCTTGGAATGCAAATCTTCCTATCATTCGGGAAGCTTCATCAAAGTTGATAGATCATTGTCGGGAGTCCCTCGCCCATCTATTGAAGAACCCCCTTCTCTCGAACTCAAACCCCTCCTCTCTCACCTTAAATATGTGTACTTAAACGATGATGAAACACTACCATTGATCATTTCCTCATCTCTTTCAGGACCACAAGAAGAGAAACTAATGACGGTGTTGAGGTCTCACAAACGGGCTTTCGGGTGGAAAATTGCGGACATCAAAGGCATTAGTCCAGCAATATGTATGCACAAAATACTTATGGAGGACTCTGCCAAGCCTACACGCCAACCACAACGGAGGTCCAACCCACAAATTCAAGAGGTAGTAAAGAAGGAAGTGATAAAATTGCTCGATTCAGGTATAATCTATCCTATCTCTGATAATGCGTGGGTGAGCCCTACCCAAGTGGTGCCTAAAAAAGGGGGGATAATGGTAATTGAGAATGCGAATAATGAATTGATCCCAACTCGTATGCTTAGTGGGTGGCGAGTGTGTATAGACTACCGTAAATTGTATGATGCCACCCGTAAGGATCATTTTCCCTTCCCTTTTATTGACCAAATGCTTGAAAGGTTAGTCGGGCATGATTTCTATTGTTTTCTCGATGGTTACTCCAGCTATAATCAAATTGCCATAGATCCTGAGGACTAAGAGAAAACCACTTTCACTTGTCCTTATGGCACATTTGCTTATAGAAGGATGCCATTTGGCTTGTGTAACGCCCCGACCACTTTTCAAAGATGCATGATGGCGATTTTTCATGATATGGTTGAAGATTTCCTCGAAATTTTTATGGACGACTTTTCTGTGTTCGGAACAACGTTTGATACCTGTTTTGCTGATTTGAATAATGTGTTAAAACGTTGTGAGGAAACCAACTTTGTTTTGAATTGGGAAAAATGTCATTTAATGGCCCGGGAGGGAATTGTGCTTGGTCACAAGATCTCTCAAAAAGGGATCGAAGTGGACCAAGCCAAGATTGAGGTCATAGAAAAACTTCCCCCTCCCACTTCGGTCAAAGCCGTTAGGAGTTTTCTCGGGCATGCCGGGTTCTATAGGCGATTTATCTTGAACTTCTCTAAAATTGCGAAACCGTTATCTAATTTGCTTGTCAAGGATGCACTGTTTGATTTCAATTCTTCTTGTATGCAGGCCTTTCTCGATTTGAAGGAACGCTTAGTTTCCGCCCCTATCATGTCACCCCCCGATTGGAGCTTACCATTCGAGTTGATGTGTGATGCGAGTGACACCGCAGTTGGAGCGGTCCTTGGCCAAAGAAATGAGAAGGTATTTCGAACCATTTACTATGCTAGTAAAACTCTTAACGACGCACAATTGAATTATGCCACCGCGAAAAAGGAGTTACTAGCCATAGTCTTTGCATTCGACAAATTCCACTCTTACCTCGTGCTAAACAAAGTGATAGTCTACACCGATCATTCGGCCTTAAAATATTTACTTGCCAAGAAAGATGCTAAACCGAGGCTCCTTAGGTGGATTTTGTTACTACAAGAATTTGATTTAGAGATAAAAGATAAGAAAGGCACCGAAAATGTAGTAGCCGACCACCTCTCACAATTAGAGCTAGTGAATGATCCGTTAGATGAGATACCCATTAGTGAGGAATTCTCGGATGAACACCTCCTTGCTATTTCTGACAATATTTCACCTTGGTATGCTAATTTTGCCAATTACATTGTTATGGGCCTCCTTCCCCCGGATATCACTTTTCATCAAAAGAAGAAATTTCTATTTGATGTGAAGCAATATCTTTGGGACGAACCCTTTCTATTCAAAGTTTGTGTCGATGGCTTAATTCGACGTTGCATACCCGAAACGGAAGTGCATGCTATCCTTTCTCATTGTCATGATATGGCGGTGGGTGGCCACTTTGGGCCCTCCAAAACGGTAGCTAAGATCCTCCAATCAGGTTTCTTCTGGACTACTCTTATTAAAGATGCATATCATTATGTCAAATCATGTGATCGTTGTCAACGAATGGGGAACATCTCTAAACGTCATGAAACACCTTTAAATAGCATGTTAGAGTGTGAGTTGTTCGATGTATGGGGTGTGGACTTTATGGGCCCTTTCCCCAGTTCTTGTTCAAATAAATACATCCTTGTTGCGGTAGACTATGTCTCCAAATGGGTGGAAGCCGTGGCCTCGCCCACTAATGATGCTCGGGTCGTCACTCATTTTCTAAAGAAACATATTTTTACTCGATTTGGAACTCCCCGAGCCATCATTAGTGACGGGGGCACCTACTTTTGCAACAAACAGTTTGAACTTTTATTGACCAAGTACGGGGTGAGGCATAAAATTTCGACCCCATATCACCTGCAAACTAGTGGCCAAGTGGAGGTTTCTAATACGGAGATTAAGCATATCTTAGAAAAAACTGTCAATGCATCAAGAAAGGATTGGTCCCTTAAGTTGGATGATGCTCTTTGGGCTTATCGGACCGCCTATAAAACCCCAATTGGCATGTCTCTGTATCGTCTTGTTTTTGGCAAAACATGTCACTTACCCGTTGAGCTTGAGCATCGTGCTTATTGGGCCATTAAGTTTCTGAACTTTAACTCTCAACATGTACGTACACAACGTTTGCTACAACTCAACGAGCTCGAAGAATGGCGTCATCTCGCCTATGAGAACGCAAAACTCTACAAGGAGCGTACCAAAATGTGGCATGGCAAGCATATTCTCCCCCGGGAGTTCCACAAGGGAGAAAGGGTGTTACTATACAACTCTCGACTCCGAATCTTCCCCGGGAAGCTTAAGTCTCGATGGTCGGGCCCATTCTTGATTTCCCATGTTTATCCTTCGGGCGTCGTCGAGCTTACAACGGATAAAGGACAGACTTTCTTGGCCAACGCTCAACGTTTGAAACCATATGCCGGGTTGGATGGACCGAGAGACAAAGTGTCCATCATCCTTGAGGACCCTCCATGATTTCTCGCCTTAAGTCGAGCTAACGACTCTAAACTAGCGCTTCTTGGGAGGCAACCCAAGCTTTCTTTCCGTTCCTTTTCATTTTCGGGAGTTTTACCGTTCGCTACTTTATTTTCTCGCTTTAAGTTCGTGTTAGTTCGTGTTTAAGTTTTTTTCTTCTTCTTTTGAAACAGGAAATGGAAATCCTACACAAAAGGTGATCCGCACCTAGGCACCGATTATTGCGCGCCTGGGCGCCCAAGGATTCCAGTGCACACCTCGCTTCGCATCATGGCGCCTGAGCGCCACCAGAGGTGCGCCCTGGCGCGCATTCCCCCACGCCTAGGCGCCGAAGAAACTCAAACGCCACTTAAAGGTACGCACTCAGGCGCCTAGGCGCCCCAATACGCGCGCCTAGGCGCCGTTTACTGAATTTATTTCTATTCTCGGTCAAAACGGTCAAAATCCCTCACAACTCCTATCAACTCCTCTCCACACGCGATTTCCGGCGATTCTCTCCATTGATGAGAATTTTAAAAAAATAATACAAAATTAAATCGAAATTAAGAAAATAATACACAAAAAAATAGTGCTCAGATAATAGCACATTCCGCGCCACGTCAACGCGGAATCTGCCCGATTCCGCGCCACGTCAACGCGGAATCTGCCCGATTCCGCGACACGTCAGCGCGGAATAGAATTTTTTAATTTGTTTTTTAAATTAAAAGGCATTCCGCGCCACGTCAGCGCGGAATAGCCCAATTTTTATTTTGTTTTAATAAATTTGGCCCATTTCGCGCTGACTCAGCGCGGAATGGCCAATATATATATTTTTTTTGTTTTTTTTTGTTATTTATCTTTTGTTTTTTTTCCTTTATTTCCCGCTCATTTTTCTCCTTTTTTCGTGCATTTTTTAATTTTGACTTGAACATATAAATTTTAGACGTTCATATAGACTTTGTAACCACATAAGAATGGACTCATTCCGATACCCGAGTGAAGAAATATAACAAGTAAAAAATGACACATTAGAGTAATTTTTTAAAGAAAATAATAACGTTGTCTATGTTTCCGGCTCATTTTTCTCCCTTTTTCGTTCAATTTTGAGTTTTGACTTGAACACATAAATTGTAGATTTTCATATAAACTTTGTAACCACACAAGAATAGACTCATTTCGATACCTTAATGAAGGAATATGACAAGTAAAAAAAGACACACATATACGAATTTTTCAGAAAAAAATATTTTATTGTCGTTTCGGGATGATTTTTCGACCTTTTTTTTACATTTTCAGGCTTCGACTTCAACACAAAAAATGTAGATTGACTCACAAAGTTTGTAACGGTATGAGAATTGATTCATTTCAACATCCGAGTGAAAAAATACAACATGTTAAAACGGAACAGATTTTTCCCAAAAAAAATATTTTTTTGTCATCTTCGGGATGATTTTTCGACCTTTTTTGTACATTTTCAGGCTTCGACTTCAACACAAAAAATGTAAATTGACTCACAAAGTTTGTAACGGTGTAAGAATTGATTCATTTCGATATCCGGATGAAAAAATACAACATATTAAAACGGAACGGATTTTTCGGAAAAAAATATTTTTCATCATTTTCGGGATGGTTTTTCGACATTTTTTGTACATTTTCAGGCTTCGACTTCAACACTAAAAATATAGATTGACTCACAAAGTTTGTAACGGTATAAGAATTGATTCATTTCGATATCCGGGTGAAAATATACAATAAGTTAAAAAAGACATATATATACGAATTTTTTGAAAAAATAATAATTTTTCGTCATCTTCGGGATGATTTTTCTACATTTTCGAGTTTCAACTTCAACACAAAAAATGTAGATTGACTCACAAAGTTTGTAACGGTGGAAGAATTGATTCATTTCGATATCCGGATGAAAAAATACAATATGTATAATAACGTCTTTATTAAATTTAATGTATGTTTAAACCTGAATATCGAAATAAATCAATTCTTGCACCGTTACAAACTTTGTGAGTCAATCTACATTTTTTGTGTTGAAGTTGAAGCCCGAAAATGTACAGAAAATGTAAAAAAATCATTCCGAAAATGACGAAAAATTATTTTTTTTCCAAAAAATTCGTATATATATATATGTCTTTTTTAACATATTTTATATTTTCACCCGGATATCGAAATGAATAAATTCTTATATTGTTACAAACTTTGTGAGTCAATCTATATTTTTAGTGTTGAAGTCGAAGCCTGAAAATGTACAAAAAATGTCGAAAAACCATCCCGAAGATGATGAAAAATATTTTTTTTCGGAAAATCTGTTCCGTTTTAATATGTTGTATTTTTTCATCCGGATATCGAAATGAATCAATTCTTACACCGTTACAAACTTTGTGAGTCAATCTACATTTTTTGTGTTGAAGTCGAAGCCTGAAAATGTACAAAAAAGGTCGAAAAATCATCCCGAAGATGACGAAAAAATATTTTTTTCGAAAAAATCTGTTCCGTTTTAACATGTTGTATTCTTTCACTCGGATATTGAAATGAATCAATTCTCATACCGTTACAAACTTTGTGAGTCAATCTACATTTTTTGTGTTGAAGTCGAAGCCTGAAAATGTACAAAAAACATCGAAAAATCATCCCGAAGACGACAACAAAATATTTTTTTTCTGAAAAATTCGTATATGTGTGTCTTTTTTTACTTGTCATATTCCTTCACTAAGCTATCGAAATGAGTCTATTCTTGTGTGGTTACAAAGTTTATATGAAAATCTACAATTTATGTGTTCAAGTCAAAACTCAAAATTGAACGAAAAAGGGAGAAAAATGAGCCGGAAACATAGACAACGTTATTATTTTCTTTAAAAAATTACTCTAATGTGTCATTTTTTACTTGTTATATTTCTTCACTCGGGTATCGGAATGAGTCCATTCTTGTGTGGTTACAAAGTTTATATGAAAGTCTACAATTTATATGTTCAAGTCAAAATTCAAAAATGCACAAAAAAAGGAGAAAAATGAGCGGAAAATAAGGAAAAAAAATAAAAGATAAATAACAAAAAAATATATATATATTGGCCATTCCGCGCTGAGTCAGCGCAAAATGGGCCAAATTTATTTAAAAAATAATAAAAATTGGGCTATTCCGCTCTCGGGCAGCGCGGAATGCCTTTTAATTTTTTTTAAAAAAAATTATATTCCGCGCTGACGTGGCGCGGAATGTGCTATTATCTGAGCACTATTTTTTTGTGTATTATTTTCTTAATTTCGATTTAATTTTGTATTATTTTTTTAAAATTCTCCTCCACTGATTCCGGCCATTTCCACCATCTTCCTCCCCCAATCTCCGCCGAAAATCCTCGTCGCGCAGTGGCTCATTGTACACATCTGAATCAGTGCACAAATTTTGGGGAGAAGGTGAGTTTTTGGTTTTATTCTTCTTACATTTCCGATTATTAGCCAAAGAATGGGTGGATTTTTGAGAAGCCATTATCGTTTTGAGGATTTGGGGCTCTGATTGTGCAAATTGGTGCATATTATTTTGTGTGAAATTTGTGGTTTATTATTGTTGGGTTGTGGATTGTGGATTGTGGGTTGATACTTGTTTGTGGAGTCTTGGTTGGGTATTGTGGTTATTGTTGTTGGGGTGATTGAATTAGGGTAGAACCGAATACTGGGGATTCGATTTACGCCTCTATAACGCCTATTTGTCGTGTAAAAATGCCGAAAACCACCACCAAACAGTCCAAAGGCAAGAAGAGAGTGGGTGAGGGTTCCTCTAACGAGCCTGAAACCCCCTTTGACCCCCGTTTTCAGGACCCTAAAGTACAAATTTTATGCCAAAGCCTAAGCACCCCCCGCACCCTAATCAAGAAGCATTATTTGACCTTCCGGGGACAGCCCTCGGTGCAAGAATTGATACAGTTCCATCACCTACAATTCTTCTGTCGAAAGCCCGAGCCCATCCATCTTCCTTGGGTCGTCGAATTCTTCAGCTCTGGGGTGTATTGTGAGCTTGAGACGCGGGTACGGACAAGGCCTGAGCTTTTAGTAAGGGGTACGGAGGTAAGCTATATGTTGGGGAAAATACGGGAATGCATAGGTACCCCCACCCCTCAGACGTGCGAGTTCACGACTCTATATAATGCGGGGCACCTCGGGTTAGTTTGTCTGATATTTTGCGGGTTATTGCCCGAGAGGGTTGGGAGTGGGTACCTGGAGAAGCTCATATCCCCCGTAGGGCCCTACTTCCCGAGGCCGCATTTTGGCTAGAATTCATCAGATTTAATTTAATCCCGAGTACCAACCGGTCTGAGGCCAACAAGGAACGGGCCACCCTCATCTATGCCATCATGTCCAAGAAAGCTGTGGACTTTGCCCGGGTTATTCACAAGTCTTTGACAGATCATTTTCGAAAATTGAGGAACGAATTGGGGCCATTGATTGACAAGGAGATGGCTCAGCAAAAGGGTGCTGGGTCTACCAGGAAGAGCCCTATCATTCTCCCGTCACTGATCACTGCTTTGTGCAAGGCGGCCAAGGTTCCAACACTTTCTATGGAGCGTACGAAGCTCCCTTGCTCTTCTTTAGCTGTGGTCGCTGATGACCCACAAGCTCCCCCACCACAGGCCCCTTCCAAGAGGCCTCGCCCGTCGTCGTCACGCCCTACTAGTTCTCAGCAGTTCCCACCGATGGATGCCACTGCCATTAGACAGTTGAAGGATGAGTTGCGGGATGAGATGAGGATGGTGATGACCGACACGTGTGCATATTTCCGTCAGCTTCTCGTCGAGCAGGATGCATTTGTCGGTCAGGGCCCGTTTGACTATTCTACTCTTCCACCTTACCCGCATCCCACTCCTCCGCATCCCGAGGATGTGCATAAGTCGAGTGTCATAGTTCCTATGGGCGGTGATGATGATGCTCACGATGACGAGGGTAGCACGATGGTCGATTTGGCTGATTTCGAGGGCGGAGCGGATGAGGATTATATTGACCGTTTTGGCACCGAGGATTAGTCTTGACTTGTATTTTCCATTTCCTGTCTCGCTTTGTCGTTTTGTTTATCTTTTGATTTGATTTGTTGGATATTGTTATATGTTGGATGCTCTTTTGTTTCCTTTCTAATTCTTTATCTATGCATCTTCTAGTTTCTGTTTGTTTCGTTGTATTTTCATCGTTTCTATCCAATGCTTGATGATTCGTATGGCTAGCATATGTTTCAATGTGTAGGGGTCGTCACCGTGATTGCCCCCTTGGACTCAATTGCCTTAGTGGACTCGGGTCTGCTTTTCAGCAACCCTATGGTGATGTGTACTTTACTCTTCTTCTTTTTCGAACATTGGGGCCAATGTTCATGTTAAGTTTGGGGGGTGGCACCTCTACATGTGAGCTTGGTTTTTAATGGCTATACACATCGTTCCTTGCTTGTGGGACCCTAACTAGACTAGGGGTGTTGACCGAGTCGAGCCGGCTCGCGAGCTTAGCGAGCCGGCTTGAAAAAAACTCGGCTCAAGCTCGAACCGAGCCTCACGAGCTCGAGCCGAGCTCGAACTTTTTTATAAGTGTTCGAGAGCTCGCGAGCCTTCCTTTATATATATATATATTTTAATTAATATATTTTAATATATATATATACATATATATATTATAATATAATATTTATATAATAATATAATTTATTAAAAATAAAAAATATATATGTTTAGCTCGAGCTTGAGCTCAGTGGAAATAATCGAGTTCGAGCTCATGCTATACGGCTCGATCGAGCTTGAGCCCAGACATAAATAATCGAGCTTGAGCTTGAGCCCAGACACAAATAATCGAGCTCGAGCTCGAGCCTGGAAAAATGACCAAGCTCGGCTCGAGCTCGGCTCGTGAACACCCCTAAACTAGACTAGATTGATCATAAGATGATTCACATATGCACATAAATCGAGGGTAGAGGAGTTGAGTGGACAACCATTTTGAAACACTTAAAGGCTTGATCCCGAAAATATCAACTTAGAATTTTCACATGTGTTAAGAGTTAAGAACGTTAATTTCGTATGCTTAACAATAAAAAAAAGAGGTTGAACATTGGTATGACTGCAAAAGTCAGGCTTAATAGATACTGGGGGCGAAGAGCACCATGCCTAGAATACTGTACTATTATGCTAATTTGAGCTAAGCTCAAGCCAATGCAAGTGTTAAGTGAATAAGAACCTAGTTTGATTTTGTGGCCTTTGACACTCGAGCGATTAAGCCCTTAGGAGTGTCTCTACACTTGATACCCTAAAGCCGTCTGGTTTGGGAGTTATTGGCCTAAAGCTCGTTACAAGGGTGTCATAGAAAGCCTAAGAGGATCGAACATTGCACATGGTCTAGCCTCTAATGTTAAAGTGCATAAGTTAAAGCCGAAAGTGGAATGAAGTGATGAATTTTTAAGTGACTATGAAGTTGTATTCAATTCTCGTACCATGTGAATAATCAAAAGTTGATAAATATGGGGTTAATGCTTGAAAAGTGGTAAGAATGCCACTCGACTATAACTTGAGATTTATTACACTATACCCTTAGGATGATCTTTTCGATGTTAAGGCGTAACATTAGCAAGTGTGTGACGTGTATATATTTGTAATTTGAGCTTAAACAGATGAATTCATACCATTGTGTGCTATTAATCATTGTAATTTACGTTAAGTGATCGGGGTTGAAAATCTTTCGATTTTGTGGGTATATCGTCTGCAAACCCTCACGAGACTATAACTCGTCCTTTGAGGTAACTCAAGGGTTCAAAGGCTTGTTGCATCCGCTAAATGCAACCGTTTACTCCATGAAAGTGAGTGAGGTAGTTTCCTTTTATTATTTTCCCTGTGGTTGATGATGAGTTCGTATCTTGTGCTTTTTCTTGCTCGAGGACGAGCAAGTGATAAGTTTGGGGGGGTTGATAGGAGTCATTTTTACATAAGTTTTTAGGTCCTTTTAATGACAATTCAGGCCCATATATAGTTTATTTCGTGCCACTCGTGCGTTTAATATGTGTGTAAAGTGCTTTCAGGTAGTAAGCGACGATGGACAAAGAAAAGGGCAAAAAGACGACTCATTTACCTAACTCTGCTCAAGGCTACGCACTGAGGCGCCTAGGCGCCATTTTTTCTCGCGCCCAGGCGCAACCCAGCAAACAAAATTAAAGCTTCGCAGAGAGGCGCCCAGGCGCCTGAACCACCACGCCTAGGTACCACATTTCGCGTGCCTGGGCGCCCCATTTTCCGCGCCTGGGCGCCCCAGAACTTTTGCCCCAAGAAAGACGCGCCACATTGGCGGCGCTTAGGCGCCGATCAACGCGCGCCTAGGCGCCGCAATAACAGAATTTTGAATGTATAAATAGGATTTTTCAATTCATTTTGAGGGTTCTGAATCTTGGGAATTGGGAGCATTTTCTGGGGTTTTGGGCCATTATATCACTGATCTTGAAGAGCAAGAAGAGAATAAGAGTCAAGGATTGAAGCTACATTAAAAGATCTATTGCCATTCAACCTTATAGGGAGTTTCTTTCATTGTTCATTGCATTTGATGTTTACATTTATGTATAAGAACATGTTGAATTCTGCTATGTTGATAGTTATGGGCTAAATTCATGTGGCTAGGGCCTTGTAAGAATTGATTTGTGAATTATTCGGATTATTGATAATTGTTGAATTAATTCCTTTGTTGCTATGTGCTATGAATTTGTGCTTATATTCCCTACATGTGATTGATCACCATATGTATTATAAATTGCCTAGTTTAGCATCTTGAGAAAGAGTTAAGTTAGGGTGCAAGGAATTCATAGCATCACCAATCAAATAGGAGTTGCCCTAGACATAGGTAAAGACTCCCGGGTGAAGTCGTTCGATTCTAATCGAGTAAACTCTAGTTCCTCAATGCATGCTTGGAGGTTAGATTTCCGGGTAGACATACTTAGGAAACCGCCGCTTAAGTGTAGGAGCATATCGCGAGACATCGGGTATTCTTTACCTTAGGAGTTTTCACCATAGCAACTAGGTCTAATAATTCAACAAGAGTCTTTGTGTGGATAAGGATCAAATCAAGTCTTGCGTGTGCCTTAGTCTAGTTCTCACACTTGAGTTTAAATCCGTTGCTTGTTCTTATTTCTTTTGTTCTTTGTTTGCTTACTTGTTTTACTCTTAATTTCCGTTAATTCGTCTTTACGTTTATTCAAAAATCATAAGCTAAAAATCCAAGTCTCCGTGGTTCGACAACCCGGACTTATTTTGTCCATTTTTATTACTACACGACTAGTATACTTGTTACCAAGCACGTTAGCTTCTAGCGTGTCAAACACCACAAGTCTCGGCCCTTAATACATCTCTACTCGTCGCCGACGCCTCATTCACATTTCACGATGACGTCTTTGCTGTTTCGTCTCCACAGCAGCCTTTGAAAGACCCCTTATCTCATCGTCTTTCTGTTTCTGTCGCTCGAAATTCCTCTTTTTCGTCCCCGAAAATTCTACTTCTGCCGCCGCCGGAAATTCTACCTCTTCTCCTGTCCTCAACTCTAATTTTGGCGCACATGGTCAAGCTGCTGCTTCAATCACGCACAGCTTCCTTTTGATCTCTCATTGGGCCCAACCTTTAATCCTATTTTCTATAATAGGCCACATCAAAATTCGTCGCCCCTCTCGGCTACCCTCTTCTCAAGCCACCGCTGCAGTCTTATCCACCATTAAGGACAGCGCATCTCCTCTTGACGACGCAAGTAATTTGGGGCATATCCCCTTTCACATTTCTACTCCCTCCCTTTCTAAATACAAATTTCCCATATAAATCCTCACATTAATCTTTCTTTTCTTATCCCTTCTTTTTCCCTCGTATTTTCCAAACAGCCCCCACATCTTTTTGTGTTGATTTTCGGGTGCAACTGCTCCATCATGAGAGGCGTCTCTATGCCCAGACTGCCATCTCCACTCTTCCTATTTTTTGGGTCCAGTCTCAAAGGTTCGAGAACCTCCCTTTTCGACTGCACGGGAGTGTTAAATATATTAAATATCTTTGTATAGATTTAGGATATCTTTGTATCTTTTTCATGTTTATCTTTTACCTTATTTATAGTTTAGGGTTTCTTATCTATTGTATCTATATATACGTTATTCATCAATAAAGATTTTCTACGGGGTTTTCTAGAATCTAACATGGTCTTGTCCTCCATTACCGACGGCGCATCTCCTCTTGACAGCGCAAGTAATTTGGGGCTGATCCCCTTTCTCGTTTCTACTCCCTCCCTTTCTAAATACCAATTTCCCAAATAAATCCTCACATTAATCTTTCTTTCCTTAGCCCCCTCTTTTTCCCTCTTATTTTCCAAACAGCCCCCATATCTTTTTGTGTTGATTTTCGGGCACAACTGCTCCATCATGAGAGGTGGTCTCTATGCCCAAATTGTCGTCTCCACTCTTCTTATTTTTCGGGTCCAGTCTCAATGTTCGAGAGCCTCCCGTTTCGACTGCGGAGGAGTGTTAAATATATTAAATATCTTTGTATAGATATAGGATATTTTTGTATCTTTTTCATGTTTATCTTTTACCTTATTTATAGCTTAGGGTTTCTTATCTATTGTATTTACATATACGTTATTCATCAATAAAGGTTTTCTACGGGATTTTCTATAATCTAACACTTACTTCTTTGCATAGTGTCTCCCCCGGTCATAGTTGTTAGAATTATATATTAATGTGTAATTGTGTTGTTTTGTGATAGGTGAAGATGCTTGATAAAATTAGTATCAATGCCTTGAGAATCATCTTCTAATAGTCACTACTCACTAGTAGTCTAGTAGTCTAACAACTTATTGTCAAGAAGCATATATTTTAAAAATGTATATTCCCTCATCCATATCAAGTTAAATACTTGATAAAATGATATCCAAATAGCACGTGATGAACAACTATAAGTGAGCTCGAGCTCAACTCACGAAAAAGTTCGACCTTGACTCATGAAATAGCTTAAGCTTGACTCACGAAATAGCTCGAGCTCAAGCTGAGCTCCAATCGAGCTGGCTCACCATGCTCATGAGCCGGCTCAACTCACCTTACACCCCTATCCTACACGCATCGGAAGTGAATTTGCACCGTCCACTTTTATGTTAGTATCACATTGTTCTACCCACAAGTGGAAAAATAATTCCACGAATTTTGAGAATTTAATTGTCAACTAGCCATAGCATAAAAGTTAATGTCACATTTTATTTCAAAAAAATCTATTTTGAATCATATAGATTCTTAGGAATAAAGATATATGTCTCTTTCCAACGGATTAGAGATATGTCAAAATTCTAGAAGCGCTTATGGAATTTCTACAATAATCTTAATAACGCCGATGTTCCTTAAGAATATTACTTTAATCAGTTCTTTGGGTCGGAATAAAACTTTTGTTAGCTATATATTCCGCCTTTGATTCTTTATCGATTCATATTTAATTTACTATCTTCTGCTTGTTAGATTCAAATACAATTGTAAAGCTGTAAATTAGTTGAGTCAAATAAAATGATTTATTTTTCTTCATGAATCTAACATGTCCATTTTAATAAAGGTAACAAGTTGCCATATTATTGGAAATAAATTATATATTATTGATCATCTATGAAGTTAGGTGAAAGAAACAATTAACTTCGGAGGAAATAGTGATTGATGAGGAAGTGGAGAAAATCCAGGAAAAATTTCTAATAAATATCTACAGTATATATTATTTATCTATAAACAAGTACGGGGAAAATTATTTTTTTAGTCCGTTAACTTGGTCTTCTTTGCGTTTTAGTCCGTTAACTTGACACCTTACAAAATTAGTCTGTTATCTTGGCACTTTTTTAATTTTGGTCCTTTACACTGATTTGGGGATAATTGCATATTAATTTGGGGATAAATTGCAAATGGAGGGAAAATTTGGGGGAAATTTAATAATTTTAAATTGTTCGATGAAATTATCTTTAGTTATTATTTTATTATGATAATCCCTTGTAAATATTATTACTTGTTAACTTAAATTTTAGAAATAATTGGATGATGTAATTGTCTTTTTTGGTAGGTTTAGAAAATATTTAGGTATTATGAAATGGAAAGATTAATTGTAAGCCCCAATTCTTGACTGAAAATGACACTAACAGTTCAAATTCAATGTTACAACTTATAGTTTTGCATTTTTACAAAATCTATATCAGTAGTTTCACGCTTTCTTGTATTAAAGGCAACCTTCTTTACTTATTTTGACTGAAAGAATTTTCATTGAATGTACATTAAATATCAATTATTAATTAGTAAAAATTCATTGTTATTTCTTCAAGTGTAGTTTGTAAATTTTAGTGTGAGAATTAAGAATTTTAAGTGCATAATAGAGCGAAGCTCTTGTTCTTAAGTCGTGATAGCGAACTCAGAGTGCTAGAACTTCAACCTTGTATGGAGGATTATGTGATCTAAGGTTCGACTATTCTATGAGATAAAGAACTATTAAAACATCTAGAACACGACTACCGATACTAAATCCAGTATCTGAAGCAACTGTGGAAATCGGGACCACCAAAATGTTGCGAGCTACCTCGGAGAAGATGGAAAATATGAGAGAATTTACTTTCCAACATTTAGTATGTCAAACAGTGCTTCTATGCAATCCTTTTGGGGATTCTCAATCAAAAATTTCTCTAATTCTGACTTTACATATTCACTTCTTCTTCCTATCTTGAATTTGCTATATTTTGCTTTTAAATCAACAATCTTAACATCTGGGTGAGATCCATCCACTACAAATGTAAAAGATGAAGAAACATGCGCCGAATAGGATGATTCTCATGCAATTTACCTCCCTATGATATTTTGATATAGCAAAAAAAAATGCGAAAAAAGAATAAGTAATTTAACTCCATGTAAAAAAAATAATGATGTTTTGACTTTTTTGGATAATCTTAATAAATAATATTTATTGATTTTAAATTCATAGTTAATATATATTTAAAATTTAAAATTTATTGTTAAACTTATTATATATATATATACACACACACGCATGGGTGGCAAACCAGGCAGCGAACAGGTGATGGAAGAGACAATTGGACGTTGGCCAAAAATTAGACGACGGAACGTGGGTGGTAAACTAGAATACACCGCCGACGGAATCGAATGTGTGTAATTTTTAGTCGGAAGGAGAGCAGATCCGCTATAACCATCGCTATGGCTATCGCCTGCGCCACCATCATCATTGCTTCATCGCCGCCTCACCACCCCAGCTTTTTGTCGCCGTCCCCTACTCCTTTTTCCCCGCCGATAGCTCTACAATTCCCCACCGACATCACCTGGTTTTCATCCACATTTGTCGCTGCCCGTCGCCTGATTTTCCACCCTCGTTCGCCGCCGTTGTGAAGGTGCTAGTTTTGAACAGTGTGGCGGTGGATATGGAGTGTTGCAGTGGATTTGGAGTGTGGCGGCGCGGATTAGAGGTTGACGGTAAAGGTGCGGGTGTCGAGTGTTGTGGTGGATCTGAAGTGTGGCGGCGCGGGCTCGAGGTAGGCGGTGGAGGTCGACGATCGACGGCGATGGCGGCGGCGATGTGGGGATGGTGAGCTGAGTTTTGAAAGAATGGTGGGTGGTAATGGGAAAATGTGAATTAGGATTGGGGAGAGATGATGAATTGGGGAAGATGAAAGAAAAAAAAGAAAAAAGTAATGTAAATAAATTTTAAAAAATATTATAATGTAAATATCTTTAAAAGGCAAGGACATTTTGGTCTTTTTATTAATGAATATATGTGAACTCATTATTTTTCTCTGTGGGAGGTAAACTGCTTGTTCTTTGGTCACAGGTTTTTTCTTTGTGCTATATCGAAATATCATAGGGAGGTAAATTGCATTAAACTCCAACATAATATAAAATTGTAAAATTGAGGAATAAACATAAAAAGTGACAAGAGTTTAACGTGGTTCAGTCATAAACGTCCTACGTCCACGAAAAATATAAAAGCTTCTTTTTTCTATGTTTTTCACCGTACAATAGACACTCTTTAAATAGAATTCATTTGGGTGGCTAACTATGGAAGAAAACACAATCACATATTTTTAGAAACAAATAAGGAGAAAATCAAAAAGAATATTTTTCTCCTTAATCATAGCGATTTCAACTGTACTCCCCCTCAAGTTGGATCATAGATATTAATCATGTCCAACTTGCTAGTGAAATCATCAAAACTTTGCCTTGACAATCCCTTAGTGAAGAAATCAATGGTTTGTTCTTTTGTAAGGACATAAGTCATGTATATTATTCCTTTCTCGACTTTCTCTTTGATGAGATGCCGTTCCACTTCTACATGCTTGGTTCTATGATGTTGGACCAGATTGAGAGAGATGTTGATTGCTGCTTTGTTATCACAGTAAAGCACTGTGGGCAAGTTGATTGTGATGTGTAGTTTTTCCAAGAGTTTTTTGTAACCATAGCCCTTCGTATATCCCTTGTGCAACGACTCTGAATTCAGCTTCGACGCTACTTCTGGCCACCACATTTTGTTTCTTACTGCCCCAGGTGACTAAATTAACCCATACAAAAGTGCAGTATCCAGTAATGGATTTTCTATCATCAATCGATCCTACCCAGTCTGCATCTGTAAAAATCTCAGCTTTCTTCCTTCGCACTTTTTAAAGAATAATCCTTTTCCTGGAGTACCTTTGAGATATCTGAGAATTTTGTAGACAGCCTCTAAGTGGGCTTCCTTGGCTGATTGCATGTACTTATTTTCTACACTCACAGCGAAGGCCATATCGGGTCTAGTGTCAGATAGGTGGATTAGTTTGCCCACCAATCTCTGAGATCTTTCATTATCAACATTTTCTCCATCATCATTTGTTCGTTTCCCAACTTCAATTGAAGTATCACTTAGTTTGTAGCCCATCATTCCGGTTTTGGTTAGAAGATCAATAACCTATTTTCTTTGTAAGACACCGATACCCTTGCTCGATCTAGCAACTTTTATACCCCAGAAATACTTCATTTGTTCTAATCTTTCCATTTCATCTATATCATCTCATATTAAGACAATGTCGTCCACATACACGATCAAGATTGTCTCTTTCTACTCCAGATTTTTTGATGACATGGTGTAGTCGGATCGTCCCTGTTGGTATTCTTGACCTTTTATGACTTTAGCAAACATGTCAACGATGCTCTGGGAGACTGTTTTAGGCCATAAAAGGATTTTTTGAGTTTACACACTTTATTTTCCTCCCACAATTTACCGATTCCTGGAGGTAGAGTCATAAACGCCTCTTCTTCTAACTCACCATTGAGGAATACATTCTTGATGTCGAACTGTCGAAGTGGCCGATCCAGGTTTACTGCCAAGGATAGAAGAACCCTGACACACCAACTTCTAGTAAGAGAACTAGGTCGTCTAGTAATAAAGTGGATTGTAAGTCCAGAATTTTTATTTTTTCCACATGGACTCCTATAATCTAAGTACCAAGACTACTATATTACCTATTTCTAAGTTAAATTGGTCGGTTAACATGGATGATTAAACTAATTAACAAAAATAAATAAATTAACCAATGCAATTTAGACCAAAAAGTGGAAAAAGCAATGTATAGAAGCGATTAAGGCACACGGTTCAATCAACTATGCTATTCAATTGTGATATAGGCTCTATTGGATTATTAGATTTATTTAGCTAAGGTGAAACTCCCTAATTTACGCACTACTCAATCTCTTGGCATAACAACCCTACCATTTGTTAATGAATTCCTCTATATCTCTATATGAAACCCAATCAACAACGATAGAGTATTCAATGTTTCTATCTTCCCTAAGTCATTACCTCTCAGTCTCAAACCTAGGCATTTTATCAAATATTTGGTGATCAAGAAAATACAAGTATTACTTTCAAAAATTGAATACATAGCTAAATGCAAAATCAATCCAATAAATCAACAATCAAATATCATAATTGGCCCATGGCTTTAATCAAACAAGTTTATCTCATATTCGAGTCAAAACCAAAAACCCAATTTACAGGGGATTTAAAAAAATTCAAAAAATGAAAGATATGAAAACTCCCTAATACTCGTATAGATGTGGATTCGAAGTTGAATTCTCTGTCTTCTCTCAAATCTAGGGCCTTTAATGAGTGATTTGATCTTTGAGTCTTCTTCCCAAGCACTCCCTCTCCAAATTTGGGTAAAAATTGTTGGGTATAAGGTGAGGTGTGTCAAAATGACCTAAATAGGGATATTTATACTCTTTGGGACGTGTGCAAATGTCACGGCATTCTCTTTTCTGCCTTGGGCACTGTGGCGTTCCCTGTTGGATGCCAGAGCGTTTATCTCTTTAATGCTCAAAAATATCTTTGTTTGCCTTTGTTTCTCGTACTTTTTTCCAACAGTTAATTTAACCTGAAAAGTAAGATAAACAATGGTCAAAGTATCATATGTGATCAAAATATTAAAGAAATAATTAAAACCAAGTCGATAAATGGGGGAAAATTTGTGTAAAATAACATATATCAAACCCTAATTGTGTTAAGTTGTGTCATGGGTGTAAATGTCTCTATGTAGTCAATGTCGTATGTCGTGTTAAATCTTTTTGCTACAACACAAGCCTTGTATCGCTCTACCATCCCATCGGCTCTATATTTCACTATAAAGACCCATTTGCAACCTATTGTTCTTTTACCTTTGAGCAATTCCATCACATCCCAAGTATTATTTTTCCTCAATGGATAAGACCTGAGTTGGCTTATGTTAATAAGATATTTGGTGGTTAAGAGTTAGGCATGTGAGTAGTAAAGAGTAAGGTATAAGCAACTTCAAGAATGTATTTATTTTTTCTTTCAGCAATCCCATTTTGTTGAGGGTTATCAAACACGACCTTTGATGGATAATTGTCAGTACGAAGAATTTGGATTTTGGTGTGAAACTGGGTTTGGATTATATGATGGAAATCAATAAATATATAACGAACCTTAGTTTTATCTCGCAATAAGTAAACCCAATAAACACGAGTATGGTCATTAATAAAAGTAACAAACCATTTTTATGCGTTCTATTTGGATTTTGTGATAGTCTCCATACATCATTGTGAATAATATCAAAAGGCAGAGATAATTTATATGTGGATTTGGGGAATGAAGTACGATGGTGTTTAGCAAGTTCACAAATTTCACATTGCAAATTGAAATATTGTTTATTCGCACAAATGGCAGGAAACAAATGTTTCAAATAGTAAAAATTAGAAATAGTTGTGTGACATTGGTCGCTTATACTAGCCCCCTCAAAGTAGTAGAGCCCATCACACTCTTTAGCTCTGCCAATCGCCTTCCCCGATGATAGGTCCTGAAAGACACAATAAGATAGAAGGAATTTAGTAAAGCAATTAGAGGTTTTAGTTATTTGACTGATAGACAAAAGATTGCAGGATAATTTGGGTATGTGTAGGATGGGATAATGGACTATAGAATTCTATATACGAATATTCCCTTTTCCTGCTATAGATGAGAATGACCCATCTGCAATTTTTACTTTCAAATTAACAGCACAGGGTGAATATGTTAAAAATAAGTAATAATCACCAGTCATGTGATCAGGCGCACCAGAATTAATAATCGGTGGAGAATTAGCTCGAGATGTAGTATTTAAAGTTGTTAAAATATTACCTTTTTGAGCTAGAGAAGCAGAAAGAGTATTGGATGATTGACCCGAAATCTGAAACGTGGAGAATAATTCATAGAGTTTCTCTAATTGTTTAAAGGCTCCGCCAAACTGTGTATTTTGCTCCCCATGATTTTTCTCAATCTGATTAGTGGAAGCTTGATACTCTCAATTTTTGCTTTGTCTGGGCTTTCAATTTTTTGGTTTTCTGTGTATTTCCTAACAAATATCCTCAGTGTGACCACTCCTCTTGCATTTTTTGCACCACAAATGCCCTTTTTGAGATTTTGGGCCTGATCTATTTTGAAAACCCGACCCACCAAAATCAGACCCAATTTGAAGCGCACTATTAGTTGGTGCATATTTATATTTGACTCATAGGTAAATAAACTTGACCCATGGATTAATAAGTCTGACGACTCGTTTGGAGCAAAACAGGTTTCTTGCAACATCAGTTTTCGCCTTCTTTCTTTGCGTCTGACTTCGAAGAAGACTTCTCTAATTGACAGTAGAGGGTGCTGATCGAGAATTCTCCCACTCACTTCATCCAATTCACAATTGAGGCCAACGAGAAATTCGAAAAATCTTTCATCTTTGACTTGTTTCTTGTACCTCGCACTGTCACTCGGGCATTCCCAGTTCTCCTCCATGCTTAAATCAATTTCTTGCCAGAGACCCATCATATCCATGTGCTACTCAGTAACCTCTTTGTCTCTTTGCTTCATCTGCCACATACGGGTCTTGAGTTCAAAGATTTGGGAGGCATTTTCAACATCAGACTATGTCTCCTAAACTGCATCACAAACATCCTTCGCCGTCGACAGGAAGAGATAGGTTTTACCTATCATGGGTTTCATGGAGTTGGCGAGCCACATAGATACCATGGAGTTTTCAGACTTTCATTTCTGTAGGGACATTGTATCGGTGGAGGTGGGTTTCTTTGTCTCTTCTGTGAGGTAACCCAATTTTCCCTTTCCGTCAATTACCAGCTTTATGGATTGTGCCCATTCCCTATAGTTGTTACCATTCAATTACTTCACATTAAGTTGAATCGAAGAGTTATCAAACTACTTGAACCTAGGTTAGGTGTCTCTTCTCTCTCTTTAATGAGCTTTTCAGAGGTGGTAGAGCTGGTGGTGTTTGTCATTTTTAATTGAAAAGCTTAAACTTGTTCTGGTACCATGTAAAAATGAGGAATAAATATTAAAAAAAGAGGGACAAGATTTTAATGTGGTTCAGTCATAAACAACATACGTCCACGGGAAAGATAAAATCAACTTCCTTTTTCTATGTTTTTCACTGTATAACAAACACTCTTTAAATAGAGTTCAATCGCATGGCTAAATATGGAAGAAAACACAATCACAGAATTTTAGAGAATTTTCCTAACAAAACAGTACAAAAAAAAATCAAATATGGAAGAAATCAAGAAGAAGATTTAACCTCCTTAATCATAGCAATTTCAAAAAAAATTATGTTCATTTTAAATTGACCTCTAATATTTCATCAAAATTTTCTTTCTTGATATCTCACTCAACTCAAAGTCATCATTGTTCTACCATTTCCTAGGATAAAATCTGTCGTACTACTTTTTGAAATATGATATTGGATGTGACTTATAAAGAATCGGAAATAGACAAAGTGAACTTGTAGAAATGACCTATTGAATGATAATCTAGTCCTCTCTCAATCATATTTAATTGGGACACCATGAAATGGTCTCTTTGAAAGATCATCTCCATCGCCGAGATCCATGTATCTATAAGCATCAAACGATCTCTTAAGTCGTGCATCAAACTCCAACACAAGCAATTAGGGCTCTACTTAGTAGATGCATCAATACTTAATAATGTAATCGGTTCCAATTTTTCAAGCTCGGCATATTCATTTTTTTTTAACCTAGCCAGAGAGTTCCTAATATACCTCATCGCTCTTATTATAAGATCTATAAGCATGAGTTCACCCAAGGCTACATCATCTCGAGCCAATGATGGAGGATGAAGTTGTGCCTACCAAGTCATATCAATGCAAGCAGATGAGGCTTGAATGTGAAATGTGGGATCTAATTGGTTATTCGTAAGAGTTCTCTACAAGACGATGGAACAATCGCAATCATTCATGTGATAACAGCTATGTGAAATCATCACACACAAGATAGTTGTAACTGTATAAGGACTCCAAACATCAATACTCTTTAAAGATCACTTCATCTAAATATTGCAAATTTGTTAAGGAAAAAAGAAAAAGGTCTACTAAGTGGTCAATTGAGTGATCAAGTAAAGAAACACCGCATGACATGGGATAGAAAAATGAATCTTAAGCCTTTTTACAAGATGGTGATTACATATCAGCGTTACAGGGTGAACGGGCCTTTGCAAGTTTTTTCAATTTCACATAATTCTTTTGAAAGCCATCACGTTTTCTTCTTGAAGTCAAGAGCATTTAAACGACAATCAATACCCAATTCGATAGAAACAGAATGAAAAAAACATACAAATAGATGCAACCCATATGATTAGGTGAGAGACATTTACGGACCTTCAACGGGGATATACATAAGAAAATTAATTTATGTTCATTGACAATTATCAGTCCAACCATCACCCATAATTGTGCAACCAGATTCTGTCCACATTCGAATGTTGTCAACCCACAATTGAAGTTCTTTTTTTGCATCCCTTAAGAGAGTAAGTTAAAGACTATGATAAAAAGGAGTTAGATTAGAGAAAACCCCGTAGGAAACTTGTATTATTGAGTAACATATTTATAGAGTTACAAGAGAGAGAGAATACAAGAAAACCCTAAACTATAAAGAAGGTAAAAGATAAATAAGGTAATAAGAATACTAGTCTAACTATGAAAGCAAAAATAATACTAATCTAATTAGGAGAGCAATAATAATATCTAACACTCCCCCGCAGTCGAAACGTGAAAGTTTTGAACATTGAGACTGAACTAAAAATCGAGAAAAGATATTACGACAGTCCAGGCATAAAGAATGCTTAGAAGAGAGATTTTGACGAATACATTTCTCAAGGTGGAGTAGTTTCGTCTGGAAATCTTCAAATAAGGCGGCGGTTCGACGAAACCGCTTCTCAATATGGAGCAATTTCGTCTAAAAATCATTAAATAAGACGGCGACTCCAAGTCCTTATTTTTCCAAGGGTGAGCGGCGACAACATAAACAAAGATAAAGAAAAAAAAACCTACCCTAAACTAACTAAACTAGATAAGGTGCGCCGGATGGGGTCGGCGACTTGCGGATGGCGGAAGCGAGAGATCGAGATACCATGGCTGGAAGCCATGGCTCTGATACCATGTTAGATTAGAAAAAACTCCGTAGGGAACTTGTATTATTGAGTAACATATTTATAAAGTTACAAGAGAGAGAGAATACAAGAAAACCCTAAACTATAAAGAAGGTAAAACATAAATAAGGTAATAAGAATACTAATCTAACTAGGAAAGCAATAATAATACTAATCTAATTAGGAGAGCAATAATAATATCTAACAGAAGGAACCTTATATCTTTGCCCACTTGCAAGTGCAACATCAAATATGAGCTGGAAGTATCTAGAATTGCAAGCGTTTATCGGGATACATGTACCATAAAAAACTTAGCTACTTCCATGTGAGCTCTAGAAATTGCTTCCTTACTAGAAAGAACACTTTTAATGGTTGGTTGGATCCTGAAGTGGTCTGTGGAGAAAAATAATCATCAAATTTTGTTGATGGTGTGGCTTTCGTGCTTTGGCCAACTTGTGTCTTTCCTTTCCTTGAACTAGACTGTGCAGTTTGACCTTCTTGTCATGCTTGTCTATATATTTCTTCGATCTCCTCATAGTCATTTGTGTTATCATTTTCTAAAGTCGGCCACAGTATAAATTCTCAGTAGTGAACCTCTCTTAGTTTTCTCTTCTCTAAGCAACAATCCCCATAAGAGATTGTTTCATCTGATACCTCACATCAGAAGGGACTTTCAGACATACTATAATTTCACCCTTCTTCCCGGCAGGATGTTGCTTTATCCTATTGATTCCACCACCAGTTGATTGTTTTCCACAATACAAACAACATATAATTTTCTTCCATTGATATATCTTTCGCTCACAGGGTTCCATATTATATCAGTCTTGCCGCTCAATGATGGAGCCGACGTAGATGTGGAACTGCTATTATCCATATTTGGCCCACCGAAAGACATATAAGAGTTGCACCAAAACTAAATAAAAACTTCACTTGTGAGTATAATAGTTTGCTCCCTAGTGAAGATGATGCAGTTTACAACTTCACAAGTTCACATATAAAGAAGTTGATAAAATTAATTAGGGATAATAGCACACCCCCCTCAGTTATGGGATAATGTGCACTTTGCCCCCTAACTTATTGAAATGTGCACTTTGCCCCCTCACTTATCATAAAATGTGCACTTCACCCCCTCGGGCAGTTCGGGCAGATTTGGGCATTACACTTATCATAAAAATTAGACTTTTGCCCCCTGACTTATGTGTTTTTGTAGCACTTTGCCCTCTCACTTATGTGTTTTTGTAGCATTTTGCCCCCTCACTTATGTGTTTTGTAGCACTTTTCCCCTGCCCGAGCTGCCCGAGGGGGTGAAGTGCACATTTTATGATAAGTGAGGGGGCAAAGTGCACATTTCAATAAATTAGGGGGCAAAGTGCACGTCACCTCATAACTGAGGGGGGTGTCTGCCATTATCCCAATTAATTAAAATAATCCTTTTCTTTCTTTCTCTACTGTATTAATACCAAATAGGAAGGAATTCTGCTTGGATTTCTCTTTCTACCCTTCATACAATTTGTATATGAACATTTAAAAAAATTGATAAAACACACGAGGTTAATGAGACTATGACAGAAGCTTTATACAATGGAAAGCTTCAAAGGAATTTCATTTCCTTTTGAGCTCACTGCCTACAAGTAATTTTTGTTATTTTTAATGATTTCTAGAAAATTAGAGTTGATTGTGACCAAAAATCATGGATATTACAAATTAGAATAAAATTTTAAAAAAAATAGACTAAGAAATATCTACTTCTCTAGTTTTCAAGAAACAACCAACACAACATTCTGAGACTCCCATCAAAATCAAAATCTACATACATACCCATCTAATTAAACAAACTTTTTGTGATATTAAATTTAGTACTTGAAATATTTGCAAAATCCAAAGTCTGAAAAATTAGAAAATATATAAAAATAGAATTTATATGTAATTAGTATTAAAGGAGAGGAAAACGCTTTATCTTGGAAAAAAACTTGTCTAGAATTGACGGTGGAGGGTTTGAGAATTGACAATTGGGAGTTTGAGAAGCAGCGCCTCGACGTGATTTAGAGAAGGTAAAGACATAAAGTTGGAAGATTGAAAAAATGGTCACAATTTCACCATTTTATAGAAGACAGCGAACCGCCCCTGTTTCACTGATTTATAAATGGGTTGCATGGGCGGACGATTCAACCACCGGGCTGAACGGTTCTTCTTAAAAAAGGCTATTTTTTACTGTGAACTGTTTTTATGGGCTGACCAAACCGGTTTGAGGCCCGGGTTTTGGTTCGAACGGTTTGACTAGGCGGTCCGGGAAGGGTTTCAAAACCTTGGTTACGGACCTCTGACGGGGGATAGAGAGAGCCAAATTGAAGAGAAGAGAAATTTGGTGAGAAAAGGGTCGTAAACTAAGAAGGAAATAAACATGAGTTATGCTTTTCATTTTGCATGAAAACAAATAGATTGTGTTTCACTTTATATACACACTACCCACTATCATCTATCATTGATGACATAATTAAGATGAAAATTTGAACATCTCTAACTGATCAATTACTACGAACTATAAAGTTCTCATTGCAATAAATCAAAAAACCCTCACATTTTCGGCTACAACTAATTCTAAGAGCTCCATTTATGCATCAAAGACATTTGTTATTTCTCATAAACCTTTCAACTGTTGAGGAATGCTATGGAATAACTTAATCACTAAACTACAAATTATCTATTATAAATTCACAATTATTTTATATAAAATTGCAACAACTCAACTTAAAAATTTGAAATCAATCAAAGGACTTTATGAGATAATGATTACATACCAATGCTACAGGACAGTGGAGGCTCCTTTTGAAAGTTCTTAAATTCTTAAAAAAAAAATTGGAAGCTATCACTTTGTTTAAGCTAAAAGCGCCTAAACGATAATAAATACACAATTCGATAGAAACAGAATGCAAGAAAACATACAATTAGATGCAACCCAAATGTATGTGAGAGTTTCAAATAGTTACAAACCTTCGACGGGGATAGAGAGAGACATAGAGAAAAAGCATGATTGAAGGAAAGAGAAACTTGGTGAGAAAATAGGTAGTAGGCTAAGAAGGAAATAAAGACGAGTCCTGCTTTTCATTTTGCATGAGAAAAAATGTTGCAAACTCACATTATATACACACTACACAATGTCATCTATTATTAATGACATAATTAGGATGAAAATCAGAACTTCTCTAACTTATCACCTTTTCAATTACCACGAACTCTAAAAGTCTCATTGCAATTAATATGAAATCAAAAATTTGTCACCTTTTCGACTACTACGAATTCTAAGAGTCTATTTTTGCATTAAAAACTTAGTTATTTCTCATAAACTTTTAAACTATTGGAAAATGTTATTAAATAAGTTTAGCATCAAACTACAAATTGTTTATTACAACTTCACAATTAATTCAAATTAAATTGCAACAACTCAACTTAAAAATTTCAAATCAGCCAACAGACTTTATGAGATGATGACTAAATCTAGCAATGTAAGACGATGGAGAGTCCTTCTACAAGTCCTTCAGTTATCTCAGAATTATTTTGGAAGCCATCACATTTTCTTCTTGAAGTTAAGAGAGCCTAAATGACGACCAATACACAATTCAATAGATGAGGGTCCCACATGAAGTAATGACTTAGATTTTCAGTATCAGAAGATGATGATTACGTACCAGCATTGCAGGTAGAGACGGATCCAGGATTGACTTTTTGGGGGGCCGAAATGCAAAAAAATACAATATTTATGAGTATATATTTAAACATAGTTTATTTTTAACAAATAAATAAAATAACAATTATCATGCGTAAACAAAACTAACTTTCAATAAACTTGTAGTACTTTCGAAATATAAAGCAATTCTTTAAAAAGTTTATCGAAATTGTACACGAATAAAGTTATTATTTACTAAAACTCTTTTAAAATTATAATATTGCGATTAGTTCATACCTTGTGGCGTATAAACTCTGAATAATCGAATGATGATCGACCTTTTCTTGTCTTTAAATGTGTTGATGTTTTGTATATTTTTCCAGCTCAACGATCCCTTTTTATAGTTTTTGGGAAAAGTTTTTATTAATTCTAATTCTAATATCTGTAGAAGAGAGGTTTAAAAGAAAAAGATTTTATCAATTCTAGCCCTAATATGTATAGAATTGAATTTCAAAAAAGAAAATTAAAGCTATTGTCAGTTCAACTTTTTTTTTTCATGGTAATTACCTTTTTTAAGATTAATATAAGAATGTTATATGATAATCATGTCTTATATGACAAGTGAGAGGAACCGTCCACTTTCAATTGAGAGAAAGAGTTTATAAATTGAAAAAGACAGAAAAAGGGATGGCCATGCACCTCCACTGCTAGGTGTAACTTACCACCAAGCAACCCACCAACTCAGCCAAACCTACTTTTGTGTTATGGTTAGCACCGAAAATATATGTTGTTGGGGGGCCGTATTATAAAATCCTATATACCCTATAGAAAAAATTTACGGCCCCCCTCGCCCCCCCTAAATCCGTCCCTGATTGCAGGACGGTGGAGGGTCCTTTTGCAAGTGCTTCAGTTCTCTTAGAATTCTTTTGGAAGCCGTCATGTTTTCTTCTTGAAATCAATAACACAAACAATGATCAATACACAATTAACAAAATGATGATTACATACCAGCGTTGTAGATGGTGGAGGGTCATACATGAAGTAATGGATTAGATTTTCCACATCAAGATATGATGATTACATACAGACCATACTGTGACTACGAATTTGGAGAGGATGGAAAATATAAGAGACTTTACTTTTCACCATTTAGTAAGTCAGGTGACACAATATTATTTTTCTTGGGATCCTCACTCAAATATTTCTCCAATTCTGACTTTACATGCCCATTTATTCTTCTGAACTTGAATTTTCTAAATTGTACTTTCAAATCAACGATTTCAACACTCACTGAAATCCACCTACCAGACATATACAAGATGAAGAAATATGTCGAATAGGATGACTTCTATGAGTTTCATATTTTAAATTGTATTCATTGAACAATTCAATCATGTCTTGCTTTACTTGTTCTTTCATCAATGCACACTTTGAAATATCATCATACAACATATCAAATAAAAATTCAGTGTCATTCATTTTATGACATTGATCAAGTATATACACTGCGTAGTACAAAATCATGTTCATTTTTCCAATTAACCCCCAATATTCATCGTTGTCAAATTTTTCTTCCTTATTAATATCTGATTCAACTCAAAGTCATTGTTTTCCAACCATTCCCTTAGGAGAAAATCCACCGCTCTAGTTTCATGAAATGTGATATTGGATGTTACATATAAAAGAATAGCAAGTAGACATAGTGAACTTGTAGAAATGAATAGAAAATTTCATCAACAATTTAGCCTTATCTCAATCATATCTCATCGAGAACTCCACGAAATAGTCTCTTTGAAAGACATTTCCATATCCAAAATCCATGTCTCGATAAGCATCAAACAATCTCTCAAATTGTGTAGCGAACTCCAACATCAAGTATGTGGAACTCTACCTTGTAGATACATCAAGACTTAACTATTTACTTGGTTCTAATTATATTTTTCTATCTCGACATATTCCAAAAAGATTTTTAACCTAGCCAGAGAGTTCCTAACATATCTTACTGCTTTTCAAATATGAGCTATAACCATATGTTAATCCAAGGTCACAACATCCTAAGCCAAGGGTAGAAGATGAAGTTGTGCCTACCAAGCCACATCAATGCGAGTAAATGAGGCTTAAATGTGAATAGTTGGATCTCATTGGTTATTCTTAGGAGTTTTCAGCAAGATCTTGGAACAATCTCAATCATCTATGCGATGAAAGTTACGTCAAATCATCACACAAGAGATAGTTGTAGTTATATCATAACTCAAAAAGTTGAGACTCGTTCAAAATCACTCCATCTGAATACTACAAATTTGTTGCGGAAAGAGAAAAAGGTCTAGTAGGTGGTCAATTGATTGATTGTTAGGTCTTAAATTTTACATCTTTTTACCATGTATTTATCTTTAACTTGTACTTCGTAGTTGACCATTTTCATTATTTTTAGCCTTGCATACGTATTTTAGCTTCTAAGATGTTTTTATGCTTTTGTAGGCAAAAGAACGGTTGTTTTAATGCGCAAAAAGGGAATTATAAAAGAGAGCCATGAAGACTAACTAAGAGAGTATAAAAAAGTGCAAGAGAACGGCCACAAGAAGAGATTTTAGCTCGAGGATAATTAGAGAAAATTTTTGAACAAGTTTGGCATAGTTGTGCCTGTTTTTGGCACAACTGTGCTATGCGCAAATTTTAGAATTAATGGGCCACAATGTTTTTTTCTTTTGGTTGGGATTTTCTTGTACCTAGGGAACCCTTATTAGGGTAGGAAGGCTTAAAAATGCCCGGTTACACATTGGAGAGGATTTATATGTGAACGAGGGAGAAGACTTGTAAGGATAGAAAAGTAGTTTCTTTAAAGATACAAATGAGATTTCTTGGATTTCCACCAATCATAAAAGGACTCTTCTGGGATTTTAAGTTTTTCTTTTTCTCTAAGTTGTATTTTTTGATTCGTCCATTATTGAACATGGTTTACCCTACTTTTATTCAATTAATTAATATTTTTTTCTTCTTTTATTATGCATATAGCTAGTGGGTTTCAGATATAGTCTTGTGTATATATATGGATTCTTGGTATTTTTTGGGTTTTCTCTTGCTTTATTTAATTTTCATTGATCAATGCACATTGCTTGGTCACCAATTTCATGATTTAAAGTAGTTTAAGAAGTATAAATTGCTAGTTCAAATATGATTGCCATGTTGAAATTGCTTAATAAATATATTAGTAATTTTGCATAAGCCTAGTTAAATAATTTTCATAGAGCTCAATGAATTCATATAAGTAGTTGTTGATCATGGGAGAGCCGAAACGAAGCAATATGAGTACTCACGAGTTCTTGAGATTGAGGGTATTCATGTTCACTAAGAAAATTGTGTCTTTAATCAAAGATAAGAGGTAATTCTCATTGAAGATTAATAGTCCACATAAATATCCTTAATAAAATCGTAACCCCTAGATTTTCGTTGATTGATTCATAGTCTAATTCTTTTAAGCTTAATTTAGTTTAAAATCTCAACCTCTCGAATTTGATTGTCTAAATAATAAGATATACTTATTTTGATACTTAACAATCTTCCATGTAGAGATAATTCTTTTTAATTATTATATTATTTGTTCTAACACAGTGTCGTTACGGGACGACTGACTGTGATCCTAGTAAAGGAAAAAACCCACGACATGGGATCAAGAAAATGAATCTTTGACTACTAAGTTTGTGACATCAGGAGTCCAATTATAAAAGGAAAAACCCCACGACATGGAATGAATTATTGGTTCTCGATTCTTTTTGTGGCTGGCTTTATAAGACGTTGGATCATTGAATCGTGTGGCTTTGATTGGTTTAGAGCTAGCAAATTAATGCTAACAATTGTGAAATGGAATGTAATTAGTGGACATATTAGATGAGCTAAGAAAATATAAAATTGGTGAGTATTAACAAATGCGTCACGCAATGTGGAAGGATATATTGCACACATATTTTTATGCCAAATATTTTTGTTGTTGCTATCATTGTATAGATTGGTGCATAGAATGAAGGAATTGTGAAGTCCGATAAAAATGAAGCATTATAAATAAAGAATATTGAGGGTCTTACTTTTTCAAAAGAAAATTATGATGATTTTATAGTCGAATTATAATTCTAGTAGATGTAAATAATTTTTCATTGAAACACGTAAATCATATTTTATTGTACTTTTAGTATTTGAGGGTGATCATCTGAGAATTGGAGATGGAGCAAGAATGTCATGCATGCTTGAGTTGAACAAGTGATCATAATAAGATTAAATCATATATTACTTAATTCTTAGGATTAAATTATAAGTCTTCTTGTGAATCCTGGGTTCAAATGAGAAGATGTAAACAATTAGGTTATAATGTGACATTAATTTGCTATAACAAAGAAAGGGAAAAGAAGAGTTGCTAAGAGGGAAAATTGCAAAGTTGATAATCCAAGTTGGCCTATACGTTTTTTTTTTATACTATAATTTGGTCTGCTGATAATTTGGGTACACTAACTTGCAAAAATTTACATACAAATGTCGTCAAAAAATTCAAAATTGGCCGAAAAATATCATTTGGCAGGAAAATTGACTTGAATTTGGAATTTTTGCTGAAATGGAGGGAAAATTACCTTCAATTTGGGGATTTTTGCATTTGGATGGTTTAATCGATGAGTTTAACTTAGATTTGTCTACATTTACTTATAAAATAAAAACTCATTCATACCAATTTCTTATAAAAAAAATTCTTACAAAAAAAAAACATATCACATCACACTTAATCATTATATTTTTTTCTAATTAAAAAAACACCATCCAAACCCACTTTCTACATTATATTTCTTCGCTTTAAGGAAAAAAAAAAGTCTTACTTTATCTATGAAAAATGAGAAATGGGAAATAGTCATCCATTCAATCGGGCCCAAGAATTAGTTTTTAATTTGACTTCGTTAATTTCTACAGACAAAAATGTTTGATGATTTATTTGGGACATTTTATCTCATTTTAAACTTATACTCAAGCTTCCATTTCTTTTACATTTATTATTCATGCTTTCTAGAATGCTCATTATTTTTCTCCACGAACTTTTATTTCGGATGTTCCGTAAGTTGTTTCAATGATAAGTGTTATAAGCTCCCTCCACGGCTCTGCATACATTAACATGTACCTAACTTGATTTACATCCATCTCATAATGGATGGGAATCTCAAAAGTGTTTTCATATTCTTAACCACATAAAGTTAATGTTTCGTTGTCGAAGAATATTCTATATCTTCTGTTAGGTAATGAATTGAGCTGTGAAGTCTGGTAACATTATAAATTTTTTTCGATTTATACCAAGGGTTTTCCCAATCGGACGCCGGAGACTAATCTTTTTGAGGCGTAGAGATCACCGAAGTGAGTTTTGCCTCTCCCAACAAAGTATTTTCCATACACACGACCAGGAATCGAACTCTGGATAGCATACTTAAGGAACTCAGCTATTTACCAACTGTGTTGGACTTGTTGGTTGGTAACATTATAAATAGATATCCAAACTTATTGATAAAAACTATATGAATAATTTGGTCATTTTACATCAATTACGATAACCCTAAACTCCAACTATAAATAAGTAGAATATATCTCTTACAATTTTTGTAATTGAGAAAACTACTATTGTGCGTTAGTAGAAGCACGCATTATTAGCCAATACACCTAAATCTTGTATATATGTGAATTTTTTGTTTCTCTTACTTAATTTGTTTTTGACGAGTAGTATCTTTGACTATAATTATTTTCGTCAAAAGCCTCATACATAATAAAAAGAAACAGATCGACTTCTTGTGCATGGGTGGAGATAAATAATTGTGACAATGAAATTGGATTAATTATATTAACTACCCCTTTTATTTAGTGTAATTACACTACAGTCTACTTATTTGTGGCCCATAACAAATACCCCTCTTATTGTAATATTATTATAAAAGGGGTATTTGTTATGTGTTTAAAATAAGTGAAATGGGTTGTAAGTACACTAAATATGGATAGTTAGTGTAATTAATCCGTTTAAATTAATTGCCATTGATAAAACACTTCACTTTTCCAAGAATAAAGGAAAAGTTTGTTAAAGGTGTTTGATTTATTGACATTTTTATTTATGTAGTATGACTGCTTTTTTGTTCTATTGCACCTTGGAACTGAAGAAAAGTTTTGCTACATATCTTGATTGAATTCTAGATAGGGATTGATCTAGTGATCAAAATGAATTATTTATTCATTTATTTTGGAAAAAAGAATTATAATTTGCAATTTGGGTAACCTTTGTTTTTAGGTGACCAACGCTTTTGTCTTGACATATTTGTTATTTGTGTTTGATAGACTTAAATAATGTCACATTAATTAGCATGTAAGAGAAAATGGCCACTTCTAAAAGTTGCTTTGACTATATTGCAAGGTTTAAACCAATGAAATCAACATAATCAAATGAATCTTTCACTAAAAAGTAAAAGGTAATTATTTTAAGTAGTAGTTTAAATGTCCAATTTTAGATTATGTTTGCTGGGTTTGATGGAATTTCTCTGGTTAAACAGGCTCGTGAGCCCGGAGCGTGACCAATGATATCAGAGTCGTCTGTTAACCGGAATTTCGGGAGCAAAATGCTACATGGAGAAAGTGTTACAGGTTGCGGCGCACAGTACTACGCTCATGAGAGGCAACTTTTGAGCCCGTGGAAGTCACCACTAGAGCCTAGAGTTCAGATTCCTGGAAATGAATAGTGGATTGAGTTATGTCGTGTTTGATGGATTGTGGTTACATGCAGTGGGTTCGATGGAACTTCTGCCGTCCAATGGGCCCGTGGGCCGTGACGTGACAAATTTGTCAAAGAAAACGATATAACAAAAGAGAACAAGAATAAAAATCGGAACAAGAGAATACCAAGTCTAGATAAGAATTTCTCGTAAGATATTGTTTCACTATGTTGGCATTTTATATTTGGAAATAGGAAATTTCCTTTGATAATTGATTCCATTTTAACCATGGGGACAACCTCAAACAAGAATACATCATAGTGTAAAATACGATACTTGTGCAACATATGCTACCTCCGATTTTAACATCTTATTGACATGATTAATGTAGAATTCAAGATCAGTGAACAAAATATAGAAAAAAGAATAAACGAGAAAAACTATATAGTTGTATAAGCTCATCACTTAAATTCCTAACAGCCTTATTGACATGGTTAATGTAGAATTCAAGATCAGAGAACAAAATATAGAAAGAAAAATAAACGAGAAAAACTATATAGTTGTACAAGCTCATCACTTAAATTCCTAACATATTGAAGAATTAAATTAGCCTTTTTTTCTTTTTTCGAAAAATTTGTACCTCGAACAAGAACACTCGATATATGGTTCCTATTTCAATAAATTGTACAAGTTTTCATCCTAATCACATTCGCGCTTGAATTTCCATAACCAAATTTTTCTACATTGCATTTGCACATGTGAATTTGAACGCTTAAATAAAATTGAATTACAATAAAATTTTAAGTATTGAACTTGTCGTGGAGCGAGACCTTAGACTCTATAACTAACAGGTCTTGTAACCAAAATAAATTCAAAAAAAATAATAATAATAATTAAGAGGTCTTTGGTTTGGGTCGTAATTAAAGTGTAGTGATTAATCTACTTCGGCATGATTGATTTATTAATACAATATTATGTAATTGCTTCTTTATAGATAAAACGTCTACAATTATAATTTCTTTTTTCGGGTTAAGAAATTGAGCGAGTAATAGTAAATACTTGCAACTTTTCAAGATATTACTTGGCTAAGTTTATTATAATTATTTTCGCATATCCGGTCTATATTGTTAGATTTTAAATGCAGTTGATCATGTGAGTATTATTAGTGATCATTAATTATGCCGAGTGTTATTAATAGACATGAGTCATTAATTAATAACAAAAAGCAAAGGTTGAGCCCATAAAGTTGGACTAGATAATTATAACATTTAAGGTTATCTTGTAGGCCCATATTCTATTTTCCCTTCTTGCTATTGGTAACTTCAATAGGCCCAAATCCAATTAGGTTCAAGGATTAGAGAAAAGACAGACGGGCTTGTCTAAGTGTTATCGGCCTTCATCCATCAAGAAAAATTCTAATTCGCTTCCGTCTTGACTACATTCACGTGTATTTCACAAGTTCAATTAAACAATAACACACACAAAAGAAGAGTAGTATGTATAATGTATTTAGTGATATCATTTTTTCGATCTGTTTCTAAATTCATTATTTTCATTTTTATTCTATCTGTATTAAATTTGTTGTTCTCACTTTTCCAATGTCCCATAGTTCCTCATTTTGGTGGATCATGGTCATTGAGACCGATTCACCGTACATTAAATTAGGATGAGTAAAAAAAATTTTTTACCACCACACCTTCTTCGATCCATTATATTAGGTTCCAAATCCACCGAAGAATAATATTTTTTTTTAACAAACAAAGACTTTTAAGAATCAAAAAATACTTTCTAGGTTGCACAAAATTAAAACTTTTTTTTGACTTTCATTTAGAATCACATATATATTTAAACTAGATCAATTATTTTAAAATAGTAGCAATACATTAACATATTTCAGAACTATGTGACTGTACACAATGATTTAAAAATTGGACCCGTCATCGAACCGAAACATTAAATGAGTCAAGGGTATCAAGTTCAATCGTTGGGCCAAGCATGGTCAAACCAATGGCATCATAATTATGTAATAAATAATTATAAATGTACTTAAATATATATATATATATAATGGTATAAAAATACTTATTTTTCAATTATAACAAGAATTGAATTTATCTTAATTGCATATACTTCACATTATGAATCATTCGTATTTAATGACAAAAAATAACCGAGTTACAAAATGAATCACTCATTTTTAAAATCATGTCATTACGGTCCAATACTAGTACTTTTTTAGTTTGTTTGTTCGGAAACCAATTACCATTGATGAAAAAATTCATTATCAAATTAATGTCTATTAAGTAATTACACACCTATTTAGAAAACAATGATCAAGAAAAGGCTAGGATGAGAAGGGTTAGAACGTGAAGTTAATTATATCCATAGGAATTGAAAAGTATAACTTCATTTAGGCCGTGCTTTGGGGTAATTATCCTCATTTTGTTACGAAAGATCTTAAGTTTAAACTTGATTTAGCACAATTTATAAATATTTTCAAAAAATATTAAGAACCAATCAGTTCTCATGACCCGAGATCGGGTCAACCGATTCACTGCTCGGACAAGCCAATTTTAGCGGTTCTCCAAAAATGGAGTAGTTTTGAGCTTTTACTGATTTTGTGGTCTAATCCGGGCTGTTATATGGGGCGGGCGGCAATTCAACCGGTCCGATCATCCCAACCAGGTCGGGTTTCAAAACACTGACTGTATATATATGACAAATAGTACATAATTTTGACTCACTCTCGATTGCCTATGTCCTAAAGAATTAAAGACATTTATCGTATAACTGGAAAAAGCAAGACATTTATATGATTGCCCAATTTTTTTAGAAAATTCAAAATATTTATTGTCCATCGAGCCACCCAATAATATCTAGGACTAATTACACTCACACCCCCTCAACAATGAGATAATTACACAAACCTCCACTCACTAATTGATAATTACAAATACACCCCTTCATGTTAAATATTTCTTACAATTACACCCCCTATGTGACAATTCTTACAATTGAACCCCTAAAGAATGTGTTTGTAATTACCAATTAGTGAGAGGAGATTTGTGTAATTACTCCATCATTGAGGGGTGTGCGTATAATTATGCCTAATATCTATAATAAAGGGTTGTGTTCAGCTCAACAAGCAACATGCAATAATGCAAGATGATGAAATGTATTGTTAAATACTAAGGTGACCTTTCCTCATTGATAAATAGGGGTCATAATTTGCAAGGGTCTGCAAATACATTTTTACCAAAACATGTCTTCTTAGGAGTCAGTCAGTCCCACTGCCCTACATATATCTACATATACCTACCATCACATATACATGGAAGTCGAGGAGGGGCAAATTAATTAGGTATATCACAATTAGTCAAATATTCGGTAACACCACATTCAGTTAGCGCACAATCCCTCGAATGTTATTTGCAGACAGTCTTCATCCTCTTCGCGGCCTTCACAAACCCTGAGATCACTTGCAACTCATCCAATTGCTACACACAAACGAAAATATTCAATAATCGCAACTTCAATTTCATTCGATAGATAATTCCACATGCAGATTTAAGACTAGCAGTACCTGAGACATGAAATGCCTTTGGACAACATCGATAAGTTGCTCTTTAGAAGGGTTAGGAACGGCATCCACCTAAGCAACAAAGCGAGGTAAAGAATTAACCGTAAGATAATAAACAACGAGCATTGAATTGTCTTTCTTGTCATAAAAGTTTACACACAAGGTTAAAGTGACGAAGATATCTCCACAAAGCAGCCATCTCAAGTTTACCGAGGTCAATTTTCTGCGCAAGGAAATTCATTTAATGTAAATAGAAAACTCGTGTCTTTTCTACTTGTACAATATATAAAGACAAATCAAAATCAAAATTTTCTCACCGTGGACCCCCTTGGCGTCGAGACAGAGTCCTTAGATTGTGAGTCAGATGAGAGAGAGCGGCTTAGAGTCTTGTGAGATGACCCGAATGACCTGTGCATACGAAGCCTTGATCTATGTGACTTTTTGATATCATCGGATGCTAGGAAAATGGAACACACAAAAAACAATTAGATTGAGTGGTGGGCCAAAAAGGAAAAAGAGTAAACGAATGAACATATCAGAGCCTGTTAAAATTGAGAGGAAAAAAGAGAAAAGAGAAGGATGGAAAATAAATGGTAGAGAATCCTATGTAACAACCTCAAAAACCTTTCCCATTTTAATATAATTCAAATGAATAGACTACATGTTTTTAAGATTTCGAATTCAACCCAAAATGGCAGAAAAAGTAAAATTAGAAACAATTTTGGGTCTGGATCACAAATCAAGCATATTAATTGATTATGCTATACTGGCTCTCACAATAAAAATAATCAAAAATAAAATTCATGCCAATAAAGCATAAAAGATAATATCAAACTCACCCATGTCTGAGGCGTTCCACTGTACATGTTCAAATTCAATGTCGTCGTCTTCCTCATTCCCAATAGGAGCTTCAATTACGCTTAATGCATTTCTCTGTAGCTTTACCTCTATCCCATTTGTGAGAACCTGAAATTTAGTTCAAACCCGTATATCAAAACCTTATTTCCCTAATAAGATCCATCGACAATTATTTCTTTCTACAATATGACTGCAAAATTTAATTAAACATTAGATTCATTTAGGTAACTTCAGAATTATATGCGCGAATAAGATTTCAGGTGCAACATCCTGATAATTGTATTTTAAAATTAAATACATGAGGGAGCAATCTGCAGTAAATTGACGGAAAATCGCATAAAAGACTAATAATTCACTTAGCCAGCGTGTTTACAGCAATTACCTAAAGATAGTTCAAACTTTAAAGTATTCCTCAAAGAAGATTCCTTTTCAGAATTCAGCAACAAAGAAACCAAATTGATGATTAAATTAAAATTCAAAAAAGGTAAATTCACCCAGAAAGAAGGGGGATAAAACTGTACCTTGATAAAATTATTATGGACAAATAATTTAGAAATAGAAAACAATCAAAAACTGACATAGAATACAGTAAATAAAAGAAATGCAGAGAATGACAAGAATAATTGAAACACAAACTCTTAAAAAAATCAAAACCCCAATTTTTAAATTGAAATCAATTCATTTATACCCCTCCAAACTTCCAAACTAATCCCGAAACTTAATCATGCAAATTATCTAAACAAAAAGCTAAAAAAAAAAAGCAATCAACAATCCAGGATCATAAAAAAAACCCATCAAAATATCAGATCCACTCACATGCAACAAATCCCCCATAACAAATTACCGAAATTAGAATCCAAACTCAATCCAGAAAGTAATTTCAGCTTAAATTTCAAAAAGTAGTACAAACCCTATTTTTCCAATTCAGTAACAAAAACAGAGCCTTTTTTACCCTAAAAACTCACAAAACTCGAATTCACACAAAATGTTCCCCCCTATATCATCCCACATTGCTTCACTTCACCAAAATCAAAATCTCCAATCCACATTACACACCAAAATTCACACAAAACACAAAATTCAATAAACAATCTTCAAAACACACACCAAAAAAAAATCTCAAAATTATGAATAATTTACCAGCCAATGCCATCCACCAAGGCCAACAGCTTTCTTCACAACACCTTGAAGCCCGACCAGCACAGACTTAGTACGGTTGTTTCCAGTCACCACAACTTTCGTGTGTCGCGGGAGCACCGAAAGCTCTTCCTCGCTGCTTTCGCCGCAGCTCTGTAATTGCGAAGAGTGCGGAGAAACTCTGCCATTGTTCTCCACTACAGCTGCTTCCAGCATTTTCTTCAATTCCTCTTCAAATGAACTGAATTATGGAGCCCTAGCTTATGAAATTGGTTTCGATTGAAAGATCATGCATTGCTGAATCCGAATATGGGGTGGTTCGCGTGAAGTGTGATGGAAATTGGGGGGAAATTTGGGGGTTTTTTCGGAGAGAAAACACAGTCAGAGAGAAAGAGAGAGAGGGGATGAGTGAGAGTGACTGTATGTATGTGTATGTATGTGTGTGTTTTCTTTTGCCTTTTGTTTTTAGCTTTAATTATTGAGTGTGAACTGTGAATCCCGAAGACTAGAAACTGACGAATGACAGAGGGACACGTGGTGAGGGAGGCTCGTCAATCATGCTTGCGTTCCGGCATGTTGTAATACCACTACCGGCGTCAGTTACAGTGGGTTGACCGTTTGACTTCAATTGAATTCTAAGTGACCGAATTGCCCTTGTTGTCCCAACATGCTTTGATAGAATTTTCTTTTATTATTAGGTAATTAATAGGCTTCGATGTGAAAAAGTATTGGTTTTGTCATATCTACTACAATAATGTTTGGTGGATATTGTTATTAAATTAATAAATATAATAGTTTGGCATGTATTAGTGGCATTCTTGTTGATGTTTCCTGTAATCATTAGTTCTCAATAGTTACTTCTGGCTTTCAATAGTTCTCAATAGTTACTTCTGTCCATAACTTCAAACATATGGAAAAATTCATTTTTGGTCTCGTAGGAATCGGCTCAAAACACTTTTGGTCTCGTAGAACTTTTTTTGACACTTGTAGTCCCATAGGAGTGAAAAAGTGACACTTTTGGTCCCAAATCTCACTTTTGATCCCGTAGGAGTGGCGAGTGGATTTCGCTCGCCATTAAAAAAAAGAGAAATTCAAAAAAAAAATCAAAAATATTAATAAAATAATAAAATAAAATAAAAATGAACAGTGATTCGCGAATCACTGTTCATCTTCTTCTTCACCCCCAACCCCCCCCCCCCCCCAAAAAACACCTCATCTCCACTGTCCCCGCCACCGACGGCGATGGAGGTAGCGGTGGGAAGGGGGGCGGTGGTGATGGGTCTTCCCTCCCCTCCAAAACATGACCCCCCCACCACTTGTAAACACTCGCCGGCGATGGAGGGTGCCGACCATGGAGTTGGCAGCGGTGGTGGGGGCATCATGGCGGCGGGGCGCGGGTGGGATGGTGTAGGGTTGTGTTGGGGAAGAAGATGAACAGTGATCTTCTTCATTTTTATTTTTTTTTGTTATTTATTTATTTAATTAATTTTTTATTTTCTTTTTTTGATGAATAGTCGAATTCACGCGCCCCGGCGTGCGTGTGTTACACGCGGCACCCCTATGGGACCAAAAGTGAGATTTGGGAGCAAAAGTGTCACTTTTTCAATCCTATAGGACTAAAAGTGTCAAAAAAAATCCTATCGGACTAAAAGTGTTTTGGATGGATTCCTACGGGACCAAAAGTGAATTTTTCCCTTCAAACATGATAATTTGCATTTGTTTAGGCTCTGTTTGTTTGTGTTTTTTAAATTGTATTTTCATTTTTTGGATATTTAGAAAATAAAAATACACATTTCAAGGTGAATTTTACAGAAAATACTCAAATTTTAAATCCTACTACATATTCCCCTATATAACTACTCATCAATTCAATCACTTCATTCTCTCTCTATATTAATTACATAATTCAATTATTCAACACATTTTCTTTCTTACTTTATCATAAATAAAATATTATTCTAATTTTTTCTCTCATCATCATTACATATATAACGAATTCAATCAACTTTATATCACATTTACACAATTTCTAAACATTTCTCAATAACACATCCAAACAAACAAAAAAAAATATTTCCACACGAATTTCTATAATAACATTCTCCAATAAAAACTCAAAATTCATTTTCAAAAAACACAACCATACAAAGCCTTAGTGTATGTAAAATTAGTATCGTGTGTGAAAATATATTTAGTGTGGATATAATGTGTGCCATTAAGTAAAAATATATGTAATGTGTCTGAAACATGTGTAGTGTGTGAAAATGTGTAATATGAGTGAAAAATACGTATAGTATGTGTGAAAAATACGTGTAGTATGTGTAACATCTGTGTAGTATTTTTTAAAATGTATGTCGTGTGTGTAAAAATGTGTGTAATGTGTGTACAATACATGCAGTATGTGTAACATCTGTGTTGTGTGTGTGAAAATATGTGTAGTGTGTGTGAAAATGTGTGTCGTGTGTGTAATATATATTGTGTGTGTGAAAATGGACTGGGATCACTACACTGGCTTTGTTGGTTGTTGTGTGGTGTGTGAAAATTTGTGATGTGTGTGAAAATGTGTTGCGTGTGTAAAATGTGTGCAGTATGTGTAAAACGTGTGTCGTATGTGTAAAATGTGTGATGTGTATGAAAATGTATGCAATGTGTTGAAAAATGTGTGACTGTGTGTATGTGTGGTTTTCTACGATCTTAAAAATAAGTTGGTATCTTAAGAAATAAGTTGCGGATTCTCAACTTATTTTTAAAGAGCATATAAGCTCTTAACATCTTATTTTAGGATCTTATAAGCTCCTCCCTGAAAAATTTATCCAAACACTTTTTAAGAGCTTATAAGTTTATCCAAATATCCTCTTATTGTAAAATTTGTGATTTGTGTTTAAATAAATATAAAGTTACTCAAATCATCTTATAATATATTGTCAATATACATGATAATAATCACTATAAATTATAGAATTATATAAATCAAACAACATAAAACATATAAAATAAGTTATTGGACCAATGGAGAGTCACGCCACATGACGATGTCCTAAAGCCATGATTGTCTCCCTACGTGCAGGTTCTGACGGCTAAGCACGACTCCAAGATAAAATCTCATTAGCTCACAACGGTGTATCATCTTATGTGCAAGACCACAAGGAGACAAGGAACCAATCCTTAATCACGTTGTCAAAACACTCTTGTGGAAGTATAAAATGATCTCACAAAACTCTATATAAAATACCTCACATTCTCAATGTGACTATTTACATAAAAAATAAAGTTTGACCATTTCAAAGAGATTAATAGGCAACAAATACCATCATAAATCACCGTAATCTAAATAATAATTTGGCTCACTAATGATGAAATGAATTGGTCAAATATCATATATATAAGATGATAATGAGGTCATAAGTCTAAAATAAATTGTAAGTAAATATACACTAATTGTGAGTTTTAAGGAAATTATTATTGGTTGGTAATAAAAAGTAAATTGAAGAAATTTTAAAGTTTATTTTCAACAATCCCCCAGAAGATTTAAATTTTCTGAAATTCGATAAATCAATTAAATATGGTGGCAACTTTATATCATGCAATCGGTATAGGTGTCTTTCGGGCTTGAAGTTACACTTAGTGATAGTAATATTCAAATGAGGAAGCCATAATGGACTAAGCCTGAAATTAGGTCCCCTGACCAAACTTCAATTACTACACACGATACAGACTCTAGGGCATGCTTATAGTGAGTTAGCGCATTAACGGCCATGCGTTCTGATCTTGATTCTTGTAGGGTCTCTGCGGCCAGCCCAAACCTATAGCTCTGGCTATCAGAGCGACTCTCACTTAGGTGAAACCTCTCAAGGTTACGTGTGACCTCTACCCTGCGGATTTCCCGCCTTGGTCTCATTAAAGGTCAAAGCCCAACTTAACATCACACTTTTTACGACACATCACCTTAGGAATTGGGAAGGAGGCATCTAGATGGACACTCTCCTCAAAATAGTGTTTTATGAATCACGCATTACAAGTTGTTCCTACCCATTGAACCTTCTTCATGGGGTCTCCAATCAACAAAGTTGGATCACTCCCGGAGGTGATTCTCTTACAGGCTTAGCCCATCTCCATCGATGATAAAGGATCTAGCCTCTACGCTAGTCCTCCGAGGTAAATTTCATCTCATGAAATAAAATACTATATGCCTCTTATTTTCATTTCTCAATCCATCACATAGACATTAATGTTATAGACAACTCCACATAATAGTATTATTTTTATTTTTAATTGAATTTATATAGGATAAATTTACTCATCCCGACATATTTCATAAGATATTTTCAATCTCTATTCTTGAATATTATAAACATATTTCCTTTTCATTTTCTACATATTAATAATTCAAGACATAATGAATTTACTTACAAACCTTTTCAACTCATAATATCTTAGCTTACTTTTTAGCCTCCACACTTCATAAACAATTTCATAATTAATCAGCAAGTCACTAGAAAATAAATCTTAATATTCCAATAAGACCCGTTTCATATTAGATTAAATTATAGCACTATATAAAAAATGATTTTCCCTTCTATCCACAAGCCGAATAAATCTCATTTAATATTTTGAGATAAAATCAACCCCTACATTTCTCACGTATCATAAAATAATCAAAACCTTAAAATTTCTCTCAACGATATAACATGGACAATTTGATATGACTTCTCATATAAAATTTAACTATCTATTTGCCACTGGCCTTTTTTTTTTTTTAAAAACAAACCACAATTCAGTTATTATGCACATTCACAATTTTATCTCCAATTTAGTTTCACTTTCAAATTTGGACTACTAATATTACGCACTCAATTTAACCAATCACTTAGTGAAAGAAACAACTCATGCATTTATGCATTAACTACATATGTAAATGCAACTATTTTAGAGTCATTCCAAATAGGGATAATTGCATATCGTACCCCTGTGAAACATGAAACTTGCACACATCCCCTTATTTTAAAAAAATAGCCTTATATCATTACAAGAAAATTGAGTATTGACAATGAAAATATATGTCATGGCTTAAAATCGTGGTCTGCAGCGGTTTATTTAAGCTCACGGCTAACTTAGTTGTGGTAAATGTTTCATATAGCCACACTAAAGTTAGTTGTGGTGAAAAAGAATGCTAGCTATTTTAAGCTCTAACTAGCCGTGGTGGAAGAAATGTTAACCTAATACTTTTTTACAATGGCTAAAAGTCATGGTTTTTACAATGAACAAAACATTGATCATGGCTATAAGCCATGATAAATGTTTGGCCATGCTTGCAAATACCACGGCCAAAGCCGTAGTCAATTGGTTTTAACCAATGGCATATGAACTTTTCACCGTGGCATATTGGCATGGGCAATAATCATTTTTTTTGTAGTGTATACCCCAATGTTATTTTTAATTTGCACAAACCGCCCAAACCTACTTCAAACACATTGTGTGCGAATGCTACTTTTCACTAATTTCTATCGGACGGGGGGTTTTCGTGCAGGATTCATAAAACTACATCGGTATATAAGGCTATATTTTTAACACAAGGGGAATGTGCACAGGTTTCATATTTCACATGGGTACGAAATATAATTTTCCCTTCCAAATATCAGGCGTTATAAAATACATTACAACATATATTATCAGTTATAGAAATATAAGTAACCGATACACAATTAATCGAATTGTTTACTAGTTAATTATATATTTATCTGATTCTTGGAGTAGAGACGATATATTGAAATATTCTTAAATATTTATTTCATCCCATAGAATATTTTCTTTTCCTTTCAAGTAGAAATAATTTCATAAAACCTCAATGCCGAAAATTTCTTGATATCTTCATACATGCATGTCATGAAGGAATTAATACCCTTAGCTCTCAGTTCGCAATATAATTTAAATGCAATTTCAGAATTAACAAAAATATAATACTGAGGTATCAATGCATATATACTTCTCTGGACTTTTTTAATTTCTTACAGCAATATTCATATACCATTATTTAGAAATATATTTCCTAATACTGCACAACATGTCGTTAAAGAGTAATCAACATGTACCTTCCAGACAACTATAGTACAATAATAGGTTCATTAGCAGCATAGCATTTAAACAGTTTTATCATTTAGCCGTTGGACAAAATTGCACGTAACTCCTATGCTTTTAAGTCTTAACTACCAGGCAATTTCTATTTTCTAGTATACACATAGTTGTATGTTGCTGGCCATTTGTATATAAATAATGATGCATTATCTATCACATATATAACACAGTCATAAATATAATCATAACTAGAAATTAGATAAACAAGTGACGTACTTTATATTATTAAGTGATTTGTATGTCTAAATGATAAAAATTCACACGCTAATGGTTTATTAGTTTTGTATGGAAGCATATATATTTTAATAAACTTAATACTCATGAAATTGAAACATCTTAATTAGTGAGTAATTATCACATGCACATGTCCGTTAGACCAAAAGCTTAAAGTCGCTCATACATATCAGCAAGACTAATTCATGCATTCACTTACAATTAAAATATATAGTATAGACATTATTATATATTACTAACAGAACGATCACATAAAACTCCTGGACTCATTTAGCATATCATACTTTAATATATCATTATGGACTGACCAAAACTATAAGTCATATGGGACTTGACAGAAATGCAATGCACGTACCTTTTTATTTTTGTAAGAAATTTCATATTAGCATTTGGAGAAAACCCTACTATTATCTGGAGTTGAATAGGTCATAACCCAAATCAACAAGCAGCCGTGCAGTTTCGATTAATTAGGATACATGTTATATCCCAATGGATTCATCAATTTCTCAATAACCACCAAAAATTTAGGTTACATTTAATCATAAATCTCAAGATTAATTGTTCTTGCTTAAACACAAATTACTGTCATGGCTTTAGATTGTTGTAAATTTTTTGATTTGTGTTTAAATAAATATAAAGTTACTCAAATCATCTCATAATATATTGTCAATATACATAATAATAATCACCATATAATAATAATCACCATAAATTATAGAATTATATAAATCAAATAACATAAAAACTTAGAAAATAAGTTACTGCACCGATGGAGAGTCATGTCACATGACGTTGTCCTAAAGCCATGATTCGTCCTGAAGCTATGATTGCCTCCCTACGTGCATGTTCTGATGGCTGATCATAACTCCAAGATAAAACTCATTAGCTTATAACGGTATCTCATTCCTACATGCACGACCACAAGGAGACGAGAAACCAATTCTTAGTCATGTTGCCAAAACATTCTTGTGGGAGTATAAAATTATCTCACAAGACTCTATGTAAAATACCTCACATTCTCAAGGTGTCAATTAAAGAAGACCATGACCCCTTTATTTAGAAAATAAAGTCTAAACATTTCAAAGAGATTAATAGGCACTAACCCAAGACTTGTTGGTTTAGTAGTATCCATCTCCCACTTTATGTGAGAAGTCCTGAATTCGAATCTAGGTTGCCACGAGTTGTGGCTCTCCCCTCCTTTATGGAGTTAGATAGAGTCATAATGGGTCAGGATTATGACTAGCTACCCGAATTTGTTGAGCTAAATATTTAGAGTATCTCCATTTGTCTTGAATTAAAAAAAGAAAAAATAGGCCACTAAAAATCATCATAAATCACCATAAACTAAATAATAATTTGGTCAACTAAGGATGAAATGAATTGGTCAAACATTATATAAATAAGATGATAATGAGGTTATAAGTCTAAAATAAATTAAAAGTAAATAGGCACACTAAGTGTGAGTTTTAAGAAAATTATTATTGGTTGGAAATAATAAGTAAGTTGAAGAAATTTTAAAGCTTATTTCCAACACCTCTTACTTGACCGATGAAGCCTACTCTATTGGCAAAGCTGGGGTTACAAAATATTAGAGTTCTTAAGGGGGTGTAGGGTGTTCAAGGTTTTTCAAAACCGTACAATACCGATCGTACCACACTGCAATATTTTGAAATAATAATTTTTTTTAGGTCCCAAGTAGCATATGAAAAGGGTCTAGATGGGGGAGGCGGGGTTGAATAGACCTTGTAGTTCTTTTTGAACTTCAAAAATTTTCTTGCCTTAAAATATTTTTGAACGCTTACAGAAATGTGAAGCGCTTAGTCAAGAGCTTGAACAAAGTAAATTGAAAGATAACTTAGACAAAGAGGATTAGCATTTAATGAAAGTAGGGTTACCACTTAAGACTCTTAGCATAGCGGAAATAGGTTTAGATTACTTAGCTTTCTTCAGCCAATTAGTCACTTAACTTATATGATTTGATGAAAGATATGCAATAGATGTGAAAACAATAAAAAAGTAAATGACACGTGAAATTTGTAAGGTTCACTAGGTGATGAAATCTCAACTACGTCCTTCTGCTCCTTTTGCACTTGGAAGAATTTCACTAGATGATTCTCAAAGCTTCACACAGACAGCTTCTACAAATGGTGAAGCACATCAAGATAGTCTTGAGCTTCTTGATCATATAGACTTCAACTCTCTAAAATATCTTTACTATCAAGTTTCTTTCACCTAGAAATAGTACTTGATCTTCAAGTTTTTTCTTCATATAGATGAAGGGTTGGAGGGTTTTCGTCCTTAGGGTTCATTTGATTTTGGAAGTTCAAACAATTTGGAATATCTTAATATTATAGTAGGTTTTTTCTAAGGAAGATGTTTGATATATAGGTGACTGTCTTTGGGATTTTTGAAAAGTTTGAGGATATGGAGTTTATGAGCTTCTTTTTTGGATTTAATCAGCAAGATCTTCAATAAGCTTGAATGTATGTGTCATGTGTGTAATTAGGGTTTGCTGTGAAGTCCTAATTTATAGACAGATCTTGGAAAAAGTGTCTGTTGGACACATGTGCAGGCGCGTGTCTTTCACTTGAGCAAGTGAACCTACTTCTGTACTTAATCCCTAAAATTCAGTTGCAAAGAGTGGGTGCGTCAGACTTTAAACTCTGATAGTCCAATCACAAAGGTTTGTCTGTACGTCAATAGTCTTTATCACATTTAATATTCTTATCAGACATTGAATGCATTTGAAATCAATTCCTGTTAGAAATAAATGTCCGTTATTGATTGTATTTAAGTCCCTCTTGACTTCACATTTATTTCAGGTAAATCTTGTCGTTTGGACGCTGATTCAAGATCCTGACAGATTTTCAGCGCTTGTTGAGCGCTTAGATCCACTTCATCTTCTTTTGACTTCAGACGCTGATCTTCAACTTCATCTTGATAGACTCACTCAGAATACTAGAAGCAATTGAGATTCCAATACTTAGTCTAAAATCTAAAAAGAATAAAACAAGTCTTACACAATTCTAATAGATAAACTTTCAACGCTTATACAATTCTAATGAAAGTATAAACTTACATTCTTTTAACATAAAATACTATCTTATCATCATCAAAACATCTAACATGAAATTTCCTAACAATTCTGTTTGCTAAAAATTATAGGCTTTGATATGAGCATGTATCGTATCAACTGTTTTGGAAAGGTCTGGTTTTAGAAAATTCATACCGATAAAAAATTGTATCGAACTGTATATATATATATATATATATATATATATATAATTTTAGTTATTATTTATATTATATAAGAGATTCTATTGAAGGAATTTTAGAATTTATAAATCCAAATATACAAGAAATTATTTTATTACCAAAACTTGTGTGGGGATGTGTGGTTTTTCATATATATGAAAATTAACCCAATTAAAATTGTGAATTAGTTAAAGAGAAACTATAGTTATTTTTTAGAATTATTTCAAAACCTAAACTCTAGAATTAGAATATTAATTTTAAGAATTTGAGTTTAATAATATCACTTGACATTAAGCCACGAAAGACGTTGCAACACTGAGATAGAAAGCGCAAACTTTGAAACTCACTAATTCTTGGGTTCAAAAGTCTTTCAAGTTCTTACATTTAATATTTATTTAGTTTAGCAATTATTTTTAATTTTATTATATAATAGTTATAGTTAACAACTAACTTACAATCATATTTCTCAATGGAATAGAGCATATTAACTCTAAGCATAAGTTCATCGATTCTCATCCAAAAAGTTTTTTCTATTGCAAAGTCATAGTTTTTTTTTTTTTCGTGCTTACGTTTTCTATTCAAAAAAATACAAAAGAAACATGAATTAAGATAAGTGATGAAGTTTATTCTTTTTTAGAGTATTATTGTATAGATTATTTTCCATGAGATTTTTTCTTGAAAAATTGACATAATAATATGTAAATAAATCGTGTGATCTATAATAAAAATACCGCAAAATCCCATACCGTACCAAAATTATATGATACCGGATACAATAGTCAAAAAATGAAGCTCACCTATTTTACACAACAATATTATACATGGCTTCAAAAGGGGGTTCACTATTTTTGATTTACACAAAATTATTTTTTGACTATCGTTGACGATCGTAGTCGGTCTGTTTGGGCTTACTTACTTAAAGAGAAACATGAAGCTAGTGGTAGTGGTACATCAGATTGATAGAATTTTTAGACTATTTTTGTGGAGTGGAAGAGTAAGTGGTAGATGTAGTGCCAGTGTAAGTTGGAAAGACCTGTGTATCCCAAAGAAAGAAGGAGGGTTGGGGATCATCTCTCTCGGACAATGGAACGTGGCAGCAATATTCAAACACATTTGGAACATTGCTACCAAATCGGACTCTTTGTGGATTAAGTCGGTGCATGCTTATTATCTAAAAACAAGTATTGTGTGGAATATAGAAGCTAAACTTTCATCATCTTGGTTATGGAAAAGGCTTATTGGCATTAGGGGATTATTTTTAGATGCGGTGGATGTTGCCCGGAATAAATGGATGCAGGAAAAATTCAACATCAAGAGGGCATATGAACATGTAGTGGAGCATCATGAAGAAGTTGAATGGGCCAATCTTGTATGGGGCAAAGGGCCTGTGGCGAGACATAGAGTGTTATTATGGTTAGCAATTTTGGATAGACTCAAGACAAGGGATCGACTATCAAGGTGGCAGAATATAGAAGACCAGAGTTGTATCTTTTGTGCTAGAAAAGAGGAAAACAGGAATCACTTATTTTTTTAATGTGATTTCACAAGAGATGTTATGAAACAGTGTTGGTTAAAATTGGGCTTAACAACTAACAAATGCATGTGGATTGAGTATGTGATATGGGGTATCAAAGTGCGCAAAGGAAAATTAGAAATAAGTTGCAAAAAATGGGTTCTTTTTGCAGCAATTGTTTATCATGTGTGGATTGAAAGAAATAGAAGAATATTTACCTGCAATTATAGTACAAATAGACATTTGATAGAGAGGATTTGGGCCTCAATACAATATAGGTTTGATCATGTATAGAAGATAGTTTCTTTTGTTGCAGGTGTGTAAATGGTCATCCCATGTATGCCTGTGGGAGTTGTAAGACAGTTTGGTTGAAATAACATGCTCAATTGTTCCAAAAAATAACCGACTACGATCGTCAATCTGATGTACCACTACTCTTTTGAAGCTTACCTAGTCCAATCGGCATCCTCGAGGGGTCCTATATTATACACAACTCGTTAGCAAAGGTGATTTGGCAATTTATATCAGATATCAACTGACGTATAGAAATCAAGCGACACATCAAAGTAGGAACATATAAGACGTCTCGCAATATTATGTGTTCATTGAGCATAACACGCCCCCTCTTGGTGGCGTGTGTCTTTACCCCATTGGGTAGAATAACCAGGACCGATGTAGTGGCTTGAAAGTCACTCATGAGTTTTGAGTCCCCAATCATATGATTTGACGCACCACTATCCAAAATCCAGATAAGGTAATTAAAAATATTACCAGATAACTTGTCGGAATTGTATCGTTCAAGAAGCGTCAATAACTTTTGAAATTGATCAGTCGACAAACCAGGGGATACCACCATTATTCTCAAATTGACCACCGGATGCATGGTATGCAGTTTCATGTCCTTGAGGTTGCGTAGCAGTCGAGTTCACCTGTCCGGAACCTCAATTTTTATCATTGCGTCCCTTATTACGCCGTCCTCTCCACCACGTAGGATATCCTATAACCTCGAAACACTGCGAAAGGTCGTGACCATTTCAATTACAGTGTGAGCACTTATTTTCACCATTGCCCCTCAGTTTTGCTGTGCCGAATGGAGAAGACGGTTTCAGCCTTGCGGATTGCACGACAAGGGTGACCGCCTCAATTCGCTCTTCTTGCCCACACACAATTGATTTATGTCGTTCTTCTCTTGTAATCAATGCGTAAGCCTTATTGATTGTCAATAGTGGAACCATGTTAAGTATCTGGGATCGGATCGCCCCAAAAACCGCATCGTCTAATCCTATGAGAAATTGATGTAATTTCTCCTCTTCACGTTCTTGAATAAAATCCTTCGATGCCTCACATGTACACTTAGGAACTTTGGAATAACTACATAGTTCATCCCACCTACCTTTCAACTTTGTGAAATATGCCATCATCGTTGTCCCCTGTTGCCGGAGTGATGCAATCTCTCCTTTGAGTTCGTGTACATGTGGAGCATTCCCAACGGAGAAACAATCTCTTAATTCATCCCAAATAGCTTTCGCAGTCTCCTCGTAAGCTATACTCGGCTGGATCGATTTAATAATGGAGTTAAAGATCCATGAAATCAACATCAAATTGCATGTTATCCAGCTATTCGCCTCAGCAGCGTCATCTTTAGATTTTTTCAGGGTCCCGTCGATGAACCCTAATTTGTTCTTTGCTCCCAATTCATTCACCATGGCCTTTTCCCACATGTCAAAATTATCACCAGTCAACATGCAGGTTGTAATCATCGCTCTCGATTTACCGGACGGAGATAAATAAAACGGAGAAGCCATATCTATTGTTCATTTTTCTTCCATAGTATGGGGAGGGGATTCGGTTTTGGTGATGACGGCAGCTGTGAAAGAGGGTTTGGGATTTTGTATTTCCTACCTGCTCTGATACCATGAAGAAACGTAAAATCGGGGAAAGATTTTCCTTCATTATTGTGAAATAAAGAGTACAAGAGGCAATACATATATACAACAAAGCCAAACCCTAAAGAGACTCCAAAACTGGAGTCCTAAAATAAAACAAACTACCAAAAATACAATATACTATATGTATAATAGTTTTCAATACTTACTTCTATCTAAAGCTTCAAACATGATGATTTGCGTTTGTTCATTTACTTCTGGCTTTCATCAATATGATTTTTTTTGTTTAGTTATTCCAATTAGTTCATTTCAGACATTTAGAAAAGAAAAATGAATAATAACGAGAAGAAGATATAACTACTAGATTCACTTTCAACGAGCCAAGCAAAAATAAAAATCAACACACAATGCTGCCAAAAATTGTCTCTGGGGTAAGTTGATATCTTCTTCCTTAAAATGCTAATGATGTAATGTTGGCAAATTATTGGATTTAAACTTGCACAAGAATGGTCCATTACATAGTTCATTAGTTGCCTACATCTCTAGTAGGGATGAAAATGTGGCGGGTTTGAAGTGGATTTAGCAAAACCCAAAACCCGTTCCTTTTACTTTACTAAATTTGAAACCACCCTAGCCTCGTCAAATACTCGTCGGAGTTAGGTTAGCTCGTTAAACCCGTTTGAGATTTTGAGTATTGAAAATTCAGTAATTCACCCCGCAACCGGCCCCAACCAGCAATGACCCCCCGAATTCAAACCTAGTGAAGCTTAGTTCAATCTGTTGAAGCCAATTGTCCGCTAAAATCTACTTAAACAACATACTAAAATTTGACATAAGTAATAATAATAATCAAATTAAGATTCATATAATCGAAAAACTAATAAAGAAACGACATATACAAACATCATGAAAAAATTACACATAAATAATAATCAGATCACATCCATAAGTTCTAATTTAACATCCATATTAATATGTCATTTGGAAGAAAAAGAGAAGGTTTATGCTTGATGATTTGGACTTTGGTTCCCAATTTTTAAATTAAAATATTAAGTTATTCTAAAAAAATATAATAAAAAACTAATAATAATATTGACGAGACGGGTTATACTAAACCTGCTACCAGCCCTGAACCCGAGCGGGTTAAATTTTTAAAATTAATAACCCGCCCCATAACCTATTTAGCTAACCCGAACCCATCCATAAGGTCGGGTACCTATATAATCCTATCCCATTGACATGTGTAATCTCTAGTTAAATATATACGACCTTGGAAGAAAAACATAAACTTCAAGGGAACTTCAAGGAAATGAGAAATGCATAAAGAAAGTGTTAAGAATTATGTACATTTTATATGGAAGGGCTTAATTGATGTTAGGGCTACAAATACTCGGTTTTATTTCTTCAAATTTGAATCCTCAAACTAATGCTTGATGTGCTCGAAGGAGGACCATGGTTGTTTAATACTCTCTTTCTTGAAAAATGGTGAGATGGTATGACAGTTGAAAAAAAGGTACACAAAGATGTACCTATCTGGGTTAAATTACGACATCTTCCGGCTGAATATTGGACTTTGGAGAGTTTGAGTACTGTTGCGAGTGCAGTGGGTAGACCACTCTACCCAGATCCTTTTACTTTATCCATGAAAAGGATTGATTATGCTCGGGTATGTGTTAATATGAACGTAAATGCTGATTTCCAAATCACATTCTCATATTGTTGCCTTCGGCCAGTGGTGATTATAATGGTACGTGTAAGATTGACATTGAATATGAATGGAAGCCTTTGACATGTAAGAATTGCAACTCCTTTGGCCACGTGTCACAACGATGCCCGGTGGCCAACAAAGTAGAATAATCCTCTATACATATTTATGTGCTGAACAAGACGGATGTGAAAGCTGCAATGGACAAGAAAAATACGGTAGACAATGAATGGAAAATGGACACTCGTCGATGGGATGCCCAAAGAGATGATGAGATTAATACCAAAAAAAGTAGTCCTACTACACTTGAGCGGGCTGAGTATGGAAAGATTGAAGAAGAGACAATATTTCTATAGAATACTTTTGCGAGTTTAGTTGTGGATATTCTTGATTATGATAATGACACTCCACAATATAAGTAAATCCGCCCTAGATAATGTAGTTAAATGACCCCATGGCGGTTTGTACGTGGTCTTGCGCCGAAGTTAGAGGATAGCATGGTTTCAAAAGACAATAGAGCAAAATGTTTGCGGTTGTCGACTTTTGAACATACAGCACGCCCACGCCAGCATGCGTGGTTTTAGTGCCCATGGGCGTGGGGCTGTATGATGCCCATGCCCACAGGTGCGGCTTTTGGTGCTCGCGGGTATGGTGACCTTACCATTCTCGCGGGCGTGGACAGTGTGTTTGGGGGGTTTGGATTGTGACTTAGGTTTTTATCTTCTTTTTGGTCTGGTTTAGGCTTTTGGTCACTACTTTTTTTGTTTTTTCAATTTTGGCTCTTCAAAGGACGTCTTTGTAAGATGTAAGGTTTTACCTTTTATTTTAATGAAATTGAATTTTTCAAAAAAAACAAGTGTTTCATAGTGTGTATATTGTAGTTATAGTTATCACTTTATGAATAAAGTTATATAAATAGTGGATTTATTGGGCTCATTCTTATTTTTTGATGCTTTTGTAGTCAGTGGGCTATGTATAATTTTTTTCTTGGCCAGGGTGTAATGTCTAGTTATAACATTATACCTTTTCCATGTATGATAATTAATATATGAACATGTGATTATTATGTATCTCATAGTAGAACTCCAGTTAACATTAGTGTTTGGATTGGAAAACTAAAAGGCATAAATTTTAAATTCATCAACCAACATATTGAGTTTGTTTGAATGATTTCAAATTATAGAAGATTTCAAATTTTTGGAATTCATTTGAACAATTTTTTCAATCATTATAATAGATTTCAGATGATTCTAGTTTAGAGTCATTGAATTCAATCATCTAAATATATTCCTCAAATCGAAATCAATAAATTCAAACGTAACATTAATTTTTTGTTAACTTCAAATAATCTTAGGATATGCGAAGTGACTTTTATTTGTTACATTTTATTTTAGTAAAACTCTATATAATAGATTTTAATTGGTCAATCTTAGCTTCAACATATGCTTGTAAATTATACTATATATAAATATCAAATTAGCCGAAATTTTTCAATAGAAAAGTATTCTCAATAACAACTATTAGAGTTTACCAAAAAAAAATAACTATTAGAGTTGTATCATGTCCAATTTTTTATTTTTAATATGTTCTATTCTTTTTTTTGTTTGTTTGTTTATAATAAGGGTTTTATCTAATTGAACGTCGAAAACTAATCTCTTCAAAACATAGAGATTATCGAAATGAGTTTTAACTCTCCCAATAAAGCATTTTAAGTTCTATTCTGAAAAATGATCTGTTTACCTAAAAGGTGAACCTGGCAAATGAAGAGGAACATAAGAATGACAAGGGTGTTTTAGTAAATTAACAAAAAAGTCGGGTGGGGGAAGTAAGGAAAGAAATGCGTTCCTCGTAAAACCGTAACGGAAGCCAGAAGGTCATAGTGGGACCCACTGTACCAACCAGCTTCTCTAACTCCGTCGGTGTTGTCTTATCCGACATGGGGCTACGTGTCCCGCTAATTATAACTACAAATCTTCTGTATCTATATTTCTTTTTTAATTTGTATGTCCATTATTCTTTTGCTCATTCACATTAGAAATGTCAGGTACCCACAATAATTTTTAATTTATAGTGAAAACGAATGGACTTTACTTTATATTAGTAATGGTTGTAGTTGTTTTTCTATGCGTCTAAGGTTATAAACGGATTAATTCGAGTCGGATAAAATATTATGCAAATTAATATAAATAATTTTATCAGGTTAGTTTTAAAGTCTGTGTTTAAGCTTTAATTGAATATTAATCAATTTGAATTTATACAAACTTTAAGTGAGTGGAAATACAACTTGAGCTTCGCAGTCTAATTTTTTTTCTCCACGTAATTTATTATAATTTACTAATTGAGTTGAATTTTAAATTTTATCAGACAAAAATGATGTTCAATTTATTCAAAAAATTGATCACAAATGAAATTCTAGATTTTTCAATTCTAAGTCCAAGACTTTTTAAGAATTACACTTTAATCCATCCCTATGTCAATCAAGTGCATTAATGCTTCGTCAAATTGCACAACACCAAATTCTTATTCTAGCATATTACAATGCCACTTGAATATCAACACCAAATTCTTATTCTAACATTTTACAATGTCACTTGAATATTGCATGAGGCGGGAAATTTTAGTTCCCTCCCTATTCTGTCACATCGAAATATATTTTATAATGTGAGTGGATTATATTTGTCATATGATTAATTACTTATTTTGTGGAATACATTTGGGTGCGTCCAAATCAAGAGCATTCTAAAATTTTCATATATTAATTAAATGTTTGTGTTATCTTTGATAAATAAGATAAAATAATCTTATAAAAGAATATCCAAAGTTCCCTCCAAGGAAAGAAGGATTTTCCCGCCACAAGGAACAGCATCATGGACCGTAGGATCAAGACTGCACTCAATTTCAGCCGCGCGATCTTTTCGGCGGACACTTGTTTCTATCCGTTGGATTAGGATATGAAAAAGTGATGGGGAAAAGCAAGGCATGTTCACATAACATGTGCAATGATGACAATGTTGAAAATGAGGTGGGTCTTTTCCGAAAGAATCATATTATTATAAAGCAATTTGATAGTGACAAAAGACAAAATGAAGAAGATTAATATTTCATACTATAATAATTCACATTAACTTTTAAATGAGCACTAATATTTGTGTGCTAGTTTCTATATGATGGTTTACAATAATAAAACATGATTATTTATATGATATATCTTAGCTTTATTACTCCCACTGCATGAAATTGAAAGTTGTCACACATCTTTTCAATCATCTTTCTTCTCATGTCATCAATTTAGATTGTTGTAAAATGTAGTTTGAGTTTGTTTTCGTAATTTATCTTATAGATGTACTATATGTGTATATTTTGGATAAATTTGAATTATAAATATTTAAAATTTTCATCGTGAATTTTTCTGTAAATTCTTTAGTCCTACAAAACAAGAGAGTGTCAGAAGGCGCGTCGAGAACTTCTTCAGTGATGACCCTTAGATACGGATCATTTGAGGAGATCCCAAGTCCTCAAGTCCAAGGTTATTTTTACCTTTTCCCACATATTTGTCCACATGGGAGTCACATGTATATACTTACATGCGCGGACTATGGTGAGTCCGAGGACCTCCCACGCATGTCTCATCCGACACTCATGTTAGAAACAATCCCAAGGAAAAAATAATATTCGATGCTCCTAAATTTGTTTCAAATAAGAATTTTATAATTGTTCTCGATAGAATAAAAGAAATCATAATTATCATCGATTGTCTAGGCCTGAGACATATCTTGCCATCTAGTATGGTAATAATTCAACCAAATTAACACACAAATCAATCAAGATGACTTAAACTTACATTGAACACATAAGTCTTTGCTTGGCCCGGCTCGACTCGAGAAAATGAACTCAAATATTTAATCATAGTGTACTCTAGCTCAATCACCATCTCTCATTTTACATATATTACCTACACATCTGTGTAAAAAAAATAATTCAATAGTATAAATTGGCATACATTTTATATATTTAACGTGCATATGTGAAGTGAAATATAAAATGATACATCATTTTTATCATACTCCAAAACAAAAATTGACAAATCTTTCTATGAGGCATGATAAAATTTTCAGCTTAAACATTGAAACTAGCTCTATTACAACTTAGTATATAACACAATCTATGCTCTAATCTTGAATTTTAAACACTGCCAAAATAGTGGGAGGTTCACAACTTAAAATGCATCATACACATCCCATGCTTAAAAGGACAAAACGTTGTATATGCTTTGATAAAGTATAAGTGAACTTTGACCCAAGCTTAGAACCAAGTTGTCAACTAAAAGTTGTTCTGAGTGGGGTTCTATCTGGGCTTGGGATGAATATCCAATGCGGGGACCGCCCACTAGCACAGCCCAAGTAATATTATACTGGGTGTGCATCAAGTGTCAAGCTAAGAGGACTAAATCCAGGACCATGCTTAGTAGATTGGGCCATTTCTTTTCTTATATGTATATTTTTTTGGTTGGTTGCCCACTCGGTTCATCGGATCTTTGCCCCGACTACATCCGGATTCGACTAGCGTCCCACACCTGACATTGGTGGGTGAGTCTCCCAACGGAAGTTTTCTGCATTCACAAGGTCTCAAACCCAAGGCCTTGCTTAAGCGGAATCGAGCTGCTTACCACTCGAACCATCCCCCATTAGTTTCTTATATGTATATGTATGTACATTTTTATTGTTGACCACCAAATCAAACAGTCCACAATTTGTGGAACCTTGGATTTTATTGTTTTTTGCTTAATTGAGCAAAATGTGGAATGCCCCAGCAAAAAATCCACACACACACACACACATATATATATATATATATTGTTTTTTTTGTTTCATTATATTCTTGTTAGATTTAAATATATTACATGTGTATAATATATAAAATATATCATATAATATTTATAGTAATCATTATGTCCAGGCTAAGGCTGACCTTGGATTTTGATCTGGTTCGCTTGACACCTTGAACTTAGAATATCAAACTTGACATACTTAGTCAAACATTGATTTCCTCAGATGTGTCAATTGGGCAAATATGACCATAATGACTAGGATGAATATCTCGTATCTGAAAACTAGCCGTTCGCCCTGTTAGTCCTCCAATACCTAAAAAACTCAATTTTCTCTCATGAACCATTTGTGTCAATGGATTAGTTCGATCTAAAACTTGACATAAGGGGTGTAAACCGAAAAAAGATTCATAAGTGCTTGTTAATGGGGTTGAGGTGAGTCGGTATTACAATTACGAAAATATACATCAGGTCAAAGGAAGAGACGAGTGTGAAGCATGCCGTCGGCCTTAAGATTTAATAAAATATAAAAAGTGTACCGTGAATTAAAAAAAAATTGAAAAAAGGAATGATTTCCTCACCTATTTCTATGAATAAGATAACTCTACGAAGGACCAAACATCTGACACAAATCTTGAAAAAAGGCCACATATAATTAATCCTTCAATAACTTTCAATTGTTCAAGATTACCACCCAAGTCGTTGTAGTATAGTGGTAAGTATTCCCGCCTGTCACGCGGGTGACCCGGGTTCGATCCCCGGCAACGGCGTTTCTGTTTTATTTTGTAACCTTTTTCTATTCTGGGTGAAACTGCTGCAATATTGCCTGAAAATAAATTATCATTATTCTTAAGTGATCGGTTTAATAAATTATGTAAGCGGAAAGATGAAACAACCGTTGGGCTTAGTGATTTATGATTTATCACACTCTGTTGTATTTTATCTCTTCACGGAACAACCAAACACTTTAATATAGAATGTGAAAATAGATCTCAAGTAAAGTTATTCTGATTATTACATCAAAACCATGACGATTGTAACTGTGATTATACCCAAAACTTAGCCCAATCATACAAACTAAGTCAAGAATACTAACTCCATATGTCTACAAACTAATACCATCGAAGAATCTATTACAACAACATCAAATTCTCAAAACAACTTTCTAATTCTGCCTATGAGCAATGTAATCAGCCAATGCCACCAGCGGCAACGCCTTGTCCCGATCAAACTCCGCCAGCTGCTCCTTCGCCTCCTCATTCAACTTCTCCGCAAACTCCATAGCTTTCTCAAGCCCCAACAATTTAGGATACGTCGTTTTATCCACCGCCAAATCTTTCCCAGCAGTTTTCCCCAATTCCTCCGACGATTTCGTCACGTCCAATATATCATCCACCACTTGAAACAATAACCCGATTTTCCGAGCAAACATTCTTAATTTCTCCACTTGTTCATCGCTTCCGCCACCCAAAATCGCCCCTAAAACAACGGAAGCTTCCAATAATGCAGCAGTTTTGTGTATGTGTATGAATTCTAAAGTGTCTAATCCGACGTTTGTGTTGGTTCCGGTGCAACTCAGATCCACCACCTGCCCCGCCACCAGCCCCTCCGTCCCTATCGCCTTCGCCAGCTCCCCCACAGCCGCCAACACCCTGTTGGGCGCCACCCCAGTGGTGGATGTGGCGATAAACTCAAATGCAAACGCCAATAAAGAATCCCCTGCCACCAAATCAAGAACATAAATCAGAGCTCGGTTCCTAATTTCTTTACAAGTTTAAAATTGTAAAATAAAGGGAAAATCGCAATAGTAGTCTCACTGCACATTCAGTCTCATTATTTACAATCGTACAAAATTCGTCACATAGGAATAGGATGCAAATTCTTTTTGCACCTTTAGTCTGACCGTTAAAAAAAGCGCAAACAATTAATTTGGTCACGTAACTTGACTTGATCAGTAATAAAACTAACAAAACGTGCATTACACACGCAAAATTCCCCCCAATTTGTTAATTGTTAGAGATAAAAATTGCGATAAAATGCATCCCATCAGACTAATTTCATTGAGACTAAAATTGCAATAAGCCCTATCGCCACTAATATTGCGATTCTCCCTAAAATTAAAATTTTAAAAAATTTCAGGGAGGCGGGCGGTTGTTTCCTATCGGTTCCGACCTGCGAGCACCGCCACGTCCTCGCCGAACACTTTGTGATTAGTGGGCTTTCCGCGGCGGAGGTCGTCATTGTCCATACAGGGCAGATCATCATGGATGAGCGACATTGTGTGTATCATCTCCACCGCACACGCGGCGGGGATGGCGGCGGAGTGGTGCCCGCCCACCACCTCGCAGGCGGCGATGCAAAGCATGGGGCGGACCCTCTTCCCGCCGGCCAACAAGGAGTACCTCATTGCTTCGTGGATCATAGGCGGGTTCTTCACCGAAACGGCGTCGTCCAGCGCCTTGTTGACGAAATTAGCTTTCTCGACAACGTAAGTGTTGAAATGAAAGTGGGTTTCTCGATTCTTGCTTCTTCTTCAGTTACGATTGCTGAAACGCGGAATGTAGAAATTGGTTTTTTGGATTTGATGAAATTGGGCTTGATTGTGATGAATCCGATGAAGGATTTGGATGGGGATGATTGCTTGAAGATGGAGCAAGTTTGAACCCATGAATCAACGAGATTCATAGATCTCATCTTGTTGTTATTGAATTAAGCTCAAAAATAGAGATTGAAATATTATCCGGAAATGAATTTTGGGAAAAGCACTTTTTCTGAATATAAGTAGAGATTTGGATTGTAGGGTTGAAAGATGGACACACATGGGATGAGTATAAAAAAGACAAGGAGAAAACATGGGGAAGATACGATGAAGAAAGTGGGAAAGGGGATAGGGTTTTGGATGAGGAGATCCAATCATGCTACTACTGTCTTGTACTTCCAAAAGACTCAAAAAGTCTTGAGGAAGAAAGGAAATTTTAACAAGAAATATATTTGATTCATTCCGTCATTTTATATCAGATCGAATTCAATTATCTGAATGTATATTATATAGAAACCACACGTAATACATCTTACTCTGTGATAGATAGATGCTAAGGTCTTTAAATTTGATCTAACATAATTTTTTCCCTAATCCGTTTCAAGTTAATTATGTGAGTGATAAAAAGAGGTGGATAAAGTGCAAGAAAGACTTACTTTAATTTTAAGGGAAATTATAACACGAAATATGTTGGATCCAATTCAAATTAATTATGACTAACAACAAATTATATTTATTAGATTGGTCGTTATTTAGAAAAGAGTGATTAATCATAAAATACAAAGTATATTACTTATACGTAATTAGTTGAATTTCGCGAAAGTTGTCATGTGTGACTTGCATCTGTTTAAATACATTATTACATATCGTTATTATTTACTTTGAGATAACTAAACTTTTGGGGGTCATATACACTTTGTTGCCCCTTGACAACCTTATACGTTGCACAAGTCTCATTTTTTATGGTTGTTTTCAATACTATTGCTTTTTAATGTATCTTCTATTGCATGACACATATGAGAAACACATAATAGACGGTTTCTTATTCCATTATTAGAAAATTTCACTAAGTGAATACGTGTAGCTCATCCTTATTTTATAATAAGGGATGGGAACGAACTATGCATTAAAATATCCTGTTTGGTTACCAATGCCATTTTGAGCTATCGTCCTGCATTTGTGGCGGCTGCCTTGCCCGTCAATGTCTGCCCATTTCAATGGTTGTATTAAAATTGTGGACTTCAAGGACATAAATGCCCCATTTGTTCTTATAAAACAATAAAGCAAAGACTATTGATTCCGGAATATACTTAAGAGGTCCTAGATTAAGGAAGTTTTAGGACATTTATGCTTTTCACTTCGTGGATCAGTCTCATATGAACTCCACATAATTAATGCCGTGAATATCGGTGTTCCTAGATCGACAGTGCCTTGATCATGCTCTTCGAGCGTATGATGTCTTGACGATTTGTAATGCTATTTTTAAAAGTGACTCAATTCATGTCGTTAGGATGATACTAGGTCCTCTTGAATCATCTATGTTGCATTGAGTTAGCCTTGTCCAGCAACTTAAACCGTTCCTCCGTAAATGGTCGAGTTGGAAGATTTCGCATATTGGGCGTTTCATTCAAACTTTATTGGTTGTATTGATTTGAGCTGTATTGATTCTATGTTGTCGAACTCCAGCCAACCTTGATGGTTTGGCCTTTTGTGATTTCGTTACGTTGGGTTTTTAATATAATGATTTACTTAGTGAAAAATGTAATAACTATTAGGGAAAAAAAATACTAAACCCCCTCCCCCCCCTAAAATAAATTTTTGTATTCAGAAACCCATCAAAATATTTTTCAATTTAAAAATCTCATTCTATAACTTTTCATTCCAAAAAATCCAAAAATTAGAATTAACAACCTTTTGAACTAAATCAACCTTTTTTTATTAAGTGAAGAATTGATCAATGAATTTTTTCTATCGAAATTACTTTATTTTAAATTTTAAACTGATAAATCGTATAATACGGATTTTATTTTTCAATGTTAAATATTTTAATTTAATTCACTTTTTATTTTAATATGGTAATTATCTAAAAAACAGTTTTTAAAACTTTTAAAAAGATTTAAAAACCTAAAAATTTCATATTAAAATCATAATTAGTAATCAATATAAAAGTTCTAAATAAACAAGTTTCTATACTAAACTACAATTGATTAATTTTAATTTAGAGGGCTAAGGGAGATTAAGTCCATAAATTTATTAACCATAAATGTTGGAGTTTTTGGAATGAAAAGTTGGTGTAATATGTTTTCTGGATTGAAAAATATTTTCATAGATTTTTTGGATACTAAAATTATCTTAGGAGGGTTTTAATAATTTTTGCTAACTAATATAGGCCGTGTTAAAATATAGAAATCTCCATTGACAAGAATTGAAAACAGGAAACAAATTCTGAAGAGAGAAAAATATTTTCATTGAATTAATCTTGAGGAAGAAGAATACAGAATGGTTTACAATTGGGAAACCAAACCCTTATATACTAATTGGGAAAAAAAGGGGAAAATCACTAATTTATCCCTAACGACTAATACACAAACTTTATATTTAATATATTATTATAATATTCTTAATACTCCCCCTCAAGTTGGTGGACTATACAAATCTAGAACACCAAACTTGGACAACAAATGATCAAACTGATGTTTGCTTAATGCTTTTGTAAGGAGGTCAGCTGGTTGCTCAACTGATTATATAAACTCTGTGGTTATCATCCCTTGCTGAATTTTATCTCTTATGAAATGAAAATCGACTTCTATATGTTTAGTCCTCTCATGGAAAACAGGGTTTGCAGCAATTTGCATGGCAAATTTACTATCAGTGAACAGTTGAACTGGTTGCAAATTATTGATTCCCAAGTCTTTAAAAATGCTCAAAATCCATGTGACTTCTGCAGCAACTGTCCCCAATGCTCTATATTCAGTTTCTGCTGAACTCGTTGATGCAGTAGGTTGCTTCTTTGCCTTCCAAGATAATAATGAATTTCCAAGGAAAACAACATAGCCTGTCAATGACTTTCTAGACATTGGGCAAGATGCCCAATCACTGTCACAAAAAGCTTTTGAAACCAAAGAAAACCAAAGGATTGTTAGAAGACATTAGGAGACCTAAACCAGGTATGCCTTTAAGATACCTCAAAATTCTATGCATAGCAACAACATGAGACTTCCTAGGTTTATACATAAATTGACTTAGTAACTGCACACCATAGCTAATATTAGGTCTAGTTAAACACAAATATATCAATTTCCCAACAACTTTTTGAAATTCAGATACATCTTCAACCAAAGGATCATTTTCATCATCAGAATCATTAGAAAGTTTAACATTTTGCTCTACAGGAACACTCACAGGCTTACTGCCCAGCATACCAGTGTCTTTCAATAAGTCTAAAACATATTTTCTTTGATTCAAATATATACCTTTATCAGATCTAGCTATTTCTATACCAAGAAAATATTTCAATTGTCCTAAGTCCTTCATGTGAAAAGTAACATGCAAGTATTCCTTACATTCATCTATAAAAGATTCATTATTCCCAGTAAGCAATATATCATCAACATAAACAAGGAGTATGATAAAATCACTCCCCCTTGACTTAACAAACGGAGAGTAGTCATTTCTTGACTGTATAAAACCAAACACATGCATAGCCTCAGTGAATTTGTGATTCCACCGTCTTGAGGTTTGCTTTAAACCATAAAGAGACTTTTGTAACTTACAAACTTTATTCTGAAGGTTAACTTCTTCAGATTGAAAACCTGGTGGTATTGACATGTATACCTCTTCCTCCAAATCTCCTTGTAAGAAGGCATTGGTTACATCCATTTGCCATCAGTTCCAGCCCTGTATAGTTGCAAGAGAAATAACAATCCTAACACTAACATGTTTAGCAGCAGGTGAGAAAGTCTCTCTGTAATCAACTCCCTCCATCTGAGTATATCCCTTGGCCACAAGCCTTGCTTTTTTTTTTTCTATCTATACTACCATCTGACTTATATTTAATACTATAGACCCATCTACAGCCTACTGGTTTCTTTCCATAAGGCAAGTCAACAATAGTTCAGGTCTTATTCATCTCAAGAGCTTCAATTTCCTTTTTCATAACATCAATCCATTTTTTTTTATCATTTCTAGCCATATAGAAATTATCAGGAACTACAACATTGGATAAAACAGCAAGATAAGTTCTATATTTAGGATTGAAATTACTATAAGTAATATATTTTGACAGAGGGTGTTTAGTAGAGCACTTGTCAGGAATAATATGTGAAAAAGAAGATACATAGTCTTTACTCCAAACAAGAGGTCTTGTACTCCTACTAGATCTCCTCAATATATGTTGGTCAGTATTATTATTCCCAGAACCATATCTTTCCTCATTAACATCTAATTGCACAAACTGATCATGAACAACAACAGAATCATTAGTTTGAGTATGCTGAGGAACAGAATAAGGAATAATAAGCTCATCATAAAATTGTCTAACATCATGGAATGGAAAACTTTGATTACTAGTATCTTTACTAGATAAAGCAAAAGGAAACACATGCTCATAAAATATAATATCCCTTCAAATAAGAAAGTTCTTAGTGGTAAGATCCAACAATTTATAGCCCTTTTTTGTGTTAGAATATCCCATCATAATACAAGGTCTAGACCTAACTTGAAATATATCACTTACCTTTTAAAACAGGGGTAGGAGTTCTATTAATTAAGCACACAGTTGTACTTACACAGTCTCCCCAATATCATTCATAGGTACATGAGAGTGAAATTTAAGAGCTCTAGCAACATTCAAAATGTGCCTATGCTTTCTCTCCACAACACCATTTTGTTGTGGAGTATAAGCACAAGAGCTTTGATGCCATATACCAAGAGATTCAAACAACAATCTGCATTCACTACTAAAGAACTTCCATGCATTGTCAGGCCTGATTTTCTTAACTTGAATAGAAATCGATTATTGACATAGGTAAAAATTTTTTCAAAATTTCATACACATCAGTTTTTGCTTTCATTAGAAAAGCCCAGGTTACTCTGGAGTAATCATCTACAACTGTTAAAATTACTTTTCATTATTGTAAGTAAGCTCCTGTATGGACCCCATATATCAATATGGACAAGATCAAAATACTGGAAGTAAAAGTAGTTCTTTCAGGAAACACACTTCTACTATGTTTAGCCAAAGGGCAAACAGAACAGTATCTAGTACTATCATGTACTTTAACATTCAGATTAGGCAAAAACTAAATCTAGAAAAGGTCATATGTCCAAATCTTTGATGCACAAAGTAGCTTTGTCTAAAACAACAGGTTTTACAAAAAACCACTATCAACAGAATTACACTTAATGGAAATTTTATTGAAAGCATTAACTGAAGATCATTGGGGACTGGTTGAAGATAGTAAGGCCATTCTTGACTCTACCAATCCCCTTTGATCATGCCACTCCATATCTCCTGTATAACACAGAAAGGATTAAAAATTACAAAAACATTGAAGTCCTGGCAAGTTTTGACACAGACAATAGTTATGTATAAACACATTCAACAAAGTCACCATGTTAAGCTTAATATCCCTGAATATAAACCTTATTTCACACCATTATAATTTAAAAACAGAAGCCAAGTTTAGGTTGTTCACTGTGATAGATTCTACATTTTGGATATCATAAACATATGTTGGGTTGCCCCGGTATCACTTCCAATCACTTTTCTTTATAAGCCAAATATTAGAAATACAGACTGGCATTTTCTACCCCCTTTTTGTCTCTAATTTCGAGGTCATATTCTTGTAACAACAAGATCCACCTAATCAATCTTGGTTTTGCATCTTTTTTAGAGAGGAGGTATTTAAGAGCTGAATGGTCGTATATACAATGACTTTATTCATGACAATGTATGAATGGAACTTATCAAAAGCGAATACAAGCAGTGTACTCTTGTTCAGTAGTTGCATAATTCTTGTGCATATTAAGTGTCTTACTCGCGTAATAAATTGTTCGAAATACCTTATCCTTGCGTTGACCAAGGACTGCACCTACGCGAAATCACTTGCATCACACATTAGCTCAAACGGGAGACTCCAATCGGGTGCCACGATCACGGGAGCCGTAATCAATTTTTCTCGAAGAGTGTGAAATGCCTGTAAACACGTAACGTCAAAATCAAATTGTGCATCTTTCATGAGGAGATTAGAGAGAGGTTTCGAAATATCGGAAAAATCTAATAAACCGTCTATAAAACCCGGCATGACCAAAGAAAGAAACTCCTCACTCCTTTGACAGATGTGGGAGGAGGAAGTTTCTCGATAACTTCCACTTTAGCGGGATCCACCTCAATACCCTTGTGTGAAATACGATGTCCCAAAACTATGCCTTCTTGTACCATAAGTGACACTTCTCCCAATTTAAAACAAGGTTAGTATCTCACATCTCTGTAAAACCAATGATAAATTATTCAAACAAGAATCAAATGAAGAGCCAAAAAAAGAGAAGTCATCCATGAATATTTCAATGAAATTTGGAACCATGCATGAAAGATAGCCATCATACAACGCTGAAATGTGGCAGGCGCATTACAAAGGCCAAATGGCATTCGTCTATAAGCAAATGTACCATAAGGACAAGTGAAAGTCGTTTTTTCTTGATCCTCCGGTGAAATAGCAATTTGATTATACCCCGAATAGGCATCTAGAAAACAATAGAATTCATGTCCGGCTAACCTTTCTAGCATTTGGTCAATGAAGGGGAGGGGAAAGTGATCTTTTCTAGTAGCATCATTTAATTTCCTATAGTCAATACAAACACGCCAACCTGTCACGGTGCGAGTGGGATTAACTCGTTTTTCTCAATTGAGATAACGGTATTCCTCCTTCTTTGGCACGACTTGGGTTGGGGCTTACCCATGCACTACTGAAATAGGATATATTATAACTGAGTCAAGCAATAATCACTTCCTTTTTTACTACCTCTTGCATCATTGGATTTAGTCTCCTTTGAGGTTGGATTGTGGTCTTGTAATTGTCCTCCATTAGGATTTTATGCATGCAGATAGCTGGACTAATTCCTTTGATGTCTGCGATCTTCCAACCGAATGCCTTTTGTGAGTCCTCAATACTCGTAATAGTTTTTCTTCCATGCTTCCTGTCAAAGATGAAGAAATAATCACAGGTAAAGTTTCCGAAGTATCAAGAAAAGCATATTTCAAATGAGATGGTAAAGGTTTGAGTTCGAGTGTCGGAGGTTCTTCTATTGATTGTTTTGGTGGAGTGGTCAATGGGCGATCTAGAGATTCAAATCTTGGTCGATAACTCCGTTTATTAGGCGGATTGGCCTCAAGGCTAGCCAACATCTCTTGTAAGTGTTCCACATCGGTCTCTTTGTCCATGGGGCCAATTAAGCAAGTTTTTAATAAGTCATCATCATTATGAAGCTGAAAGTACTCAACAGAAGCATGATCAACAATATCAATAGCATAACAAGTAGGGGTAGTGGAAGGATGCCTCATTGCTTGATATACATTAAAAGTAACCTGATCTTCACCTACTCTTAGTATGAGCTTACCATTAGCGACATCAATTAACGCTTTACCCGTATTCAAGAATGGACGACCCAAAATAAGTGGCATCTCGACGTCTTCTTCCATGTCCAATACTATAAAGTCCACCGGAAAGATGAACTTATCAACCTTGACTAGTACGTCTTCGACCATCCCTCGTGGATACTTAATGGATCGATCCGCCAATTGGAGAGAAACGGTGGTTGGCTTTGGTTCTCCGAGCCCCAGCTTCCTGAAAAGCGAGAAAGGAAGTAGATTAATACTTGTTCCTAAATCACAAAGAACTTTAGAGAAGGTAAGAGAACCTATTGTGCAAGGAATTGAGAAACTCCCTGGGTCTTTAAGCTTAGGGGGAAGCTTATTCTGAAGTATCGCGGAGCATTCCTCGGTGAGTGCAACGGTTGCATGTTCTTCAAGCTTGCGTTTGTTCGAAAGAATTTCCTTGAGAAATTTAGCATAGCTTGGCATTTGGAGAATAGCATCTGCAAAAGGAATGTTAATGCGCAATTGTTTAAACATTTCTACAAATTTTAGAAATTGAGCATCAAGTTTCCCCCTTTTTAGTGCCAAAGGAAAAGGTGGTCGTGGCTGTACAGGTTCAAGAGCAGTGCGGGATGTAGATTTGCCATTATCCGAAACAGGTAACAGTGCCGCGGCATTGGACCGCGGTTCGGTGGTGTGCCGCGGTTCAGTGCCGCGGTCCTGTTCGGAAAAATCGGACACTGGAATTTCAGACCGCGGTTCTGTGCCGCGGTCTTGTTCGGAAAAATTGGACACTGGAATTTCAGACCGCGGTTCTGTGCCGCGGTTCAAGTCGGACTTTTGTAAATTTTCAGCACCAACGTTTTTACCACTTCTCAATGCGATGGCCTGAACCTGTTCTTTCGGGTTTTTCTCGGTGTCGCTAGGTAGCGATCCTGGTGTTCTACCTGAGAGTTGACTAGCCAATTGTCCCAATTGAGTTTGTATGTTGCTCACATTAATTTCAAGGTTGTGACACCGTTCATCATTTTTCTTTATATATTGGAGCATCAATTCCTCAAAACTCGGTTTCTTTTCTTGTGGTTGGTAACCTCCTTGTTTGTGAAATGTGTTGGGTTGAAAACCCCCTTGACGTTGAAATGGTGGTCTATCACCGTGTGATTGAAACCCGGGAGGTTGCTTCACCACATTGTTGTTGTTACTCCATGAGAAGTTTGGGTGATTTCTCCACCCCGGATTATATTTTTCAGAAAATGGATCGTTTTGTGTCCTATTTGAATTTTGCACATAATTCGCATCTTCAACACATTCGGAATGATAAGATTGACTGCCATGTTGACACTCCGTAATGTGATGATTTCCACCACAATTTTCACACAACGTTTGTACTTGGTTTACCGAGAAATTCATAGCATCCAATTTCTTGTGCAATAGTTCTACTTGATTAGCTAGTGAAGTGGAAGCTTCCACTTCATAAACTCCACTCGCCTTCTTTGGAAGTATTACTCTCTCGGTAGGCCATTGGTAGTTATTTTCTGACATTCTATCGATCATTTCCCAAGCCTCTTGTGGTGGTAAATTCATGAGTGAACCACCCGCAGCTGCGTCTAGATGAGTGCGAAGGCCGGGTCCAAGGCCTTGATAAAAGATGGTCACTTGAGTCCAAACTGCAAAACCATGGTGAGGGCATTTTCGGAGAAGTTCCTTGAATCTTTCAAGTGCTTCATAGAGTGACTCTCCCTCCATTTGTCGAAATCCTTGTATCTCAACTTTGATAGCGGCTGTTTTCCCCGGTGGAAAATACTTACTCAAAAACTTCTCCACCAACTGGTCCCAAGTATGAATGGATGCCGTTGGCAATGAGTCAAGCCAAGCTCTTGCTTTATCCCTCAATGAGAACGGAAAGAGTCTCATTCTAATGGCATCATCGGTCTCCATTTTGTCGAAATGTGCTCAAATAGCTAAGGAACTTGGTAATGTGAGCATGTGGTGACTCATCCGCCGTACCCCGATATTGTTCATTGGAAATGAGTTGAAGAATAGCCGGTGAGATTGTAAAATTATTTGCTTCTACCGTGGGTAGTACGATAGCACCAGCGGCTCCATGAACAGTGGGTTGCATATAATCACGTAAAGGACGGGGAGCTTGCTCTTGTCTTTGTGCTAATGTGGCAGCAACAGCGGCTTGAATCAAGGCTTGAATTCCCGGGTCCTCTAAATTAACGGGATTGTTCCCTTCCATTGCCTCAAATTGATTCTCGTTTTGGCTTTGTGCTCGTCTTCTTCTATTGAAAGTGCGCTCGATCTCGGAATCAAAATCTTCAAGGTTTCCTTGAGATGTGCGGGTCATGCAATACTCAAAGAAGTCAACCTAACAATAGAATCAAAAGAACCAAAATTAAAACGTAAAAACAACAAACCAACATGCAAAAACAGCAACTTTTAACATAAAAACAGCAAACCAAAATGTAAAAATAGCAACTTAGTCTTAGAATAGATAAGTGAATTACAATATTAAATAACGCAATTGTCCCCGGCAACGGCGCCAAAAACTTGACACGCGAAATCCTAGCAAGTATACTAGGTCGTGCAAAGTAATAAAGTGGACTATTTAGCCCGGGGTGTATCGTCTCCACAAGGACAATTGGATTCAATGCTCGTAATTGCTATATTACCTATTTCTAAGCTAAATCAATTTATAAGATGATAGGTGTTTATACTATGAAAATACTAAAGATAACTAAAATGATTATCAAGGTAATAAATTAAATGGGAAGAGGTGATTGGGTTATGATCCTACTATGTTCTATTCTATGTTCATGAACTCTTAATTACCCGGATTTTTAGGACGCTCTTGTTATGGCGAAACCCCCTAACGTATTTATTATTCAATCTCTTGAAATAACAAGCCTATACTAGTTAACAACTCCCTATATCTCTATAGTGAAGATTGAATTAACTAATATGCATTTAGGTTCAAAGGAATTCCTTGTTTACGAAGATCCTACATTCAATCGGGTCATCTTATCACAAAAAGCCACACAACGCAATCGATTCTATCTCTAGTCAATTGTTACGTTATGATGTTTGATTTTTCGATCTCCCTTTATCTATCTCCTCTCGGTCTCAAGACAAAGCATTATATCAAACACATGGTGATCATTCATGTGAAAGCATTAAGCATAAAATCAAACATGTAACAAGAATGTAATAAATCCGGAAATTAATCATTCATTAAACACAAAACATCACAAAGTATTTACATAACCCAACCACAAAGATGCTTAGCTCATACTTATAATAACAAATGATTCAACAATTCTATAAGACATAGTTGATAAACTAATCAAAGAGAAAGAGTTGAATTACTCCCTATTACAAGGTGTGAATCCAAGCTTTTGATGATGAAAATGGCTCCTCAAGCTTCCTTGAGTCTTCCTATGGCTTCCCTATGTGTTTTTAGAACAAGTGTAAGTGTTTTCCAAGAGAAAAGTGTGTTATAAAGAAGGAAAACGGCGGACTTAAAATTAGGGCATCGGGCAAATCGGACCGCGGCACACATTCTAAACCGACCGCGGCTCGGATGGCAAGCCGTGCCGCGGCACGGTGCCGCGGTCTAAAAATCAAGTCATGCCGCGGTTTGCCGAGGTCCAACAGGGTGCCGAAAGGTCATAGCAGGGCCGCGGTGTTCTGGGCGCCGAAGGCCGCGGTCCAGTGCCGCGGTCCTATCCGGGTTTCTCAAGGCATTGCACCGCGACCGCGGTCTTGCGCCGGATTTAGTGCCGCGGTTCTGTGCCGCGGTCCAGAATGGCAGATTCAAATTTTTCTTCGCTTTTCCTTCTCTTGTTCTGCCTTCTTACTCAATAATTGATCTATTTGACTTACATCCCTACACACATGAAATTTAAACAAATCAAAGCACTATGCAGGATATTCATTACTAAATTATAACGAAAATACCCAAATCAAAGGGGTAAAAAACTTGTAAAATGTGAACTTATCAACGAGCAAAATTCAATTTTCTTGAACTTTTAAAATATAAAATTGAAAAGAAAACACGAAATGGAAAAAGAATAAAAATCTAAAACTAAAAAGAAATGAATAGGTGACAAAATAAAAAAAAAAAAAAATGAAGGGCCCCACACCCCCCAAACCCATACCCGCCCCCACCCCAACCCATGAACGCCCCCACTGTCTGACTGCCTCTTTTTTTTTGGTTTTTTTGTCTTTTCATTCTATTTGTATAATATATATTAGAGTTATTAATGCTAATCATTCCACTGTCACGCAAAAGTGTCATTTTAGCCCCTCTTGTGAAAAAATTATCACTTCATCCCTCATGTCCATAATTTGTACCCAAATGGACCATTTTTTGAATTTCCGACCAGATTTTCCGGCTTCCCACGCGAAAATAGGGTTATCCACGCATATATCATGCGCGTCTTCATGAGAAAATTCATAAGTCATTGTAGAAAGCTCGGATTCATGAACCGTTTTTTTTCCATGAAACTAGACACATAGGGCTATCCACGCATATATCGCACATAATCTGGAGACGTCTAGAACAAAGCAGTTTTGTATTAAAAAATTAGCTAAAAATCTGTCGGAAATGATGCTTAGCTAATTTTTTAATACAAAACTGCTTTGTTCTACACATCTCTTGATTATGTGTGATATATGCGTGGATAGACTATGTGTCTACTTTCATGTGAAGAAAACGGTTCATGAATCCGAGCTTCCTACAATGAGTTATGAATTTTCTCGTGAAGACGCGCACAGCCGTCTGCACAGCCGACAGATTTTTAGCTAATTGTTTAATACAAAACTGCTTTGTTACAGATGTCTCCTGATTATGTTCGATATATGCATGGATAGCCCTATGTGTCTAGTTTCATGGGAAGAAAATGGTTCATAAATCCGAGCTTTCTACAATGAGTTATGAATTTTCTCGTGAAGACGCGCACAGCTGTCTGCACAGCCGACAGATTTTTAGCTAATTTTTTAATACAAAACTGCTTTGTTCTAGACATCTCCTGATTATGTGCGATATATGCGTGGATAGCCCTATGTGTCTAGTTTCATGGGAAGAAAACAGTTCATGGATCCGAGCTTTCTACAATGAGTTATAAATTTTCTCGTGAAGACGCGCATGATATATGCGTGAATAGCCCTATTTTCGAGTGGGAAGCCGGAAAATCTGGTCGGAATGTCGAAAAAAGGACCATCCGGGTACAAATTATGGACATGAGGGATGAAAGTGATAATTTTTTCACAAGAGGGACTAAAGTGACACTTTTGCATGACATGGGGGATGATTAGCGGTAATAGCTCTATATATTATATTATGTGTGTGTATATGTATATATATATACACACACATATATACATATTCTTTTATTACTAACTCATAACATTATTAAAAAAATATATTATTTTAATATCTTTTCCCCCATCATCATCACATTCATAACCAACTCAATCATTTCATATATCAAATCCTAATAAAAATCAACTTTATATCACATCTACACTACTTTCAATCAAATTCTAAAAATATATCCAAACAAACAAATTAAGTCAACATTTTCACACGAATTTCTGTAATACACATTCCCAAAAAAAAACTCAGAATTCATTTCCGAAAATACAACCATACGGAGCCTTAGTGTATGTAAAATTAGTATCGTGTGTGAAAATATATTTAGTGTGGATATAATGTGTGCCATTAAGTAAAAATATATGTAATGTGTCTGAAACATGTGTAGTGTGTGAAAATGTGTAATATGTGTGAAAAATACGTATAGTATGTGTGAAAAATACGTGTAGTATGTGTAACATCTGTGTAGTATTTTTAAAAATGTATGTCGTGTGTGTAATGTGTGTACAATACATGCAGTATGTGTAACATCTGTGTTGTGTGTGTGAAAATATGTGTAGTGTGTGTGACAATGTGTGTCGTGTGTGTAATATATATTGTGTGTGTGAAAATGGACTGGGATCACTACACTGGCTTTGTTGGTTGTTGTGTGGTGTGTGAAAATTTGTGATGTGTGTGAAAATGTGTTGTGTGTGTAAAATGTGTGCAATATGTGTAAAACGTATGTCGTATGTGTAAAATGTGTGATGTGTATGAAAATGTATGCAATGTGTTGAAAAATGTGTGACTGTGTGTATGTGTGGTTTTCTACGATCTTAAAAATAAGTTAGTATCTTAAGAAATAAGTTGCGGATTCTCAACTTATTTTTAAAGAGCATATAAGCTCTTAACATCTTATTTTAGGATCTTATAAGCTCCTCCCTGAAAAATTTATCCAAACACTTTTTAAGAGCTTATAACCTTATCCAAATATCCTCTTATTGTAAAATTTGTGATTTGTGTTTAAATAAATATAAAGTTACTCAAATCATCTTATAATATATTGTCAATATACATGATAATAATCACAATAAATTATAGAATTATATAAATCAAATAACATAAAACAAAGAAAATAAGTTATTGGACCAATGGAGAGTCACGCCACATGACGATGTCCTAAAGCCATGATTGTCTCCCTACGTGCAGGTTCTGACGGCTAAGCACGACTCCAAGATAAAATCTCATTAGCTCACAACGGTGTATCATCCTATGTGCAAGACCACAAGGAGACAAGGAACCAATCCTTAATCACGTTGTCAAAACACTCTTGTGGAAGTATAAAATGATCTCACAAAACTCTATATAAAATTTCTCACATTCTCAATGCGACTATTTACATAAAAAATAAAGTTTGACCATTTCAAAGAGATTAATAGGCAACAAATACCATCATAAATCACCGTAATCTAAATAATAATTTGGCTCACTAATGATGAAATGAATTGGTCAAATATCATATATATAAGATGATAATGAGGTCATAAGTCTAAAATAAATTGTAAGTAAATATACACTAATTGTGAGTTTTAAGGAAATTATTATTGGTTGGTAATAAAAAGTAAATTGAAGAAATTTTAAAGCTTATTTTCAACAATCCCCCAGAAGATTTAAAATTCATGAAATTCGATAAATCAATTAAATATGGTGGCAACTTTATATCATGCAATCGGTATAGGTGTCTTTCGGGCTTGAAGTTACTCTTAGTGATAGTAATATTCAAATGAGGGAGCCATAATGGACTAAGCCTGAAATTAGGTCCCCTGACCAAACTTCAATTACTACACACGATACAGACTCTAGGGCATGCTTATAGTGAGTTAGCGCATTAACGGCCACGCGTTCTGATCTTGATTCTTGTAGGGTCTCTGCGGCCAGCCCAAACCCATAGCTCTGGCCATCAGAGCGACTCTCACTTAGGTGAAACCTCTCAAGGTTACGTGTGACCTCTACCCTGCGGATTTCCCGCCTTGGTCTCATTAAGGGTCAAAGCCCAACCTAACATCACACTTTTTACGGCACATCACCTTAGGAATTGGGAAGGAGGCATCTAGATGGGCACTCTCCTCAAAATAGTGTTTTATGAATCACGCATTACAAGTTGTTCCAACCCATTGAACTTTCTTCATGGGGTCTCCAATCAACAAAGTTGGATCACTCCCGGAGGTGATTCTCTTACAGGCTTAGCCCATCTCCATCGATGATAAAGGATCTAGCCTCTACGCTAGTCCTCCGAGGTAAATTTCAGCTCATGAAATAAAATATTATATGCCTCTTATTTTCATTTCTCAATCCATCACATAGACATTAATGTTATAGACAACTCCACGTAATAGTATTATTTTTATTTTTAATTGAATTTATATAGGATAAATTTACTCATCCCGTCATATTTCATAAGATATTTTCAATCTCTATTCTTGAATATTATAAACATATTTCCTTTTCACTTTCTGCATATTAATAATTCAAGACATAATGAATTTACTTACAAACCTTTTCAACTCATAATATCTTAGCTTACTTTTTAGCCTCCACATTTCATAAACAATTTCATAATTAATCAGCAAGTCACTAGAAAATAAATCTTAATATTCCAATAAGACCCGTTTCATATTAGATTAAATTAGAGCACTATATAAAAAATGATTTTCCCTTCTATCCACAAGCCGAATAAATCTCATTTAATATTTTGGGATAAAATCAACCCCTACATTTCTCACGTATCATAAAATAATCAAAACCTTAAAATTTCTCTCAATGATATAACATGGACAATTTGATATGATTTCTCATATAAAATTTAACTATCTATTTACCACTGGCCTTTTTTTTTTTAAACAAACCACAATTCAGTTATTATGCACATTCACAATTTTATCTCCAATTTTATCTCCAATTTTAGAATTAACAAAAATATAATACTGAGGTATCAATGCATATATACTTCTCTGGACTTTTTTAATTTCTTACAGCAATATTCATATACCATTATTTAGAAATATATTTCCTAATACTGCACAACATGTCGTTAAAGAGTAATCAACATGTACCTTCCACACAACTATAGTACAATAATAGGTTCATTAGCAGCATAGCATTTAAACAGTTTTATCATTTCGCCGTTGGACAAAATTGCACGTAACTCCTATGCTTTTAAGTCTTAACTACCAGGCAATTTCTATTTTCTAGTATACACATAGTTGTATGTTGCTGGCCATTTGTATATAAATAATGATGCATTATCTATCACATATATAACACAGTCATAAATATAATCATAACTAGAAATTAGATAAACAAGTGACGTACTTTATATTATTAAGTGATTTGTATGTCTAAATGATAAAAATTCACACGCTAATGGTTTATTAGTTTTGTATGGAAGCATATATATTTTAATAAACTTAATACTCATGAAATTGAAACATCTTAATTAGTGAGTAATTATCACATGCACATGTCCGTTAGACCAAAAGCTTAAAGTCGCTCATACATATCAGCAAGACTAATTCATGCATTCACTTACAATTAAAATATATAGTATAGACATTATTATATATTACTAACAGAACGATCACATAAAACTCCTGGACTCATTTAGTATATCATACTTTAATATATCATTATGGACAGAACAAAACTATAAGTCATATGGGATTTGACAGAAATGCAATGCACGTACCTTTTTATTTTTGTAAGAAATTTCATATTAGCATTTGGAGAAAACCCTACTATTATCTGGAGTTGAATAGGTCATAACCCAAATCAACAAGCAGCCGTGCAGTTTCGATTAATTAGGATACATGCTATATCCCAATGGATTCATCAATTTCTCAATAACCACCAAAAATTTAGGTTACATTTAATCATAAATCTCAAGATTAATTGTTCTTGCTTAAACACAAATTACTGTCATGGCTTTAGATTGTTGTAAATTTTTTGATTTGTGTTTAAATAAATATAAAGTTACTCAAATCATCTCATAATATATTGTCAATATACATAATAATAATCACCATATAATAATAATCACCATAAATTATAGAATTATATAAATCAAATAACATAAAAACTTAGAAAATAAGTTACTGCACCGATGGAGAGTCATGTCACGTGACGTTGTCCTAAAGCCATGATTCGTCCTGAAGCTATGATTGCCTCCCTACGTACATGTTCTGATGGCTGATCATAACTCCAAGATAAAACTCATTAGCTTATAACGGTATCTCATTCCTACATGCACGACCACAAGGAGACGAGAAACCAATTCTTAGTCATGTTGCCAAAACATTCAACGTCGGCTTCTTTGATATCAATTCTTCGATAAAAATGGGGCCGGGTATCGCTTGAATGTTAGGCGGGCGACGCTGAGGCGATGACACCTTCATAGAAATCCTCTCATTTTTCATTTCCTCAATGATCATTAGAGCCTCCTTAATTGGTCCTTCATACAAAGCATCAATGGCTTTGTGTACCAATTTCATACTTTTCGGCTGATCCAAATCATCTAGTGTGAGTTGTAAGCCGTATAGGAGTTGTCGAACCCATTCTCGTTCCTCCAGAGTCGGGGATAAATGATATCCCTCCTGTATGGTAAAGACGCTGGATGGTAGACAATCCCGGACCGACTGAAGTGGTTGAGAAGGAGGCGGTTGCATAGCTTGGAGAATGCCTTGTAACCACTCCCGATCCTTCGGTAAATTCATATCCGGGAAACGTGCATTCGGATTTGGTTGATAGATATTGTCCGCCATCTCTCGAACTCATCTACAAACCCGGAGCACATGTTCAAAATAAAAATAACAAAATCAAGCAAAGGCTCATTTGAGGAGCGGGTCATGCACCACAAATCGAACCTAACAATTAAGCACAAGAAACAAAATTAGACTAAACACGAAAATAAAAGAAAATCAAGAAATAAACGAAAACTAAGAATTATGAAAAATGTAAACAAAAATCAAAAACTAAAATAAACAAGTCCCCGGCAACGGCGCCAAAAACTTGACACGCTAAAAGCTAACGTGCTATGATAGCAAGTGCACTAGACGTATGTAGTAATAAGTGGACAAAAAGTCCGGGTTGTCGAACCACAAGGACTTGAATTCTAGTTCATGATTTTCGATAAAAGATAAGACAATTAAAGTAAAGTGCAAGAAAAAGATTAAGCAATTAACGAACCAAAGAGAAACGTACTATAGATTTAATCTCACGTATGATAAAATGACTAAGGCACATGCTACAACCGAATCTACTCGTCAATATATATGAGCTACTCTTCGAATTATTAGACTCCTATTGCTTTGGTGGAAACTCCTAAATTAACTATTACCCGATGTCTCGGCACATAATAATCCTATGATTAATTGACGGTTCTCTAAATATGTCTATCCGAGAATCTAATCAAAAATCACGCATTAACGTTCTAGAGCTTCCCCGAACGAATCCGGCTAACAACACCCGGGAATCTTTACCTATTTCTAGGGCAATCCCTCATTTGTTTCGGATGATGTGTTAATTCTCTTGCACCCTAATCTATTTTCTCTCGAACAACTAGATTAGGCAAGATAGCAAGCATATGGTGATCAAACACATGATTGGAATAAAAGCATAGAATTAACACACAAAGCAATAGGAGAATTAATACAAAGAGCAACTTCACATATATTGATTCATAAATTTGGCCTTCACATGGCCTTAGTTCTACAATATTAGCCTCTCATCAAAGCCTTAAGAAAATCTAATACAAACATATACATACTCATGGAAATAAACATGTAAATGCAAATAATTAAAACTCCCTCAATTGATTGATGATGGATCTTTGCTCTTGATCTTCAATCCTTAGCTCCTCTCTCTTTGTTCCCCTCCAAAAGTGATGAAGAAAATGGTGATGAATGATGATGAGTGAAAAGTGATGGACCAAATGCCTCTCTCTCCCTCTCCTCCCAGATGTCTTCGGTCAATTGTCTCCAAATATCCTTAAGAAGACCACCACAAATCAGCTCCTCATGTGTATGTCCCCCCTAGTGTGTCCTCCACTACTCTTAAAGTGAGTAGTATAAAATTCCCTAAAGTAGATCTAGTAAGAAACATACTTATGACATCCCTCCCATACATGTGATGACCTCTTGGCTTTAAATGTTCCATTCCCCCATCAAATGATGATCTTTTGGCTGAAAGGAATCAAATCTCGGATGTGGCCACGCCTAGGCGCGGGAATTATGGCGCTCGGGCGCCCAAATCAGAATGTTGGGAGTATTTGCCTCTGTCTGGCGCAGTAATTGTATTTCCTTCATAACTCTCTCCACAAAACTCCGATTTGGATGATTCAAGTCCTAATTTGAAGCTAACACATAGTTCTACAACTTTGTAGAAGGAAACTTCATCCAATTCGGTCTCTAAAAATAAGAAAATATCGCTCGAACGTGGAAACTGGTGCAGATACGGCGCCCAGGCGTGGACAGAACGGCGCCTAGGCGCCTGATTTCTCGGCGCTTGGGCGCCCCTTTCAGAATCGGGCGCCTAGGCGCCCGATTTCTCGGCGCTTGGGCGTGGACAACAGAAGCAAATTGGCCTGAACTTGTTTTATACGTCGTTTTTCATCCCGGTCTTCGATTGTATCCATTTAAGACCTGAAATCACTTAATGCACGAATTAAACGCACATGTAGCAAGAATTAAGCGATAAATGAACCTAAAACATAAACGCAAAGGGGCTTAAAAACACGTAAAAATGCCTCTTATCAACACCCCCACACTTATCAATTGCTCGTCCTCGAGCAATAAGAGTTCTAAGATAAGGAAACACATCAATCAAAGAGAGAAACAAAAAGAAAACTACCTAACTCACTTTCGTGGAGTAAACGGTTGCATTTAGCGAATGCAACAAGCCTTTGAACCTTTGAGTCACCTCAAAGGACGAGTTATAGTCTCGTGAGGGTTTGCATATGATATACCCACAAAATCTAGTAAATTTTCAATCATAACCAAATCAATACATCTCAACATAATCAACAAGAATGAATGGCATAAAATCAACCTTTTAAAGCTCACAAGTATATATATACATATCAACTACTTTTGCTCATGTGACACTAATACTTGAAAAGACTCCTTAGGGTGTAGTGAAAAATAAATCTAAGGCATTATAGTCGAGAGGCATCCTTACCAAATTTTGGACATTAATCCCATATCTATAAACTTTTGATCAAACACAAAGCACAAGAATCATAGAAAATCTCATAGCCATTTAAATTTCATTATGTCAAACATTCAACTTTCAATTCGTATGAAACTTCCATTAAATTCATTAAGGCTAGATCATGTGCAATGTTTTATTCCATTAGGCTTTCTATGACGCCCATGTAACAAGTTTTAGATCAATGACTCCCAAACTAGATAGTTTTGGGGCATTAAGTGTAGAGACACTCCTACGGATTTAATCACTCGAGTGTCAAAGGCCACGAAATAAAACTAGATCTTTTAAACAAATCACTTCTTTTTGGCTTGAGCTTAGCTCAAATTAGCATAATAGTACAGTATATAGGCATGAAACTTATCACCTCCGGTACGTATTAGCCTGACCACTTTTGGTCATACCAAAATTCAACCTTTTCAATTCATTGTTTAGCATATAAAATTACTACTTAACTTATAACCTTATGAGAAATCTAAGTTAATATTTCTGGGAAAAACTCCTTAAGTGTCTCAAGATGGTTATCCTCTCAACTCGCCATGCAGACCTCTTCTTCCAAATCGCCATGCAAAAATGCATTATTGACGTCCATTTGGTGGAGTGCCCACCCCTTAGCCACAACAACAAATAAGAATAGCCAAACCAAGGCAAGTTTAGCCATAGGTACGAAGGCCTCGTGAAAATCAAGGCCCTCGATTTAAGTAAAATCCTTGGCAACGAGGTGAGCCTTGTATCTCTCGACTGTGCCATCAAATTTATACTTGACTTTGAAAATCCATTTACAATCTATGGGTCATTTACAAGGCGGTAAGGACTCCAAAGTCCAAGTTTTGTTTTCCTCAAGAGCCGATATCTCGCGTTCCATAGCATCACACCATTCAGGACTCTTGACAGCATCAACATAGCTCATTAGTTCAGGAATGGACCTAATGGCTGCTAAGAAAACTTTATGCCCCTGAGAAAAATTATCAAAGGTTACGTAATTACTTAACAGATAATGCGTACCTGAGGTGCTTTCACGGAAGGGATGGCGCGAAGGGGGGTTTTACAATAAAAGTAAGCCGATATTTGTAATAGCTGAGAAAAACACATAGTCATCAAACCGAGCTGGCATGCGCACATCACGTCTAGGGCGATCAACTGGCATCATGACGTCCATAGAATTATCGTGCGCACGGCTCAAATCAGCACTCTCCCTCAATTCCGAGCCACTGGGCTCGGAATCATCGCTAGCCTCCAATGCATAGCTAGCAACTGGTGGCACCGAGACTCCATCTACAACCTCAGGCTGAACCGATGCACGTGATTCAGCAAAAAGAAACATGTCCTCATGAAAGACTACGTCTCGCTAATAAAATAATACACCCTTGTCGAGATCGTAAAGTTTCCATGCCTTTTTTCCATATGGATAACCCACAATAATGCAACGTCTACTCTGTGAAGCATATTTGTCCTTGGGTTTTGGAGCACAATGAGCATAACGCAAACACCCAAATACGCGGATACGATCATAAGTAGGCTTTGAACCAAACAATATTTCATACGGAGGCTGCCCCTTCATAGTGACGGTGGGCGTGCAATTAATCAGATAAACAGTTGTTAAGACACACTCGCCCCAAAATCGGACTGGTAAGTGAGCTTGGAAGCGCAAAGCACTATCCACTTCTAGAATATTTCTATGCTTGCATTCTACCCATCCATTTTGCTAAGGTGTCTCAACAAAACTTGTTTCATGAATGATTCCTTGTTCACGATAAAATTTTTGCATAGTCATAGAAATAAATTCTGATCCATTATCACCACGCATGCATTTTATATTTTTGTGAAATTGAGTGTGAACAGTTTTGCAAAAATCAACAAGGTAACGACTAGCTTCATTTTTTTTATTTTTTATTTTTTGGAACAATTGAGCATGTTATTTCAACCAAACTGTCTTACAACTCCCACAGACATACCTGGGATGACCATTTACACACATGCAACAAAAGAAACTATCTTCTATACATGATCAAACCTATATTGTATTGAGGCCCAAATCCTCTCTATCAAATGTCTATTTGTACTATAATTGCAAGTCAATATTCTTCTATTTCTTTCAATCCACACATGATAAACAATTGCTGCAAAAAGAGCCCATTTTCTACAACTTAGTTCTAATTTTCCTTTGCGCACTTTGATACCCCATATCACATACTCAATCCACCTGCATTTGTTAGTTGTTAAGCCCATTTTTAACCAACACTGTTTCATAACATCTCTTGTGAAATCACATTCAAAAAATAAGTAATTCCTGTTTTCTTCTTTTCTGGCACAAAAGATACAGCTCTGGTCTTCTATATTCTGCCACCTTGATAGTCGATCCCTTGTCTTGAGTCTATCCAAAATTGCTAACCATAATAACACTCTATGTCTCGCCACATGCCCTTTGCCCCATACAAGATTGGCCCATTCAACTTCTTCATGATGCTCCACTACATGTTCATATGCCCTCTTGATGTTGAATTTTTCCTGCATCCATTTATTCTGGGCAACATCCACCGCATCTAAAAATAATCCCCTAATGCCAATAAGCCTTTTCCAGAACCAAGATGATGAAAGTTTAGCTTCTATATTCCACACAATACTTGTTTTTAGATAATAAGCATGCACCGACTTAATCCACAAAGAGTCCGATTTGGTAGCAATGTTCCAAATGTGTTTGAATATTGCTGCCACGTTCCATTGTCCGAGAGAGATGATCCCCAACCCTCCTTCTTTCTTTGGGATACACAGGTCCTTCCAACTTACACTGGCACTACATCTACCACTTACTCTTCCACTCCACAAAAATAGTCTAAAAATTCTATCAATCTGATATACCACTACCACTAGCTTCATGTTTCTCTTTAAGTAAGTAAGCCCAAACAGACCGACTACGATCGTCAACAATATTATACACAACTCTTTTGAAGCTCACCTATTTTACACAATAATATTATACACAACAATATTATACACAGCTTTCAAAAGGGGGTTCACTATTTTTGATTTACACAAAATTATTTTTTGACTATCGTTGACGATCGTAGTCGGTCTGTTTGGGCTTACTTACTTAAAGAGAAACATGAAGCTAGTGGTAGTGGTACATCAGATTGATAGAATTTTTAGATTATTTTTGTGGAGTGGAAGAGTAAGTGGTAGATGTAGTGCCAGTGTAAGTTGGAAGGACCTGTGTATCCCAAAGAAAGAAGGAGGGTTGGGGATCATCTCTCTCGGACAATGGAACGTGGCAACAATATTCAAACACATTTGGAACATTGCTACCAAATCGGACTCTTTGTGGATTAAGTCGGTGCATGCTTATTATCTAAAAACAAGTATTGTGTGGAATATAGAAGCTAAACTTTCATCATCTTGGTTCTAGAAAAGGCTTATTGGCATTAGGGGATTATTTTTAGATGCGGTGGATGTTGCCCAGAATAAATGGATGCAGGAAAAATTCAACAGCAAGAGGGCATATGAACATGTAGTGGAGCATCATGAAGAAGTTGAATGGGCCAATCTTGTATGGGGCAAAGGGCCTGTGGCGAGACATAGAGTGTTATTATGGTTAGCAATTTTGGATAGACTCAAGACAAGGGATCGACTATCAAGGTGGCAGAATATAGAAGACCAGAGCTGTATCTTTTGTGCCAGAAAAGAGGAAAACAGGAATCACTTATTTTTTTAATGTGATTTCACAAAAGATGTTATGAAACAGTGTTGGTTAAAATTGGGCTTAACAACTAACAAATGCAGGTGGATTGAGTATGTGATATGGGGTATCAAAGTGCGCAAAAGGAAAATTAGAACTAAGTTGCAAAAAATGGGCTCTTTTTGCAGCAATTGTTTATCATGTGTGGATTGAAAGAAATAGAAGAATATTTACCTGCAATTATAGTACAAATAGACATTTGATAGAGAGGATTTGGGCCTCAATACAAGATAGGTTTGATCATGTATAGAAGATAGTTTCTTCTGTTGCAGGTGTGTAAATGGTCATCCCAGGTATGCCTGTGGGAGTTGTAAGACAGTTTGGTTGAAATAACATGCTCAATTGTTCCAAAAAATAACCGACTACGATCGTCAATCTGATGTACCACTAATCTTTTAAAGCTCACCTAGTCCAATCGGCATCCTCGAGGGGTCCTGTATTATACACAACTCGTTAGCAAAGGTGATTTGGCAATTTATATCAGATATCAACTGACGTATAGAAATCAAGCGACACATCAAAGTAGGAACATATAAGACGTCTCGCAATATTATGTGTTCATTGAGCATAACACGCCCCCTCTTGGTGGCGTGTGTCTTCACCCCATTGGGTAGAATAACCAGGACCGATGTAGTGGCTTGAAAGTCACTCATGAGTTTTGAGTCCCCAATCATATGATTTAACGCACCACTATCCAAAATCCAGATAAGGTAATTAAAAATATTACCAGATAACTTGTCGGAATTGTATCGTTCAAGAAGCGTCAATAACTTTTGAAATTGATCAGTCGACAAACCAGGGGATACCACCATTATTGTCAAATTGACCACCGGATGCATGGTATGCAGTTTCATGTCCTTGAGGTTGAGTAGCAGTCGAGTTCACCTGTCCGGAACCTCAATTTTTATCATTGCGTCCCTTATTACGCCGTCCTCTCCACCACGTAGGATATCCTATCACCTCGAAACACTGCGAAAGGTCGTGACCATTTCAATTACAGTGTGAGCACTTATTTTCACCATTGCCCCTCAGTTTTGCTGTGCTGAATGGAGAAGACGTTTTTAGCCTTGCGGACTGCACGACAAGGGCGACCGCCTCAATTCGCTCTTCTTGCCCACACACAATTGATCTATGTCGTTCTTCTCTTGTAATCAATGCGTAAGCCTTATTGATTGTCAATAGTGGAACCATGTTAAGTATCTGGGATCGGATCGCCCCAAAAACCGCATCGTCTAATCCTATGAGAAATTGATGTATTTTCTCCTCTTCACGTTCTTGAAGAAAATCCTTCGATGCCTCACATGTACACTTAGGAACTTTGGAATAACTACATAGTTCATCCCACCTACCTTTCAACTTTGTGAAATAGGCCATCATCGTTGTCCCCTGTTGCCGGAGTGATGCAACCTTTGAGTTCGTGTACATGTGGAGCATTTCCAACGGAGAAACAATCTCTTAATTCATCCCAAATAGCTTTCGCGGTCTCCTCGTAAGCTATACTCGGCTGGATCGATTTAATAATGGAGTTAAAGATCCATGAAATCAACATCGAATTGCATGTTATCCAGCTATTCGCCTCAGCAGCGTCATCTTTAGATTTTTTCAGGATCCCGTCGATGAACCCTAATTTGTTCTTTGCTCCCAATTCATTCACCATGGCCTTTTCCCACATGTCAAAGTTATCACCAGTCAACACGCAGGTTGTAATCATCGCTCTCGATTTATCGGACGGAGATAAATAAAACGGAGAAGCCATATCTATTGTTCATTTTTCTTCCATAGTATGGGGAGGGGATTCGGTTTTGGTGATGACGGCAGCTGTGAAAGAGGGTTTGGGATTTTGTATTTCGTACCTGCTCTGATACCATGAAGAAACGTAAAATCGGGGAAAGATTTTCCTTCATTATTGTGAAATAAAGAGTACAAGAGGCAATACATATATACAACAAAGCCAAACCCTAAAGAGACTCCAAAACTGGAGTCCTAAAATAAAACAAACTACCAAAAATACAATATACTATATGTATAATAGTTTTCAATACTTACTTCTATCTAAAGCTTCAAACATGATGATTTGCGTTTGTTCATTTACTTCTGGCTTTCATCAATATGATTTTTTTTGTTTAGTTATTCCAATTAGTTCATTTCAGACATTTAGAAAAGAAAAATGAATAATAACGAGAAGAAGATATAACTACTAGATTCACTTTCAACGAGCCAAGCAAAAATAAAAATCAACACACAATGCTGCCAAAAATTGTCTCTGGGGTAAGTTGATATCTTCTTCCTTAAAATGCTAATGATGTAATGTTGGCAAATTATTGGATTTAAACTTGCACAAGAATGGTCCATTACATAGTTCATTAGTTGCCTACATCTCTAGTAGGGATGAAAATGTGGCGGGTTTGAAGTGGATTTAGCAAAACCCAAAACCCGTTCCTTTTACTTTACTAAATTTGAAACCACCCTCGCCTCGTCAAATACTCGTCGGAGTTAGGTTAGCTTGTTAAACCCATTTGAGATTTTGAGTCTTGAAAATTCAGTAATTCACCCCGCAACCGGCCCCAACCAGCAATGACCCCCCGAATTCAAACCTAGTGAAGCTTAGTTCAATCTGTTGAAGCCAATTGTCCGCTAAAATCTACTTAAACAACATACTAAAATTTGACATAAGTAATAATAATCAAATTAAGATTCATATAATCGAAAAACTAATAAAGAAACGACATATACAAACATCATGAAAAAATTACACATAAATAATAATCAGATCACATCCATAAGTTCTAATTTAACATCCATATTAATATGTCATTTGGAAGAAAGAGAGAAGGTTTATGCTTGATGATTTGGACTTTGGTTCCCAATTTTTAAATTAAAATATTAAGTTATTCTAAAAAAATATAATAAAAAACTAATAACAATATTGACAAGACGGGTTATACTAAACCTGCTACCAGCCCTGAACCCGAGCGGGTTAAATTTTTAAAATTAATAACCCGCCCCATAACCTATTTAGCTAACCCGAACCCATCCATAAGGTCGGGTACCTATATAATCCTATCCCATTGACATGTGTAATCTCTAGTTAAATATATACCACCTTGGAAGAAAAACATAAACTTCAAGGGAACTTCAAGGAAATGAGAAATGCATAAAGAAAATGTTAAGAATTATGTACATTTGATATGGAAGGGCTTAATTGAGGTTAGGGCTACAAATACTCGGTTTTATTTCTTCAAATTTGAATCCTCAAACTAATGCTTGATGTGCTCGAAGGAGGACCATGGTTGTTTAATACTCTCTTTCTTGAAAAATGGTGAGAAGGTATGACAGTTGAAAAAAAGGTACACAAAGATGTACCTATCTGGGTTAAATTACGACATCTTCCGGCTGAATATTGGACTTTGGAGAGTTTGAGTACTGTTGCGAGTGCAGTGGGTAGACCACTCTACCCAGATCCTTTTACTTTATCCATGAAAAGGATTGATTATGCTCGGGTATGTGTTAATATGAACGTAAATGCTGATTTCCAAATCACATTCTCATATTGTTGCCTTCGGCCAGTGGTGATTATAATGGTACGTGTAAGATTGACATTGAATATGAATGGAAGCCTTTGACATGTAAGAATTGCAACTCCTTTGGCCACGTGTCACAACGATGCCCGGTGGCCAACAAAGTAGAATAATCCTCTATACATATTTATGTGCTGAACAAGACGGATGTGAAAGCTGCAATGGACAAGAAAAATACGGTAGACAATGAATGGAAAATGGACACTCGTCGATGGGATGCCCAAAGAGATGATGAGATTAATACCAAAAAAAGTAGTCCTACTACACTTGAGCGGGCTGAGTATGGAAAGATTGAAGAAGAGACAATATTTCTATAGAATACTTTTGCGAGTTTAGTTGTGGATATTCTTGATTATGATAATGACACTCCACAATATAAGTGAATCCGCCCTAGATAATGTAGTTAAATGACCCCATGGCGGTTTGTACGTGGTCTTGCGCCGAAGTTGGAGGATAGCATGGTTTCAAAAGACAATAGAGCAAAATGTTTGCGGTTGTCGACTTTTGAACATACAGCACGCCCACGCCAGCATGCGTGGTTTTAGTGCCCGTGGGCGTGGGGCTGTATGATGCCCATGCCCACAGATGCGGCTTTGGTGCTCGCGGGTATGGTGACCTTACCATTCTCGCGGGCGTGGACAGTGTGTTTGGGGGGTTTGGATTGTGACTTAGGTTTTTATCTTCTTTTTGGTCTGGTTTAGGCTTTTGGTCACTACTTTTTTTGTTTTTTCAATTTTGGCTCTTCAAAGGACGTCTTTGTAAGATGTAAGGTTTTACCTTTTATTTTAATGAAATTGAATTTTTGAAAAAAAAACAAGTGTTTCATAGTGTGTATATTGTAGTTATAGTTATCACTTTATGAATAAAGTTATATTAATAGTGGATTTATTGGGCTCATTCTTATTTTTTGATGCTTTTGTAGTCAGTGGGCTATGTATAATTTTTTTCTTAGCCAGGGAGTCATGTCTAGTTATAACATTATGCCTTTTCCATGTATGATAATTAATATATGAACATGTGATTATTATGTATCTCATAGTAGAACTCCAGTTAACATTAGTGTTTGGATTGGAAAACTAAAAGGCATAAATTTTAAATTCATCAACCAACATATTGAGTTTGTTTGAATGATTTCAAATTATAGAAGATTTCAAATTTTTGGAATTCATTTGAACAATTTTTTCAATCATTATAATAGATTTCAGATGATTCTAGTTTAGAGTCATTGAATTCAATCATCTAAATATATTCCTCAAATCGAAATCAATAAATTCAAACGTAACATTAATTTTTTGTTAACTTCAAATAATCTTAGGATATGCGAAGGGACTTTTATTTGTTACATTTTATTTTAGTAAAACTCTATATAATAGATTTTAATTGGTCAATCTTAGCTTCTACATATGCTTGTAAATTATACTATATATAAATATCAAATTAGCCGAAATTTTTCAATAGAAAAGTATTCTCAATAACTACTATTAGAGTTTACCAAAAAAAAATAACAACTATTAGAGTTGTATCATGTCCAATTTTTTATTTTTAATATGTTCTATTCTTTTTTTTGTTTGTTTATAATAAGGGTTTTATCTAATTGAACGTCGAAAACTAATCTCTTCAAAACATAGAGATTATCGAAATGAGTTTTACCTCTCCCAATAAAGCATTTTAAGTTCTATTCTGAAAAATGATCTGTTCACCTAAAAGGTGAACCTGGCAAAAGAAGAGGAACATAAGAATGACAAGGGTGTTTTAGTAAATTAACAAAAAAGTCGGGTGGGGGGAAGTAAGGAAAGAAATGCGTTCCTCGTAAAACCGTAACGGAAGCCAGAAGGTCATAGTGGGACCCACTGTACCAACCAGCTTCTCTAACTCCGTCGGTGTTGTCTTATCCGACATGGGGCTACGTGTCCCGCTAATTATAACTACAAATCTTCTGTATCTATATTTCTTTTTTAATTTGTATGTCCATTATTCTTTTGCTCATTCACATTAGAAATGTCAGGTACCCACAATAATTTTTAATTTATAGTGAAAACGAATGGAGTTTACTTTATATTAGTAATGGTTGTAGTTGTTTTTCTATGCGTCTAAGGTTATAAACGGATTAATTCATTATGCAAATTAATATAAATAATTTTATCAAGTTTAGTTTTAAAGTCTGTGTTTAAGCTTTAATTGAATATTAATCAATTTGAATTTACACAAACTTTAAGTGAGTGGAAATACAACTTGAGCTTGGCAGTCTAATTTTTTTTCTCCACGTACTTTATCATAATTTACTAATTGAGTTGAATTTTAAATTTTATCAGACAAAAATGATGTTCAAACTTGATTTATTCAAAAAAATTGATCACAAATGAAATTCTAGATTTTTCAATTCTAAGTCCAAGACTTTTTAAGAATTACACTTTAATCCATCCCTATGTCAATCAAGTGCATTAATGCTTCGTCAAATTGCACAACACCAAATTCTTATTCTAGCATATTACAGTGCCACTTGAATATCAACACCAAATTCTTATTCTAACATTTTACAATGTCACTTGAATATTGCATGAGGCGGGAAATTTTAGTTCCCTTCACATCCAAATATATTTTATAATGTGAGTGGATTATATTTATCATATGATTAATTACTTATTTTGTGGAATACATTTGGGTGCGTCCAAATCAAGAGCATTCTAAATTTTTCATATATTAATTAAATGTTTGTGTTATCTTTGATAAATAAGATAAGATAATCTTATAAAAGAATATCCAAAGTTCCCTCCAAGGAAAGAAGGATTTTCCCGCCACAAGGAACAGCATCATGGACCGTAGGATCAAGACTGCACTCAATTTCAGCCGCGCGATCTTTTCGGCGGACACTTGTTTCTATCCGTTGGATTAGGATATGAAAAAGTGATGGGGAAAAGCAAGGCATGTTCACATAACATGTGCAATGATGACAATGTTGAAAATGAGGTGGGTCTTTTCCGAAAGAATCATATTATTATAAAGCAATTTGATAGTGACAAAAGACAAAATGAAGAAGATTAATATTTCATACTATAATAATTCACATTAACTTTTAAATGAGCACTAATATTTGTGTGCTAGTTTCTATATGATGGTTTACAATAATAAAACATGATTATTTATATGATATATCTTAGCTTTATTACTCCCACTGCATGAAATTGAAAGTTGTCACACATCTTTTCAATCATCTTTCTTCTCATGTTATTGATAATCATCAATTTAGATTGTTGTAAAATGTAATTTGAGTTTGTTTTCGTAATTTATTTTATAGATGTACGATATGTGTATGTTTTGGATAAATTTGTATTATAAATATTTAAAATTTTCATCGTGAATTTTTTTGTAAATTCTTTAGTCCTACAAAACAAGAGAGTGTCAGAAGGCGCGTCGAGAACTTCTTCAGTAATGACCCTTAGATACGGATCATTTGAGGAGATCCCAAGTCCTCAAGTCCAAGGTTATTTTTACCTTTTCCCACATATTTGTCCACATGGGAGTCACATGTATATACTTACATGCGTGGACTATGGTGAGTCCGAGGACCTCCCACGCATGTCTCATCCGACACTCATGTTAGAAACAATCCCAAGGAAAAAATAATATTCGATGCTCCTAAATTTGTTTCAAATAAGAATTTTATAATTGTTCTCGATAAAATAAAAGAAATCATAATTATCATCGATTGTCTAGGCCTGAGACATATCTCGCCATCTAGTATGGTAATAATTCAACCAAATTAACACACAAATCAATCAAGATGACTTAAACTTACATTGAACACATAAGTCTTTGCTTGGCCCGGCTCGACTCGAGAAAATGAACTCAAATATTTAATCATAGTGTACTCTAGCTCAATCACCATCTCTCATTTTACATATATTACCTACACATCTGTGTAAAAAAATAATTCAATAGTATAAATTGGCATACATTTTATATATTTAACGTGCATATGTGAAGTGAAATATAAGATGATACATCATTTTTATCATACTCCAAAACAAAAATTGACAAATCTTTCTATGAGGCATGATAAAATTTTCAGCTTAAACATTGAAACTAGCTCTATTACAACTTGGTATATAACACAATCTATGCTCTAATCTTGAATTTTAAACACTGCCAAAATAGTGGGAGGTTCACAACTTAAAATGCATCATACACATCCCATGCTTAAAAGGACAAAACGTTGTATATGCTTTGATAAAGTATAAGTGAACTTTGACCCAAGCTTTGAACCAAGTTGTCAACTAAAAGTTGTTCTGAGTGGGGTTCTATCTGGGCTTGGGATGAATATCCAATGCGGGGACCGCCCACTAGCACAGCCCAAGTAATATTATACTGGGTGTGCATCAAGTGTCAAGCTAAGAGGACTAAATCCAGGACCATGCTTAGTAGATTGGGCCATTTCTTTTCTTATATGTATATTTTTTTGGTTGGTTGCCCACTCGGTTCATCGGATCTTTGCCCCGACTACATCCGGATTCGACCAGCGTCGCACACCTGACATTGGTGGGTGAGTCTCCCATCGGAGATTTTTTGCATTCACAAGGTCTCAAACCCGAGACCTTACTTAAGCGGAATCGAGCTGCTTACCATTCAAACCAACCCCGTTGGTTTCTTATATGTATATGTATATACATTTTTATTGTTGACCACCAAATCAAACAGTCCACAATTTGTGGAACCTTGGATTTTATTGTTTTTTGCTTAATTGAGCAAAATGTGGAATGCCCCAGCAAAAAATCCACACACACACATATATATATATATATACATATATATTGTTTTTTTTGTTTCATTATATTCTTGTTAGATTTTAAATATATTACATGTGTATAATATATAAAATATATCATATAATATTTATAGTAATCATTATGTCCAGGCTAAGGCTGACCTTGGATTTTGATTTGGTTCGCTTGACACCTTGAACTTAGAATATCAAACTTGACATACTTAGTCAAACATTGATTCCCTCAGATGTGTCAATTGGGCAAATATGACCATAGTGACTAGGATGAATATCTCGTATCTGAAAACTAGTCGTTCGCCCTGTTAGTCCTCCAATACCTAAAAAACTCAATTTTCTCCCATGAATCATTTGTGTCAATGGATTAGTTCGATTTAAAACTTGACATAAGGGGTGTAAACCAAAAAAAGATTCATAAGTGCTTGTTAATGGGGTTGAAGTGAGTCGGTATTACAATTACGAAAATATACATCAGGTCAAAGGAAGAGACGAGTATGAAGCATGCCGTCGGCCTTAAGATTTAATAAAATATAAAAAGTGTACCATGAATTAAAAAAAATTGAAAAAAGGAATGATTTCCTCACCTATTTCTATGAATAAGATAACTCTACGAAGGACCAAACATCTGACACAAATCTTGAAAAAAAGCCACATATAATTAATCCTTCAATAACTTTCAATTGTTTAAAATTACCAACCAAGTCGTTGTAGTATAGTGGTAAGTATTCCCGCCTGTCACGCGGGTGACCCGGGTTCGATCCCCGGCAACGGCGTTTCTGTTTTATTTTGTGACCTTTTTCTATTCTGGGTGAAATTGCTGCAATATTGCCTGAAAATAAATTATCATTCTTTTTTATTTTGTAACCTTTTTCTATTCTGGGTGAAATTGCTGCAATATTGCCTGATAATAAATTATCATTATTCTTAAGTGATCGGTTTAATAAATTATGTAAGCGGAAAGATGAAACAACCGTTGGGCTTAGTGATTTATGATTTATCACACTCTGTTGTATTTTATCTCTTCACGGAACAACCAAACACTTTAATATAGAATGTGAAAATAGATCTCAAGTAAAGTTATTCTGATTATTACATCAAAACCATGACGATTGTAACTGTGATTATACCCAAAACTTAGCCCAATCATACAAACTAAGTCAAGAATACTAACTCCATATGTCTACAAACTAATACCATCGAAGAATCTATTACAACAACATTAAATTCTCAAAACAACTTTCTAATTCTGCCTATGAGCAATGTAATCAGCCAACGCCACCAGCGGCGCCGCCTTGTCCCGATCAAACTCCGCCAGCTGCTCCTTCGCCTCCTCATTCAACTTCTCCGCAAACTCCATAGCTTTCTCAAGCCCCAACAATTTAGGATACGTCGTTTTATCCACCGCCAAATCTTTCCCAGCAGTTTTCCCCAATTCCTCCGACGATTTCGTCACGTCCAATATATCATCCACCACTTGAAACAATAACCCCATTTTCCGAGCAAACATTCTTAATTTCTCCACTTGTTCATCGCTTCCGCCACCCAAAATCGCCCCTAAAACAACGGAAGCTTCCAATAATGCAGCAGTTTTGTGTATGTGTATGAATTCTAAAGTGTCTAATCCGACGTTTGTGTTGGTTCCGGTGCAACTCAGATCCACCACCTGCCCCGCCACCAGCCCCTCCGTCCCTATCGCCTTCGCCAGCTCCCCCACAGCCGCCAACACCCTGTTGGGCGCCACCCCGGTGGTGGATGTGGCGATAAACTCAAATGCAAACGCCAATAAAGAATCCCCTGCCACCAAATCAAGAACATAAATCAGAGCTCGGTTCCTAATTTCTTTACAAGTTTAAAATTGTAAAATAAAGGGAAAATCGCAATAGTAGTCTCACTGCACATTCAGTCTCATTATTTACAATCGTACAAAATTCGTCACATAGGAATAGGATGCAAATTCTTTTTGCACCTTTAGTCTGACCGTTAAATAAAGCGCAAACAATTAATTTGGTCTAGTAACTTGACTTGATCAGTAATAAAACTAACAAAACGTGCATTACACACGCAAAATTCCCCCGAATTTTTTAACTGTTAGAGATAAAAATTGCGATAAAATGCATCCCATCAAACTAATTTCATTGCGACTAAAATTGCAATAAGCCCTATCGCCACTAATATTGCGATTCTCCCTAAAATTAAAATTTTAAAAAATTTCAGGGAGGCGGGCGGTTGTTTCCGATCGGTTCCGACCTGCGAGCACCGCCACGTCCTCGCCGAACACTTTGTGATTAGTGGGCTTTCCGCGGCGGAGGTCGTCATTGTCCATACAGGGCAGATCATCATGGATGAGCGACATTGTGTGTATCATCTCCACCGCACACGCGGCGGGGATGGCGGCGGAGTGGTGCCCGCCCACCACCTCGCAGGCGGCGATGCAAAGCATGGGGCGGACCCTCTTCCCGCCGGCCAACAAGGAGTACCTCATTGCTTCGTGGATCATAGGCGGGTTCTTCACCGAAACGGCGTCGTCCAGCGCCTTGTTGACGAAATTAGCTTTCTCGACAACGTAAGTGTTGAAATTGAAAGTGGGTTTCTCGATTCTTGCTTCTTCTTCAGTTACGATTGCTGAAACGCGGAATGTAGAAATTGGTTTTTTGGATTTGATGAAATTGGGCTTGATTGTGATGAATCCGATGAAGGATTTGGATGGGGATGATTGCTTGAAGATGGAGCAAGTTTGAACCCATGAATCAACGAGATTCATAGATCTCATCTTGTTGTTATTGAATTAAGCTCAAAAATAGAGATTGAAATATTATCCGGAAATGAATTTTGGGAAAAGCCCTTTTTCTGAATATAAGTAGAGATTTGGATTGTAGGGTTGAAAGATGGACACACATGGGATGAGTATAAAAAAGACAAGGAGAAAACATGGGGAAGATACGATGAAGAAAGTGGGAAAGGGGATAGGGTTTTGGATGAGGAGATCCAATCATGCTACTACTCTCTTGTACTTCCAAAAGACTCAAAAAGTCTTGAGGAAGAAAGGAAATTTTGACACTAAATATATTTGATTCATTCCGTCATTTTATATCAGATCGAATTCAATTATCTGAATGTATATTATATAAAAACCACACGTAATACACCTTACTCTGTGATATATAGACGCTAAGGTCTTTAAATTTGATCTAACATAATTTTTTCCCTAATCCGTTTCAAGTTAATTATGTGAGTGATAAAAAGAGGTGGATAAAGTGCAAGAAAGACTTACTTTAATTTTAAGGGAAATTATAACACGAAATATGTTGGATCCAATTCAAATTAATTATGACTAACAACAAATTATATTTATTAGTTTGGTCGTTATTTAGAAAAAGAGTGATTAATCATAAAATACAAAGTATATTACTTATTACGTAATTAGTTGAATTTCGCGAAAGTTGTCATGTGTGACTTGCATCTGTTTAAATACGTTATTACATATCGTTATTATTTACTTTGAGATAACTAAACTTTCGGGGGTCATATACACTTTGTTGCCCCTTGACAACCTTATACGTTGCACAAGCCTCATTTTTTTTATAGTTGTTTTCAATACTATTGCTTTTTAATGTATTTTCTATTGCATGACATATATGAGAAACACATAATAGACGGTTTCTTATTCCATTATTAGAAAATTTCACTAATTGAATAAGTGTAGCTCATCCTTATTTTATAATAAGGGATGGGAACGAACTATGCATTAAAATATCCTGTTTGGTTACCAATGCCATTTTGAGCTATCGTCCTGCATTTGTGGCGGCTGCCTTGCCCGTCAATGTCTGCCCATTTCAATGGTTGTATTAAAATTGTGGACTTTAAGGACATAAATGCCCCATTTGTTCTTATAAAACAATAAAGCAAAGACTATTGATTCCGGAATATACTTAAGAGGTCCTAGATTAAGGAAGTTTTAGGACATTTATGCTTTTCACTTCGTGGATCAGTCTCATATGAACTCCACATAATTAATGCCGTGAATATCGGTGTTCCTAGATCGACAGTGCCTTGATCATGCTCTTCGAGTGTATGATGTCTTGACGATTTGTAATGCTATTTTTGAAAGTGACTCAATTCATGTCGTTAGGATGATACTGGGTCCTCTTGAATCATCTATGTTGCATTGAGTTAGCCTTGTCCAGCAACTTAAACCGTTCCTCCGTAAATGGTCGAGTTGGAAGATTTCGCATATTGGGCGTTTCATTCAAACTTTATTGGTTGTATTGATTTGAGCTGTATTGATTCTATGTTGTCGAACTCCAGCCAACCTTGATGGTTTGGCCTTTTGTGATTTCGTTACGTTGGGTTTTTAATATAATGATTTACTTAGTGAAAAATGTAATAACTATTAGGGAAAAAAAATACTAACCCCCCCCCCCCCTAAAATAAATTTTTGTATTCAGAAACCCATCAAAATATTTTTCAATTTAAAAATCTCATTCTATAACTTTTCATTCCAAAAAATCCAAAAATTAGAATTAACAGCCTTTTGAACTAAATCAACCTTTATTTATTAAGTGAAGAATTGATCAATGAATTTTTTTCTATCGAAATTACTTTATTTTAAATTTTAAACTGATAAATCGTATAATACGGATTTTATTTTTCAATGTTAAATATTTTAATTTAATTCACTTTTTATTTTAATATGGTAATTATCTAAAAAACAGTTTTTAAAACTTTTAAAAAGATTTAAAAATCTAAAAATTTCATATTAAAATCATAATTAGTAATCAATATAAAAGTTCTAAATAAACAAGTTTCTATACTAAACTACAATTGATTAATTTTAATTTAGAGGGCTAAGGGAGATTAAGTCCATAAATTTATTAACCATAAATGTTGGATTTTTGGGAATGAAAAGTTGGTGTAATATGTTTTCTGGATTGAAAAATATTTTCATAGATTTTTTGGATACTAAAATTATCTTAGGAGGGTTTTAATAATTTTTGCTAACTAATATAGGCCGTGTTAAAATATAGAAATCTCCATTGACAAGAATTGAAAACAGGAAACAAATTCTGAAGAGAGAAAAAATATTTTCATTGAATTAATCTTGAGGAAGAAGAATACAGAATGGTTTACAATTGGGAAACCAAACCCTTATATACTAATTGGGAAAAAAAGGGGAAAATCACTAATTTATCCCTAACGGCTAATACACAAACTTTATATTTAATATATTATTATAATATTCTTAATACTCCCCCTCAAGTTGGTGGACTATACAAATCTAGAACACCAAACTTGGACAACAAATGATCAAACTGATGTTTGCTTAATGCTTTTGTAAGGAGGTCAGCTGGTTGCTCAATTGATTGTATAAACTCTGTGGTTATCATCCCTTGCTGAATTTTATCTCTTATGAAATGAAAATCGACTTCTATATGTTTAGTCCTCTCATGGAAAACAGGGTTTGCAGCAATTTGCATGGCAAATTTACTATCAGTGAACACTTGAACTGGTTACAAATTATTGATTCCCAAGTCTTTAAAAATGCTCAAAATCCATGTGACTTCTGCAGCAACTGTCCCCAATGCTCTATATTCAGCTTCTGCTGAACTCGTTGATGCAGTAGGTTGCTTCTTTGCCTTCCAAGATAATAATGAATTTCCAAGGAAAACAACATAGCCTGTCAATGACTTTCTAGACATTGGGCAAGATGCCCAATCACTGTCACAAAAAGCTTTTGAAACCAAAGAAAACCAAAGGATTGTTAGAAGACATTAGGAGACCTAAACCAGGTATGCCTTTAAGATACCTCAAAATTCTATGCATAGCAACAACATGAGACTTCCTAGGTTTATACATAAATTGACTTAGTAACTACACACCATAGCTAATATTAGGTCTAGTTAAACACAAATATATCAATTTCCCAACAACGTTTTGAAATTCAGATACATCTCCAACCAAAGGATCATTTTCATCATCAGAATCATTAGAAAGTTTAACATTTTGCTCTACAGGAACACTCACAGGCTTACTGCCCAGCATACCAGTGTCTTTCAATAAGTCTAAAACATATTTTCTTTGATTCAAATATATACCTTTATCAGATCTAGCTATTTCTATACCAAGAAAATATTTCAATTGTCCTAAGTCCTTCATGTGAAAAGTAACATGCAAGTATTCCTTACATTCATCTATAAAAGATTCATTATTCCCAGTAAGCAATATATCATCAACATAAACAAGGAGTATGATAAAATCACTCCCCCTTGACTTAACAAACGGAGAGTAGTCATTTCTTGACTGTATAAAACCAAACACATGCATAGCCTCAGTGAATTTGTGATTCCACCGTCTTGAGGCTTGCTTTAAACCATAAAGAGACTTTTGTAACTTACAAACTTTATTCTGAAGGTTAACTTCTTCAGATTGAAAACCTGGTGGTATTGACATGTATACCTCTTCCTCCAAATCTCCTTGTAAGAAGGCATTGGTTACATCCATTTGCCATCAGTTCCAGCCCTGTACTGTTGCAAGAGAAATAACAATCCTAACACTAACATGTTTAGCAGCAGGTGAGAAAGTCTCTCTGTAATCAACTCCCTCCATCTGAGTATATCCCTTGGCCACAAGCCTTGCTTTATATCTATCTATACTACCATCTGACTTAATACTATAGACCCATCTACAGCCTACTGGTTTCTTTCCATAAGGCAAGTCAACAATAGTCCAGGTCTTATTCATCTCAAGAGCTTCAATTTCCTTTTTCATAACATCAATCCATTTTTTTTTTATCATTTCTAGCCATATAGAAATTATCAGGAACTACAACATTGGATAAAACAGCAAGATAAGTTCTATATTTAGGATTGAAATTACTATAAGTAATATATTTTGACAGAGGGTGTTTAGTAGAGCACTTGTCAAGAATAATATGTGAAAAAGAAGTTACATAGTCTTTACTCCAAACAAGAGGTCTTGTACTCCTACTAGATCTCCTCAATATATGTTGGTCAGTATTATTATTCCCAGAACCATATCTTTCCTCATTAACATCTAATTGCACAAACTGATCATGAACAACAACAGAATCATTAGTTTGAGTATGCTGAGGAACAGAATAAGGAATAATAAGCTCATCATAAAATTGTCTAACATCATGGAATGGAAAACTTTGATTACTAGTATTTTTACTAGATAAAGCAAAAGGAAACACATGCTCATAAAATATAATATCCCTTCAAATAAGAAAGTTCTTAGTGGTAAGATCCAACAATTTATAGCCCTTTTTTGTGTTAGAATATCCCATCATAATACAAGGTCTAGACCTAACTTGAAATATATCACTTACCTTTTAAAACAGGGGTAGGAGTTCTATTAATTAAGCACACAGTTGTACTTACACAGTCTCCCCAATATTTCATAGGTACATGAGAGTGAAATTTAAGAGCTCTAGCAACATTGAAAATGTGCCTATGCTTTCTCTCCACAACACCATTTTGTTGAGGAGTATAAGCACAAGAGCTTTGATGCCATATACCAAGAGATTCAAACAACAATCTGCATTCACTACTAAAGAACTTCCATGCATTGTCAGGCCTGATTTTCTTAACTTGAATAGAAAATCGATTATTGACATAGGTAACAATTTTTTTCAAAATTTCATACACATCAGTTTTTGCTTTCATTAGAAAAGCCCAGGTTACTCTGGAGTAATCATCTACAACTGTTAAAAATTACTTTTCATTATTGTAAGTAAGTTCCTTGTATGGACCGCATATATCAATATGGACAAGATCAAAAATACTGGAAGTAAAAGTAGTTCTTTCAGGAAACACACTTCTACTATGTTTAGCCAAAGGGCAAACAGAACAGTATCTAGTACTATCATGTACTTTAACATTCAGATTAGGCAAAAAACTAAATCTAGAAAAGGTCATATGTCCAAATCTTTGATGCCACAAAGTAGCTTTGTCTAAGACAACAGGTTTTACAAAAAACCCACTATCAACAGAATTACACTTAATGGAAATTTTATTGAAAGCATTAACTAGAAGATCATTGGGGACTGGTTGAAGATAGTAAAGGCCATTCTTGACTCTACCAATCCCTTTGATCATGCCACTCCATATCTTCTGTATAACACAGAAATTAGGATAAAAAATTACAAAAACATTGAAGTCACTGGCAAGTTTTGACACAGACAATAGGTTATGTTTGAAATCAGGGATGTATAACACATTCAACAAAGTCAAACCATTGTTAAGCTTAACAGTCCTTGAATATGAAACCTTACTTTCAACACCATTAGGTAATTTAACAGAAGCAAAGTTTGGTTGTTCACTGTGATAGGATTCATACATTTTGATATCATAAACCATATGTTGGGTTGCACCAATATCAATTGTCCAATCATTTTCTTTATAAGCCAAGCAATTAGAAATACTTGACTGGCACTTGCCATATTGGAACTGCTCATGTTCTGAATTGAGTTATGTGAACCTCCCTCAAGAAGATGTAAAATCTGCTGGTATTGCTGCTGTGTAAACACTGGTTGTTGTACTTACCTAATATCCCCAAGGTTCTGTGCTCCAGGATTATTCATAGTATGGTCTTGAACTGAGGTTACAGATGTAGCATTAAAGCCCCTGCCAAGAATTGTTTCCACTCCCTCTAGCACCCCCTCTTCTTCCACCTGAATTCTTTCGGCCACCTCTTCCCCAATTTGGTGGATAGCCTATAATCTTGAAGCAATTCTCCTTGGTGTGTCCTGAGTAATTACAGTGTTCACATATTATAGAGCTTTTTGCATTATTGTTTTTAGAAGAATTTGTCAAGAGAACAATTGAAGACTCTATCTGTGTAGATTGAACAGTAATTCCTTTTTGAGTCTCCTCATTAGACACCATGGAATAAACTTGATTGTGAGAAGATAAGGGTGACATCATAAGAATATGTGATCGAATAGTACTGTAGCACTCATTTTGGCCCATAAGAACTTGCATCATCTTCAATTGTGAGCAAAAATATGTATATTCTTTGGAAACCTGATCTGCAGGGGAAGGAATTAAGGAATCATACTCATCCCATAGTTGCCGAAGACTTGAATAATATTCTGTAACAGTGTTGGCTCCTTGTGTAATTGTGTTGATTTTCCTATATAGAGCATATAGCCTTGCACCGTTCACACGATCGAATCGTTCTTTTAGGTCTTTCCAGATCAAGAAAGCAGAATCGCAGTATACCACACCATGGACTAAATCTCTGGAAAGGGAGCGATGAATCCAGGAATTCCGAATTCACAAGCGCGTTACGTCTCTTCCAGTGAGGATATAAATCTGAATCTTCCTTTGGAGCCGTACAAGATCCATTGATAAATCCTATCTTGTTTTTTGCCTCAAGAGCGACAATCATCTCGCGGCTCAAGATCTTGTAATTCTCGGATCCTTGAAGAACTTCTGTAACTAGATCCAGATTGGGCGTATCGGAAGGATGCAGATAGAGAGGATCTTGAAAATCGATAGTCGGAGTTGAATTCTTCGCCGTGACAGCAGTCGCCGGATTAGCCATTATCGCCGATCAAAAAATTGAGCACAAGAACAGACGAAGTAAAGCTGTAGCTGAAGCAATCCAGAATCGATCAAAGAGATGAATCAGAAATGATGAATTGATCACGGCTCTGGTACCTTGTTAAAATATAGAGATCTCCATTGACAAGAATTGAAAACAAGAAACAAATTCTGAACAGAGAAAAAATATTTTCATTGAATTAATCTTGAGGAAGAAGAATACAGAATGGTTTACAATTGGGAAACCAAGCCCTTATATACTAATTGGGAAAAAAGGGGAAAATCACTAATTTACCACTAATGGCTAATACACAAACTTTATATTTAATATATTATTATAATATACTTAATAGGCCGAATAATACATAACTAGGTCGAATCCAAAGATACAAAATGCCCACATAAACTATAATTTCGAGTTTTAACCTTTTAGGGTTTAATTTCAAATCCCAAGTCCATCACAAGGAGAATACTAGCATCAGATCTTGATCTCGGTAAAGACCCTGTGAAGCTCAAGTTAGTATATGTTCGCTTAGTAGGTCGAAGCTATACAATAAAGACAAATCGATAACAAGCAATACCATATATAATATATATATATATATATAATTTAATTCTTTTTTCTCAAAATCTCATAATACATGACACATTTAGTAGAATTGTTGTCAGTTTGGTCATGTAATAACTATTCTTTATGAGGCGTATAATTAGTTCTCTCTATTAAATATTTTAACTATTACAACCATTAAGTTTTAACCTTGTTTCTTGAATACTAAATGCATTAAAAATAACAATAAGAGAAAATTATATACCAACGAGGTGGAGGTTAAAAGTGCCAACAAAGTAGAGCTTCACTTGATCATTAAACTAGTTGTCAACCTAGTTCATTAGAGTTTAAAAACTCCAAAATTAGTTAACGCTTTCAAGTTACAAACAAAAACATATTGATTCACAAAATTAGGTTTCTTTCCTCTCCGTATATATAGTACTTAGATGTGAAAGAGGCTTTGGTTGCTTAAGCAAGATGTCTTATCACTACAAGAAATTTGACTTCTAGCGAGGAAAAAATTCGTTACGAAACATTACTTTTTCGTCACTAAAGCTTTTGGTAACAACACTATTCGTTACGCTTGTTTGTCTTGTAAAGCCCGTCGCTAGAAGTTCTTGCGACAAATGCTTATTGTCGTTACGAATATATTCGTGACAAACATTTGTTCTTCACAATATCAGTAATTCTAGTAACGATTCTGTTGTCACAAAAACTTATGTCACTTTACAAAATAAATTTTTCATTACTAGAAGTGAATTTTTTAATTTGTTTTAAATAATTTTTGTAATACTGGCTTTGTTACAAATAGTTATTGTAACAAGATGGAGTCCTTACCATAAGTCAAAATTATTAATATATAGTAACAATCATTTGTTACAAAAAGTAAACATAAATATCACAATTTCCTTACCAATTCCACACTAGCTGGAAACATTAAAGATATCCCATAATGAACATTTAATATGTAAATTTAAAACAAAAATCTCATACTAAATAGCTAAAGCAACAATAACAAGTTGAATACATTTTATAAGCACAACTCAAATGAAGGAATCATCCTAGTTGTTACAAAATAACATTACTGATGACTCCTAATACAATAGCTCCAATGAGACAATCTAGAAACACAAAACTTGGGACAAAATATAGTAAATCGTCTCAAACGTATCATTGAAACTTAACCGAGTGATCATAATACACGTGAATTTCTGAACTTCGAAGTGCATGTTTGACGATTAGGGCATTTACTCAAGACCTGCAAATAAAATGGGAACATTCAGCAGTGTCCGAATGGATCAGGAAATGTATTGATTTCTTTATTCAAGATTCACTTGCTACAACATTCAAACATAATCTAATCTGCTACTATTCTTATAAAAAAATAATTCTACTATCAACTTAAAGATCTTTGGTGACTGTTTGGAGTAAAAAAATCACTACTCTCTAGACTCTACTCACCACAATAGGAATTGACAATGCATGTTCAGGAGTACAAGCTCACCAAACCTTTTTTTCCTAATAAATCATATGAACTAATTCAAAGTTTAACTAAATATAGAACATAAGAACGTAAATACAAACAATTTTAACAGCTTATCTCACTAATCGATAAGAATAAAAGATGATTTAGAAGGATATGAACTTAAGGATTAAGGAATAAAGATAGATGATGATTAAGATTGTGAAAAGTGTACTTGGTGATAACTTCCTTGACATTGATAATTTTATCATGTTTGAGAAAAATAATATACAACGCCAAATTCATCTCCAGTAAATTAGATTTCCACAAAATGCCAAAGCAGGAGCAGGGCTTCTCTTATTCCAAACATTCTAATATCTAAACATACTAACTACACCAAAACCATACATACAAATAGACAACAAAGACAAAAGAAGCATGTTGGAGAAAGAAATCAAAATTCAAATTTCAAAACCTCATCAATGCCTTTGCTTACTGGCCATCTACATTGGTGTATTAACCATTTTTTTACTTTATTAATATGAGAAATCAACAAAGTGGATTAATTTATATAACGAGACCAACCTAGATTAAAGTCATAGCTAACCTACCAGAAAAGCCACTACAACAAAAACTATAATACATGGACACCAGTACCATATATGATTCAGAAAACCAAATAAAGTAGTGAGATTACTACTCACAAGAAATCAAGTTGAGGGGGACTGGCTTAACACATAGGAACAGGCCACTCAAGCTATTGAGAGGTCCAACATTGATTTGAGCCGATTCATTTGGAATATTGCCCAGAAATGTTATTGTTTTGAAGTAATCTGCATTTAAAAAATCAAATGAAGCTGCAGAAATCATTTATTAAAATTCAACATAATCACAATATTGTTTTTGGGTGTGTGTGTCAAAAATTCACAGCTTGCTTACACTTATTTGAGGTTTGTAAAGTTTGCAATCATCCAAGACAAAGAACCAGATAAACCCTGACTATGACTCGACTTAAAAAAAATTTAACAAATCAGGAAGAGAACTCAAATGGTAGGCCAATTATCTTTTGCTTTATGTGAATGAAATTAAAGAAAAAGTACAATCTTTAGTAGCCAAAATTAATAAGTGAGGAAAACAACAATGCACTTACAGGAACAATGTATCTGTCTAATCAAATTAGTAGGATCTGACCTGAGTTTTGTATTAGTCTCATGATTGTAATCGACCAAGAAACAAAGAGCGCCAATACATTTTCTTGGGTAATTTAAGAGCGCCAATACAACTGCCAACATATCGTGAAAACTCAAAAGTCAGCTGACCAAGAAACAAACCATGACTAAGTTAATCAGATACACTATACAATTGAGCAGGGATGTAAGTCAGAAACTAAATATTTCTTCCTATTAAGGAGACATAGACAACAACCTCTATTTTCAGGTAAAGGATGTGAGTCGTGATTTGACAAGCTTACTTAGCATACGCAATTAATTAGTATAAGCAACTAAATACAATGTATTTACATAACAAAATCTAGATGAGCTCCAAAACAGTTAATTAAGTATGAAAATCCCCTCTCTAGTCATATATATGCTAGATTATCTATGCAATGACGAAGCCCTGAAAGATTTAACATTTGAGATTTAATAAGATATTTAAAACAGTTCAACTCTGCACTAGTTAGAGGCAGATTCTTGAGATGAAAACAACATAGTTGATTCTTTAGATGAACATAACATAGTTGAGTCAGAGCCAACATATCTCTAAACACAATTTAAAATAGTTGAAAGTTAATTTATAATAATATTTGTCACAAAACTATAAAAGTTTTGGTGATTCATCAAAACTTCAATCATCACATCGAGACCCATTCCAACTTGGAAGAAACCACATTAAACCAAACATTACATACACTTAGATTCAAGCTTCTTAAATCAATTTCAAGAGCAATATTTGGTAACAAAATAAGCATACTCAGGCGCCCGCAAATGGCATGATTCAATAAAATCCTAAACTTGAAATTCAAAAACATAATCAATTTTTTTGCTTAAAAGAGGACAAGATAGTACCCTAGAAGAACATCCCATTAGTATATCACAAGAAACTAGTAGATTAAGATAAGAAAAGAAGATAAAAATAAAATGGATATACCTCAAAGTGTTCGTCATCCGCACCATTTTAGTTCTTCTCAATATCCCATTTCGATGAGTAGAGAAGATGATGAAGGCTTTAATCAAGAAAAAGTAAGGTTAAAAATGTTTTGAACAAGAATAGAATTTGGTGAAATTCAATTAATAGGAACCCTTGTTTCATAAGAAACTAAAAAAAAAAATTGTGAAATAAAGAGACTGAGATGCTGAAATCTAGAGAAGACAAACTAACATCATATTCATACCTGTGGTTCTTGGAGATCGGACACAGGAAAGCAAAACGGGCGAGATGAGTGGAAGAAGTCGAAAAACAGAGAAGTGAGTCAGGGGCATAGAGACTGAAATGGGGGAGTATTGGTAAAGGAAAGATATAAAAAATTCAACCGGGAATCTGATTCTGAGCGCCAAACTAAAAATAAGACCTAGTTATTGTATTTTATATAAGAAATTGACAAGTTCTTTTTTCTCTTCTACATCATGCAAATTAGATTTTTTTTTCTCACATATTAAAGCAAAATCAATATCCTAATTCATACCAGTTCCGCGGTCATATATATGATGTCTATCAAGACAGAATCGTGATTATAATCAACTGATTTGTGAAATATGTTCTCGCCTCTATACACCAAATTATCCTTTGAATCAATAAATCTAAGATATCTTGGAGTCCCAAGTCCCTCATAATTTTTGGACACTAAAAGATCAAACAAGATTGAAAAATCGGTCGAGTATTGGTAATCAACAAAATCAAATCGTAGAGGTTTCCTCCATTAGTTAATCATCATTGATAATGATTATTTATGTGAAGAAAACTAGAGAAAATGATGAATGTAAATGCAATTGATCATGTCGTAGCACTCATGCTCCATTGAAGATTACACGCCACCTTTGTCAATTGTGTCAGCTTGATATGGAAGTAAAATAAAATAAAAATTTTTGGAGTTTTTCCATAAAAACGGTCAAAAAAATTTCAAGTTCAAAGATAGAAAAAATAAATTTTAAGTGGTGCTGAAAAAATATGTACAAGAAATCGACATTCTTTAGAAAGAATAAGATGAAAAGTTAATTAATTGAGATTTTGTTATAAAATTGTTATTTTAGTAATTTATAGAGTTTAATAATTTTTTCAACTTCTTATTTTCCAAAACTTAATTTTCCCAAAGAAAACCAATTCAAATTGGCATGATATAGAGTCTCTTTTCTGATAAGCTTGCAATTTTTCTCAAGCAAAATATAGAAAAAAAAACCTATTGAACATGAACAATATTATAATAAAATTTTAAGTAGGATGAATAAGTATGGAAGAAGAAATCGACATTCTTAGAAAAGAAAATGGATAGAAGTAAGATCTTGTGAATTGTGATAAATTATTACCTTAATAATTTACAAAGCTTAGCTATCCTTTCTCTTTAATTAGTAAAAATTTATTGTATCTTTATTAATTTTGAAATTTCCTTGTCCCCTAATTCTAATTTTCCTGAAGGTTTATTTATTGGGGCATAAATTAATAAGTGTCCTAATAACATGTTATTGAGGCATTTGTTAAAAACGCGTCTAAAAAAAGTGTCCTATAATGTTTTGTTATAGTGGAGGAAGAGAGGTTGTCAAGAGAATTACCATGACATCAACAAGAGAGAGAATGAATGGTAGAAACTCAAAGATTCATATGAAAATTGTACTAGCTAGCTCTAGAGACACGTAGTGCACGAAATTTTATAATTAAAATAAGGGATAAATACACTTACACCCACTCAATATTGGGTAATTACACAAATCTTTCCTACTAATTGATAATTACAAACAAATCCTCTCGGGGGATCTATTTGTAAGGTTTACAGAGGGTGCAATTATAAGAATTGTTACACACAGGGGGTGCAATTATAAGAAATCTTAACATGAGGGTCTATTTATAAGGTTTACAGGGGTGCAATTGTAAAAATTGTTACCCACAGGGTGCAATTATAAGAAATCTTTAACATGAGAGACTGTATTTGTAATTATCAATTAATGAGGCGAGATTTGTGTAAGTACCCTATTATTGAGGGGGTCTGAATGTAATTATTCCTAAAATAAAATTAGAAAATAGCAAATATTTTGGTGCCTATTGTACTGCAAAAATGTAAATAATCGGCAAAAACTATCTAAAATTTTCTAGTAAGGAGTTTTAGTTGTTACAATGAACTTAGCTTAACATTTTAAAATTGTTACTAGAAAATGACAAATTGTCACGATTGACTGTAATTGCAATGAATTTTAACTTTGCGTAACAATAGCAGACTTTACGTTATTACAAATTTTATTCGTTACACAAATAATATCTTTTGTGACAAAAATTTACTTTGTGTAACGAACTGACGAAATTGTTACAAAAAACAATGTTTTGAAACCCAACCCGGCCCGGACGGTCGGACCGTTAGAACCGGGACCCGGCCCTTAAAACGGCTCAGTCAGACCCTCAAACCCGGTAGGAGCTTAGAACCGCCTTTTTTGAGGAGAACCGTTCCACCCGGTGGTCGAACCGTTGACCCCTTCGAACCGCTCGCGGGTCACTGAAACCCGCCGGTTTCTCTGTCTGTTGGAAAAAGAGAAAAATCTGACCAATTTTTTATCACCCAAGCTCAAATTCCCGTATCACCTTCTCTTATTCTCTCTCCTTTTGCTGCTGCTTCTTATCAAACCCTCAAAACTCTCTCCAACACGCATGTTGCTGGTACTGCTTTCATTTCTTCTTGCCCAAAAGTTCAAAATCAGCCCCTCAAAACTTATCTCTTTTGTCCACCTCAAATCTAGAGTTCATGAAGGCAAACCCAAGACAAAATACATTTTTCTCTCCTTGATTACATCTAAGTTCTGTCTTTTATTTCTTAAAATTTTCAGATTTAAGTGTTTGAGACTTGAGTAGAGGAAGAAATATGGTGGGCGTGTGAGTGTGTGTATTTGAAGAGTGAGAGAGAGTAGGCAGTAGAGTGAGAAACTAGAAAGTGAAGAATACTTTAGCTAATCTTATCAATTTCTTTATATGTGAACTTGAAGTTTTTTATTTTCATTGCTAAGTGATAAGTTGACACTTACAAATATACAAAAACCAAATATGAAATTTCTTATGTTAAGTAATGGAAGGATAGTTTCAATTGGTGTGATTTTAACTTATCACGTAGAAAATGCTTAAATAATATAGAATAAGAATTTTTTCATTATTTTAATATTTATAATACTTAGCAATATATTAATTATTATTTATTGCATAATTATGACGTCTCCGTTGGCTGCGGTTGACCCGACGTCGAACCGGTGACCTTTGACCCGTCAATTTTCCGGTTCGATGAACGGTCCGGGTTTCAAAACATTGCAAAGAAAAAACTTTTTGGTAACAATTAATGACTTTTGTTATGAGAAAGCTATTTCTTGTGACAAACTATGCCTTCGTTACAATTTCTTTTGTCATAAGAAATACATTTTCTTGTAGTGTATATTCAAACTCCTGGGGATGCAGAAAAGTTTCTTAAGAGAGGGCCCTATAATTGTGTCCGACAGTATCTAAGAGATTAATGTTGAACGGTGAGCTTGCTGGCTTGGAGAAACCTTAGGAAACCAAAAAAATACAGTACTTAGATTAACTAATTAAGTTGAAACTTAAAAATACTCCCAAATTTACATCAAAAATGAGAACAAAAATAATTCATCATGTACTTCAAGTTTTAATATACAATATAAGAAATCTGTATGCACATTCATGTATGTAGATTCATGTCGTCAAGCATAATAAATAACCTACCCGACGACCCCCACACTCTCTTTCTTCTTTAATTTTTCTTTATTATTATTAATACTTTACCCTAAACCCTAACTCCAACTAATACCTTTAAGAAATATTTTGAGAAACTTGCAATAAGTCCAATTTAATAATTACGTGACCTCCACGTGGCAAATTTCATCAAAAGGTTAACGTCATGACTAATACTGCACATTTTTGTATCACGTGGAACTACTTTTCTCGAACCCCCCGGGTATGTTGAAGATGATGAGATCCTAGTCCATTCCCTTTTCTTTTTTTTCTTTTTTGGTTAAATTATTTTATCCTTTATCTTTTGTTAATTATAATAAATTTGTAAATTCAATACATAAAAGATTGTTTTGTTAAAGAAATTTCTGAAATATTTTTAATGGTCACAACGTTTTTATTTGCGTTTTCTTATTTTTTAGAATTGTTCTGAAATTTCTGAACATTTTTTGATTTTCAAAGTTTTTTCTAGTTTTCTAGCTGATTTTTTGTTATTTTTTCCTAATTTTTTTTCCAAAAAACCCCTTGCAAAAAGTGCAATTTTCTCGAGTTTTGACTATATAATGACGGGACAAATGTCACTAATAGACTAATAGACGTCGCTAAACTTTCACTTTTTTCCTTAAAATACGAAACGTTACGCTATGTTCGAACCATCCTTCAAATTAATTAGTTATGTTTCACTTTCGTCCTTCAAGCTATTTCCAATGGACTTCGGACAGATCGGACAACTTGTGCACCTCAAATGTCCAACAACAACATATGCACCTCACATTTGCTACTAAAAAATGGCATTTGAGGTGCACATGCTCCCCAATCCAAACAAAATTCGCCAAAAAAAATGGTACGAATAACAAATTGAAACACAAATTAAACTTTTGGGGACGATTGCATAATGGTTTACTTTACAACTTAAAGTAATACAAAGGTGATATTTTATGGACTATAAACGACAATTACCTTATAATGAGGTCGAAAGCTACTCAACCACACACTTCAACTCCGCGTTAATTATAAGTTGTGTCATGCAATTCCACGAAAAAAGGTGACGACAAGTGGTTTTCGAATGTGACAAATGAAAGCGATAAGTTAACCACATACATCACGCACGCCTACATTAACTTCAAGTGATATAATTCAATGGAAAAAAATGAATTCAATGATTTTTAATGTGAGAAATATAAGGCATAAGTCAATTAGTTCCTACGTTTCTCTCGTTTTATATCATTTTTTATATGACAAATGTTTTTGTGCAATTTTCTTCAGTTTATATTAAGTTGGACTTTGCATTAATTAAAAGTTATTGAGGGCATGACTAGTCAAATATGGAACTAGTAAAATTTGGTACGTACAGTATAGAAGTTCTTTCCACAAGTACATAAAATTTAATCCTAGAACACAAATTCAAACAATTAACATGATTATTGTACGCAACATCTTCTTCAATATAACTAAAAATCTTTAAAAAGTAAACTAAATTTCACTAACCATTTGTTTTACCATCATGTGGTAACCGGCCGGGTATATAATTTCTTCGATCAACCCACATCGGTTTGTAAATGGCTTACACAGTGTTTATGATCATTTGAGTATATTGAAAAAACTACGTATATTATAAATCTAAGAAAATTATAAAATTAGAGGAAACTATCACGTTAGTTTAATTTGAAATTAACGTTTAATGTGAAGTTAGAATAGTTTATTTAATCTAGATTCGACAAGTAATATTAAGATGATAATATGCCAATGAAAATATAATGAGATACACAGCTATTATTATGAGCTAGATGTACATATACATTGGTACAATTTGAAATTAATTTCAAAAGATTGTATTCATGTTTGAATATATCAAGAAAATCATGATTTGTGTATAAAATATTAGGTTCTCAAAAATTCTAAGAAGTCATATTTTTAAAATTGCAATATTCTATACTGATTTGCACAGAAAATGTCTAAGGGCATTACGGTAATTAACATACCCCCAGCTCGGGCCGGGGCGCCACATGTGGATCAAGTCCGCGGTTAATATACTAGTCGAGCCCAAAGGGCTGATGGCCCATTGAGAATTATGGTCCCTTACGTTATTAAGGCCCTAAAACTAATTAGACTATTTTAATATTTTTTTTTTGATACTAAAAGAGGGGGTGACCCGAGAGTTTTAGTCCGACAAACCCGAACTAATAGTCATAATTCTAGGCCATCGAGTGCCTAAGGCGTCTTGATCGTTTGTCGTTTAATGGCTCCTTCCGGGTGATCTACCATTGTCCAAAACTTGTGGAGACCTTCTTTAGCTAACAAATCCGCTACTTGATTCGCTTCTCTTGGTACATATTTCACTTGCACCTCCCACTGCCATTTTAGCATAATTCTAATCATATTGATGATGTTGAAATATTTATGGGACAAAGATGCCTCGTCAATGCTACGCCAAGCCTCAAAGTTATCTGTTTCTACTATAACTCTTTTTCTCTTCATGTTCCGAGCCAACTCTAAGCCTTTATTAATCGCGAGCAGCTCCGCTTGTAATGGTGTGGCTCTTCCCACTTTGCCTTGAAAACCTTTTAGCCATTTCCCCTTGTGATCTCGACGACACCTCCGAGACTACTCTGACCCATGTCCCTATCTCCCCGACTTGTAACAGCTGCATCGACGTTCACCTTGATGCTGCCCTTGTCCGGTTTGTTCCAACCAATAAGTTCGAGTGTGGAAGTGAGATCCCAATTATCTTCAGCAAGTCGCCGTGCCTCCATTACCCTTCTTTTGATCACTTCCATATCCAATTTTGGAGTGCATGTCTCCTCACTATGAGTTGCTTCGTTTCTTCCCTGCCACAATAAAGAAAGTGTTTCAGTAAACGTAATATTCCAAGCGTCGCACCACACATACCTGTTTATCGGATTCGATAAATTCCAGTCGACCCATTCTTTGGTTCGAAGCAAGAAGAATTTCTCTTGATATTTGATGTCGACTAAGTTACTCCATGTCTCTTTAGCCCATTTGCAATCTCTCAAAGCGTGTAAGCTTGTTTCGTATTGATGACCACACAGTTTGCATGAAGCATCCGTCGATATGTGGCGGGTATATAGATGTAAATTAGTCAAAACTCTGTCATGCCGTAGCAACCATAGGAGAAATTTCCGACGATGTGTGCCTCGCATTTTCCATATTTGTAACCACTGTTTTTTCTCATCGGCATAATGGACCTGGTAGTACAATGCATCATGGGCACTCTTACAGGTATATTGTCCAGATGTGGTGAATCTCCAAACTCGTGTGTCTTCTATCCCCATGACTTCATCCAGGTTGACTTGATTCAAGGCTGCCCGAATATGATCTGGAAGTGATGGAAGATCTCTCCAGTTCCATCCAAGGTTCGGTTCCCAGTAGCTCGCTACCTTGCATGTTTTATCTTCGTCATCAATCCTAATCCCGTCAATACGAGATAAAGGTGAGTCAACAAGCCAAAGATCTGTCCAAAAGTGAACCAATTGTCCATTTCCAACTCTCCATCTCAAGCCTTTTTCGAGAAGTGGAAGCGCCGCTTGAATGCTCCTCCATGTGTGAGAAGTGGCCCCTCGCCCTTGCGGTCTATCCCGAAGAATGTACTTGTGACGTAAAATTTGAACCCATAATTTATCATTCTCCATTAAAATCTGCCATGCCAACTTTCCTAAGAAAGCAAGATTAACATCTCGGGTTTTACGAAGACCCAAACCCCCTATATCTTTCTCTTTACAGATTTTATCCCATGCTAGAAGATGAAGACGATTCCTTTCTTCCGTTCCACCCCATAAAAAAATCCTATTCGCTTTATCGATATTATCACAGATACCTAAAGGGATTCGTGATGTTTGCATATGGTACATAGGAATCGCGTTGGTAACTGATTTGATAAGCGTGAGGCACCCGGCTAGTGACAAGTATTTACATTTCCATCCTTTAAGCCTACCTTTCACTTTATCCAATAAGAAGGCATAGTCTTTCTTACAGACACGAGTATGGTGTAAGGGTATTCCTAGATATCTCCCGAGGTCATGAGTAATATTGAGATGTGCCCGATCCGATAGCTCCTGAGCTTGAGATCCCTGAATATTAGGAGAAAAGTATATACGGGACTTGTTTCGATTAATTTTCTGAACCGACATGTTACAATAAGCCTCTAAAATCTCACTGGTAGCTTGAATTTGTTTACTCGAGGCTTCCCCAAATAATATTAAATCGTCTGCGAACATAAGATGCGATACTTTCGGGCCGTGTCTAGAGGTTGGTGTCGGTGTCCATCTTCCTTCCTTCACTGCTTTGTCAATCATAGATCCTAATTTCTCAATGCAAAAAACAAAAAGGTAAGGAGATAATGGATCGCCTTGCCTTAGACCTCTCATCAGATTGAACCACTCCGTCGTTTCTCCATTCCAAAGAAGGGAAAGTCTCGCCGTTGTGGTACATTCCATAATGAGATTAATCCAAGTTGAAGGAAACCCCATTTCACCGAGTACATTATCTAAAAACACCTAATTTATTCTATCATACGCTTTTTCAAAATCAATCTTAGTTACAAATTGACCTTTTCTCCCTTTAAGACGGCTCAAGTTATGAAGGACTTCTTGTGTAATAATGATATTGTCAACCGTTTGACGTCCTTTGATAAAACTTGATTGCGTTTGGGGTATTAAAATATGCATTAAGATTTTAAGACGATTCGCCATAGTTTTCGTGGTAATTTTGAGAATTACGTTTGACAAACTAATTGGGCGAGAATTAGATAAAAGAGTTGGATTTTTTTCTTTAGGAATAAGCACAATTAAAGACTCATTAATTCTATTGTCGATAATACCTGTACGGAGAGCCTGGCTCACCGTTCTTACCACAGAGTCGCCCACGACGTTCCAACACTTTTGAAAGAAAATGGGCTGAAATCCGTCTGGTCCCGGAGCTTTGGTAGGGTGCATGTCCCATACGGCTTGTTTCACTTCCTCTTTGGTAACCGGATTTTGGAGCATATCAGATTGCTCACGAATAAGATTGGGAAACCCCGCTGTTGTTTGATACGCCGATACCGGGTTGTCCTGGCCGTACAATTGCTTGAAAAAATCGATAGCCATCTTTTGCATGGTGTATTGGTCCGTGATCATAGTTCCATCCCCCTTGACCAGGCAATGAATTATATTTCGATTTTTGCGGTTATTAGTCGCCATATGAAAGAAGCGCGTATTCAGATCGCCCGCTTTGAGCCAGTCTACCCGAGATTTTTGTTTCCAAAGTAATTCTTCTTGTTTTAGGGTATCTTGGTATCGAGACAAAAGCTTCTTTTCCAATTTTTGCAAATATCTGTTGAAGTGTATTCCTTGGGCCCGTTGAATTTCGTCAATTCTTGCTTTTAATTCTTTCTTGCGTTTGAATATGTTTCCGAACACATCCCTATTCCAAGCAACCATCCCATTACTAATATCACGTAATTTGTCATGCATCTTGTTGTTAACCTCATTATCCCATTGGTCTTTGATCATGTTAGTAAAGCCTTTATCTGCAAACCAGGCAAGTTGAAGGCGAAATTTTTTTTGTTGAGATATTCTATGGTCTGTATCCTTTAAACTCAAGAGAAGTGGTGAGTGGTCTGTATCCTTCGATACGGGGAAGGTGTCGAACCGAGGCTGTAGGATGTAAAAAACGCCATCTACTATTGCATAAAATACGATCTAACCTCTGTTGAAGTTTAGATTGCCCCCCTTTCGCCCATGTGTATGGATTTCCCTTAAATTTCAAGTCTAAGAGCTCACAATTATTTGAGAAATCTACAAATCGTCGGCAACGGCTAGTATCAACTGGAGCGCCCCCTACCTTCTCTTTGTATTTAATAACCACATTCATATCTCCTGCTAAGAGCCACGGTCCTTTGATATTACGTTCCATGTGTTCGAGATATTCCCAAAGATGGTCTCTATTGCGTTGTTGAGGGCTCGCATAAATTGCCGATAGAATCCAGTCATTTTTATCATCTTGCTTAAGTATCCCAGTTATACATTGATCATTTGCATCCACTAATTCTACAGTCACATCCTCCGAGTTCCAAAAAAACCAAATGCCTCCCGCAAAACCTTTTGCCTCTATGCATTCCACTCTATCAAAACGACTCCTTTTAATTATGTCATCTGCGCGATGACCCCTGGTGCGAGTTTCCATTAGAACAAGGATTGACGGATTGTGATCCCGAAGCATACCCAAAAGTGCAGTTATGAATGGAGGGCTCCCGGCTCCCCTACAGTTCCAAAAGATACAATTCATAAATAAAAAATATTTAATATGTCGTAAAAGACAGAGATGATCATACCTCGGGGGGGTTTAACCCCCTTTGAACCATATGTTGTGTGGAAAACTCCACTCCCATGTCGACATCTAACCCACTCGTCCCTTCTTTTGTTAGGTTGTCGGCACTGTTTCCCCATACATCGAAAGTAGGGTTTGTCATCACAAATTCATTGTGTTCCCATGGCGCATGTGATTTGTTCCAAAGTACATTCCCTCCCTTTGCGGTATCCTCGTCAATGTACTGTTGGTTATGTTGTTCATGGTTCCATGCATCCACATCTCCCTCCAACTCCTTGGTTGAATTGTACTCGTTCCTTCCTTCCTTATGGTTTTGGGGTTCTATCTGCTTTCTTATAGAATTAGCGTGAGTTAATTGATCCCGTGTCTGCAATTCTTTTCCAGTCGGGTTGGGCTGTAATATGTTATTATTTTTTATTTGATAAGTGGTGCTTTCTTTGATAACTGGTAATTGGCCTTGTATCAATTGGGCCTTACCATCCAGAGGTTGTCCGATAGTATTAAAATCATCCTGGGCCATATCAGCATTTTGGGCCAACTTGGCTTGAGCTCTTTGATCTACATTTAATTTCTTCTTTCCTTTGTTCTTGCTGGGCCCCATGGATTGGGCTATGCTTGGGCTGCCTGTTGTATATTCATCCATCCCAATTATTTCCTCTGACTCTTTAAAAATTTCCAACCCATTATCCTCTTGGAGAATATTAAAGCGCGATCCGCTCGAAAAGTTCCCTGATTTTAATTTCCACTGTTGTACTATTTTATTATTGGCTGCTTTTTTACTAGAATTTTTTCCTTTTGTGGTCGCCCCTTTGCTCCCTTGATACTGCCTACTTCTATTTTGGGCGAAATCCTCATTATTTGCTCCAAAGACAAGAACCGTTGGAGGGGAATTATTTTCCTTATTTGATTGATTTGTTTCCTTTCTGAACATCACTCCTTCCTCGTTCCTAGGGCGCTGTTATCGTACTTTCCTAGTTTGTGCCAACATCCATGGCCCGTACGTGGTCGGGTCGGGCTGATGATTCTGGTCGTCCGTGCCTTTTGTAGTTGTATTTTTCGGGCCCGTATTGTTGTCGTTGCTCTGATTCTTGGTGCATGTTTCTTTTCGGTGTCCATATAATCCACATTCGAAACATATTAAATAGAGCCCTTCGTATTCTACTACTTGGGGATAGCCATTGATGTATATTATTGGAAGAAGAGGTTTACCTAAATCGATCTCGACCCCAATACGTGCAAACTTTCCTCGGGTGGATGCTTTTGTATTTTTTTCAATCTTGATAAGTTTGCCGATCTCATTACCCATCCTAGCAAGAAGTTTCAGATTGGAGAGCTCCATTGGTATGTCGGGGAATCGTATCCAAGCAAAGGTTCTGTCAATATATGCTTTGTCCGCTCGGAATGCCGGAGTCCACTTCCTCACTGTAATGTAGTTTCCCAATATGATCCATGGGCCATCGTTTAGCACCCGGTTGTAATCATCTTTGTTGTAGAACCTTACCATATAGAAACCATTTTTTAGGTCAACAAGGTCTACATCTTCTTGTAGTTGCCACAAAGCTTTCGTTTTCTATTTGAACGTGTTATAGCCAACGTTTCTACCCAACACTTTCAGAAGTAGGGCTCTACGATATGGTTTGGCGAAATCCTTTAGATCATCTAATGTGACTCGCAGATCAGGCCATGGGTCATCTTTGGGTTTTTTTTCTCTTAAGACATTCCATCAGTTCCGCCTCCCAGTCGCCGTCTGGTTCGCCTTTTCCCATATAGTATGGTTTTTCTTTAGGAATCTGGTTCAGTTTATCATGAAGCTTACCCTGCTTCCATGCATTCTGTGTTGTGTTTTGTGTTTCAGAATCATCCGTATTCATATTATCTTCATTGCCCTATATCGGCTCCGGCTGGCCGATCTGGTACTCGCGTTGTTCTCCTGCCAATCCGCGCTTGAACTTTTTAGTATGCCGTTCCTCCACCATCTTTTGCGGTGGCGGTGGTTGTCCAGGGTCATCATCGGTCGGAGATTTGCTCAGATCTGGTAGAAAGATTTTTGCAAAGTTTTCATTCATCGTTTCTTTGTTTTTTCATTAATATTTAGACTATTTTAATAATCTAACGGCTAAGTAATGGGTATATTAATAAGTTTGGTGGGCTACTGCTAATTACGAGCCCACGACCCATAGCCCACTATCGGTTACATATAAATACCTTAGAGGAGCTGGTAAATGTTCATTATCTACTCTCTCAGAAAAAAATCCATTGGCTACTTCTGAGAGTAATTTCACCAAAAAACTACAAACTGACTTGATCCCATTTCATCGGGTACGTAGGCAGCTCACTTAAATGAGAGTGCAGTCTATAAATTCATCAACCCCCAACCTAGTTTGTTGTGAGTTGGATTGGATTTCCACCCCACGTGGTAATTTACGTGATAATTTCTGACTGACGAATTTTACCATCATCATATACCATATTTTCTGGGAATATCATTTGTTGCTCTGGACTTTCTTTGCAAGTTTGAATTATAAATATTGTGAAGAGTGTAGTATTTTTACATTGGTTAAAAATCCTTGAATATGGTCATAATAGTAAAGAAACCGCAAAAATTTATTTAAGAAAAACTTGAAACTTACTTCAAAATTTAAATAAGTAGTTTATACCTACTCTAAATTATAAACCTTTGCTCAGAGACTTCGAAATATGATACAAAATTTTCTGATATAAATTATCCAAAATTTGCTTATTTTACTATTATGTTTTATATAGCATCATCATCATTATTATAAATTAATCAACAAGGAAGATGGTCCTTAACATTTTATGAGATCACAATAAAACCTGCTGCCGATTCAGAGCCGATTCATAATGTATTTCACAAAATGAGCTACAAATCATATTAGAAGTGTAATTCACTCACCTTCTGAAATATATTTGGGTTCAGCCAAGCCTAGAGCGAGTTAAAATTTTCCCTCATTCATTTCATATATCGTGAATATCACATAGTAATAGTAAAATATGTTTCACAAAACAAGTCTCAAAGTTCTTAATGTGGTAATTTTATATGTTTACAAATACTAACAATAACTCTACAAGTTCAATTTTTGTACATTTTATTAGTACTAATAAATAACACGTGCGTTGCACGTAAATTATATGCTCTCACTAAATAATTCATGTATATAAATAATGTTCAATTTAATAATGTTACATATTTAGAATAATAATTTAAATAAGTGAATTATTGTTCTATAAACTATAATTTTTTGAAAAACTAAATATTGATTGTCATGAAATATTGAATGAACACAGAGAAGAACTAAGTTTATTGAAAGATGGAACATATATAAAATGCAACTAAATAAATTCTTATTTCATTTGTTTATTTTGTATGGATGAAGTACTCTCTTCTTTTCCCCCTCATTGACTTCTTTAAGTACTTGCAAATGTCTCATCATTATGACTAAAAAGTTAGATTTTTATAAATGTAATCTTCTTATTTCTTCTTTATTCGCTCTTCCTATTTTCTAAATTTGACGTCGCGTGTGTGCTCTCAAGATCATTCGATGTGTCCCCTTCTTGAATCTCAGTTACAGTCTTGGCGAAATTACAATTAGCTTGACATAAATCATACTTTCTCTTTTGTTTGATTTGCCACTATCAAATGTATATTTTTTAATTATAAAATTTAATTTTATTATTAAAAACATATGAGAAGTAAAAATACTTACGTTGCATGTAAAATTGAATACCCATTAGGGAATGATAATAATATAATAGAGAATGCATTTTATTTATTTTTAAATGTGGTTCTTGATTTCATCATATTATGGATTCCATTCCTAGCTTTTTTTTTCCTAAATAGGCACTAATCATATTTCAGATGAATATTTTTCTACTTACACTGATGATTTATTTTGATAAGTGTATTTGGTAAAGTATATATAGTTTTTAAAAAATCAACACAAAATTATAATTGATCAAATGAATATTTAAAATATTCGAATACAATTAATCAAGAAAACAACATTCAATACAAATTAAACTTATATACACAATAAATTAAAAATTTTAACTTACTGAAAAAACATAATAAAGAACTATTTTTTCTTAACTAAATAAGCATATTAGTTTACTTTTGTTTGTATTTTAATGACCACAAATCATTTATATCGTACAATTTAGTGATCTCTAGTCATAAGTATCACATTTAAAATATAATTGAAGGCCTGTTTGGTTTAAGTCATTTTTCTTTTTGAAAAGATTATTAAAAATCAACTTATAAAGCATCAAATTAAATTAATCGATGTCCATAAAATTCTAATCGATTATATTGAAAATTCATCATTTTTTTAATAGATCAAACTGAAAATGTAAAAAATATAAAGCAAATTAGAATTTCACTATTCTTTTTAATTATGTAACTTGATTAAATGAAATTCGAAACTTTATTTTCTATAAATATAATTTAAAATTTTTTAAAACTGAACTGGAAAATTCATTTTCTAATCATTTGTCTACATAATCAAGAAGATATTTATAAAGAAGTGACTAAATTAATATATCATATATTGAAAATGTCATAGACACTATCAGACATTCAACCTATTACAAATTGATCTTTAGAAATAGAATTATTTTTATTGGTGCAAGTTTTTGTAAATATTATAAAGTCAACAAATTAAATATATGTATTCATTCATGAAAATGTACTAACATTTAACAAAATATCAACTTTGAGGTTCAATTTTTCAACAACCTATACCATGATAGTTTATGTATTCCCTAATGCAAGTGTACTAATAACAATTAACAAAACATCAACTTTAAAATTAAGATATCCAAACAATCTATAACATAATAATATGGTATAAATTATATAATATAAGTATGCACATATATCATTAACAAACGTAACCAAAGATTATGAAATAGTTAGTGGATATCTAATTAACAAGATATATATAGACATTAATAAGTTAATCCCCGGAAAAAAAAATTAAAAAATCAAAACTAAACAATATGTGTACTCACTACAAGAAATTTCACTATTCACCATGGCTCAAAACCATGACAAAAAGCCAATTCTCATGGCCAATTGTTATTGACCACCACTCTACCACGGCCAAACAACCGTTTTATCTGCAAGGGAGGCGAATACATTGACCACTGCTTTTAGCGGTAGTCAATGTATTGGCTATGACAAAGGTCATTGCATTTCACACCATGGTGGATGTGCCAAAATAGTGTAAATTTCCACCATGCCATACTTCCCGTGGTGAATGGTTGTTGCTCTTTCTTATTTTTTTTTTCTTTTCCCTGCCAAAATCTTCTATTTGGGTTATTACCGTGAGCCCCAATCAAAAGGGCAAATGAATTATCAAACCTTCAGAAACAAAACTCCAGCCAAATTACTCAAAATATTTAATTGTATTTTTATATAATCAAATAACCATTATTAATATCCAATACATTATAAATTTGTTTTCAGAAAACAATATATTAAACCCTATCGACTGAGCTCCTTAAGTCTCTTTAGATGATTTGTTGTTATTGATCTTCTATTCTGCACCTAAAATAAAGCGATCAAAGCAATAAATAATTATACAAGTAAACAAGATCAATTCACAAAAATTGAACACCATAAAAAAGAAAATACGCAAAAACTAACTTATATCGAGTCTTTTCTAATTACAAAGTATTTAGAGAACATTCATAAGAAGCTAGAGAAAAAGTTTGTGCACTTTGTACGAAAAATTCAAATGAATAATGTAGAAATTAATGTCAAATTTCTTCCATATAATCTTGAAGACTATAAAGAAACTTATTCAAGAACTTTCAATAAACAAACCAAAGAATTGAGCCCCTTTGAGTGATAATACCTTTCAATCCTCGATCTCATACAAGTCTTTTTTGTTTCAACCAGAAACCAACAAAAAGATAGGAATGACCTTCCAATTTGCAACTAACATTCTAAGTCTCTAAGGCACTAATGACATTTGAGATACATGTTATTCATCTAATTAAATTTTATTATCAAACATTATGAGATCCATATTATAATTTTACATCAATTGAAATGGTTGAAATATAATTTCTTACCACATTTCCATGAAATTATCTCAAGCGCAAGGCGGTTCCTTCAAGATTTTCCACATCCATGCTTTATTTTATTTGTTCGTCAATGCTTTTCTATATAGAGAATTACGATGTCGAATAAGTAAAAAAAGTGAATTGAAGCAAATCATTCATGCATTACATAAAGACACCAGAAATAAATTTAGAAATCTGGAATTAATACAGCATAAGAATACAAGAACTAACTTTACCTCTGCCACTGCTATAATCTTCAATCACCAAACCAATGATCTGTGTTGTGGAGCTAAGCATTTGACCGGTATAAAACAAGAGAGAAACAAATGCGCATACTCACACAATCGGCACTCATTCACTATATGAGAAAGACAGTAGAGAAAGAAGAAAAAAAAAAATTAAAATTGAAAATCAAAATCAAAATCAAAATAGAGGGAAGACAAATAAGTAAGAAAAAGAATAACTGAAGAGAGAACTCTTACCTTACTTGTATAACTACCCATTTTCAAATGTAATTATATACTATCAAATGCAAATTCAAATGCAAAAACCTGCATCACATGGTCATATATACTATCAGATTATTTATTGGAGGTATTCTTTCAAGATTTCAGACAAGATATTACCCTTTATTCTACAAACCTGCATCACATTGTCATATAAACCATCAGACTATTTATTGGACGTGTTATTTCCAAATGAGGTCAAAGAGAAGATACACCCCTTCAAATCAAAGGACTCCAAGATATAGTTTTATTAGAATGAACTAAGTCTTCAAGTTCAATGTGAGAGATGCAAGGTGGAGAAGAATAAAATTCAGGATCCTATACCGTTAATAGTTTATTAAGATGGAAAAGGCACTAAAATTTCTTTTCCTTCATTCCTAGATTCCAAACCCCTTTTCATCCAACTGGGAGAAGAAGAATCAACTTTAATATGTTATCTCTATCATTATTTTCATCTTTATTTTATATTGATCAATAATCTAATTTCCACAATGGCAAAGTGGCTGATCATACTTTTGTTTTTGTCAGTACATGGTTTAGATAATTGAGTATTGTGTATAAGACTATAAGTAACAAAGTTGAAGTTGTAAGTATAATGCCTATAATTACAAGCACTATATCCATATCTCATAGCAAACTGAAATTCAATAATACCTTGTTGTGAAGGATTATAGCTTCTTGATCAAAGGATAACCAACAACTCTTTTTGTGTAATCTGCATGAGTAACAACCAATATCATGCAAAATCACAATTTTCATCACAGAGTGCTCTGCTACACTCGAACAGGAAAAGATAGTTAGAATAATCTAAGTTGCGCAAGTAAAACAACTTTCCAATAAATTTCAAATATCATTTTGTTGTGAAAAAAATATATGCCTAAATCCCAAGGACAATTCAAATTTCAATAATTCGAAGGTCTCAAAACCTTGAACATCATGAATTTAAGAACAAATTCAATGATCATGTACATTTAGTTTGGTTTAGACTTACAGTAAGCCTCAGTTGATTGAGGCATAGTGTTGGTGCTAATGTGTGTTCCCTGCACTATTCAAAAATAAAAATCTTGTAAGTTACGCATTATTATATAAAGAATGAATATAAAACAAAGAAATTATAGTAATCACATACGTACATACATCTGAACTTAAAATTACACTCATAATTCTATTAAAAATCGGTCTCAATCTTCGAATTTAAAATATTTCAAAGGCCTCAAAACCTTGAACTTCATGAATTTAAGAACAAATTTAATCATCATGTACCTTCAGTTTGATTAAGAATCACAGTAAGCCTCTGCTGATTGACACATAGTGTTGGTGTTAGTGTGTGTTTCCTGCACTGTTCAAAAACAAGAATCCTCCAAATTACACATATTTAAAGAAGAATGAATATAAAACAAATAAAATTGAAGTGTAATCACAATACATACATCTGAGCTCAAAATGACAATCACAACTCTATTGAAACATCGGTTTGAATCTTTCACAAAAACATGAAATGTTCCTGTAATTCTAAAATCAAACCTCAATTTGCTTTGGATCGGCAAAATCATAAGAAAGTTGATTTTGAAACATAAAGCGAAGATAAATGAATTTTGCCCTAGAAAATGAAGCTTCAAACCAAAACGAACCGTAGAGATCATTGGAGACTAATATGAGAGATTACAACTTCGAGAGGCGCATATCTAGTTCCGGAAATGGCTTTCGAGCTGTGGAATAACATTGGCGCAGGAGAGATTGCAGCGGCGGAGATTCGCGAATGAGAGCGATTGAGAGAGGATCGTGGTGGCGGCGATTCAGTTCCGGCATCTGCGGAGCAACACCGTCGTTGGGGGAGAGAAGCAGCGAAGAGTTGGCGGAGGCGATTCAGTTCCGGCATGTGGAACAACACCGTCTTTGGGAGAGAGAAGCGGCGAAGAGTTTCTCTTTATTTTGCTGAAGGAAAGAAACGTGTCAAATTTTTAGGGTTTCAATGTGGAGAACAACTGTAATACACAATTACATATTAATTAAATTAAATGAAATAATAATAAAAAAAAACATCCCAGACGGCTATATCACACCACGGTGGCGGATATTGCTACATTTACCTCCCCCTGTAGTTAGCGGTGGTGGATGTAGAATATCCACCTCACCTGTTGCAGCCGAGGTGGATATTTGTTTTCCACCATGGCTTTTAAGCCATTGCCAATATTTCATTGCAAATGTTGCATTTTCTTGTAGTGACTGTTAAATTACTAATAAAAATTTAGTGTAAAATTATTCCCAAGAATTAATATATCACTATATGCATATGTTGCTGAACTATATTATATTTTGACCAAACTTAAAAATTTCACATGTTAAATACTTATAAGTTATCTTTCATATTTGTATTTTTAGGAACCTTTTAAATTTGTTTAACTTTTTTAAATTTGTTTAACTTTCATAGTAGAAAAAAATTTATATGTACTCATGTAATTGAAATGATTTTATTAATATGAATGTGAATTTCATTAGATTAATATAATTAATTATTATGAATTTAGTTATCAAATATTTGTTTAGAATTCAATATAATAAGAATAAGTATGCATTTTAGGGAATAAAAATTTTAAAATTAAAGTTATATGTTCAATAAGTTTAAAATTTTCAACTTAAACAAAAAACATCATAGAACAACTATTCTTTCTTAACTAAATAAGCATGTTATTTTACTTATGTTTGCACTTGTTAACTACTTAAAATCATGTATGTCGAATGATTTTAGTCCTAATTTTTGTAATCATAAGTATCAAATTTAAATTTCGGTACGTTGACATAGCTATTCAAACGCTGCCAAGTTTGATCAAAAGAATTCTCAATTTCCAAAATTCATGAATATTGCATAAATCGCAAAGAAAATAGATTCATATCTCTTGCGATCCTAATTAAAAACAGTTCAGCTCTTCAGCCCCAAAACTTGTTTCATGAATGATTCCTTGGTCACGGAAAAATTTTTGCATAGTCATAGAAATAAATTCTGATCCATTATCACCACGCATGCATTTTATATTTTTTGAAATTGAGTGGTGAACAGTTTTGCAAAAATCAACAAGGTAACGGACTAGCTTCATTTTTTTATTTTTTATTTTTGGAACAATTGAGCATGTTATTTCAACCAAAATGTCTTACAACTCCCACAGACATACCTGGGATGACCATTTACACACATGCAACAAAAAGAAACTATCTTCTATACATGATCAAACCTATATTGTTATTGAGGCCAAATCTCTCTATCAAATGTCTATTTGTACTATATTGCAAGTCAATATTCTTCTATTTCTTTCAATCCACACATGATAAACAATTGCGCAAAACAGAGCCATTTTCTAAACTTAGTTCTAATTTTCCTTTGCGCACTTTGATACCCCATATCACATACTCAATCACCTGCATTGTTAGTTGTTAAGCATTTTTAACCAACACTGTTTTCATACATCTCTTGTGAAATCACATTCAAAAAATAAGTAATCCTGTTTTTCTTCTTTCTGGCACAAAAGATACAGCTCTGGTCTTCTATATTCTGCCACCTTGATAGTCGATCCTTGTCTTGAGCTATCCAAAATGCTAACCATAATACACTCTATGTCTCGCACATGCCCTTTGCCCCATACAAGATTGGCCATTCAACTTCTTCATGATGCTCCACTACATGTTCATATGCCCTCTTGATGTTGAATTTTCCTGCATCCATTTATTTGGGCAACATCCACCGCATCTAAAATAATCCCCTAATGCCAATAAGCTTTTCCAGACCAAGATGATGAAAGTTTAGCTTCTATATTCCACACAATACTTGTTTTTAGATAATAAGCATGCACCGACTAATCCACAAAGAGTCCGATTGGTAGCAATGTTCCAAATGTGGTTTGAATATTGCTGCCACGTTCCATTGTCCGAGAGAGATGATCCCCAACCCTCCTTCTTTCTTGGGATACACAGGTCCTTCCAACTTACACTGGCACTACATCTACCACTTACTTCCACTCCACAAAAATAGTCTAAAAATTCTATCAATCTGATATACCACTACCACTAGCTTCATGTTCTCTTTAAGTAAGTAAGCCCAAACAGACCGACTACGATCGTCAACAATATTATACACAACTCTTTTGAAGCTCACCTATTTTACACAATAATATATACAACAATATTATACACAGCTTTCAAAAGGGGGTTCACTATTTGATTTACACAAAATTATTTTGACTATCGTTGACGATCGTAGTCGGTCTGTTTGGGCTTACTTACTTAAAGAGAACATGAAGCTAGTGGTAGTGGTACATCAGATTGATAGAATTTTTAGATTATTTTTTGGAGTGGAAGAGTAAGTGGTAGATGTAGTGCCAGTGTAAGTTGGAAGGACCTGTGTATCCAAAGAAAGAAGGAGGGTGGGGATCATCTCTCTCGGACAATGGAACGTGGCACAATATTCAAACACATTTGGAACATTGCTACCAAATCGGACTCTTTGTGGATTAAGTCGGTGCATGCTTATTATCTAAAAACAAGTATTGTGTGGAATATAGAAGCTAAACTTTCATCATCTTGGTTCTAGAAAAGGCTTATTGGCATTAGGGGATTATTTTAGATGCGGTGGATGTTGCCCAGAATAAATGGATGCAGGAAAAATTCAACAGCAAGAGGGCATATGAACATGTAGTGGAGCATCAGAAGAAGTTGAATGGGCCAATATTGTATGGGGCAAAGGGCCTGTGGCGAGACATAGAGTGTTATTATGGTTAGCAATTTTGGATAGACTCAAGACAAGGGATCGACTATAAAAGGTGGCAGAATATAGAAGACCAGAGCTGTATCTTTTGTGCCAGAAAAGAGGAAAACAGGAATCACTTATTTTTTTAATGTGATTTCACAAAAGATGTTATGAAACAGTGTTGGTTAAAATTGGGCTTAACAACTAACAAATGCAGGTGGATTGAGTATGTGATATGGGGTATCAAAGTGCGCAAAAGGAAAATTAGAACTAAGTTGCAAAAAATGGGCTCTTTTGCAGCAATTGTTTATCATGTGTGGATTGAAAGAAATAGAAGAATATTTACCTGCAATATAGTACAAATAGAATTTGATAGAGAGGATTTGGGCCTCAATACAAGATAGGTTGATCATGTATAGAAGATAGTTTCTTCTGTTGCAGGTGTGTAAATGGTCATCCCGGTATGCCTGTGGGAGTGTAAGACAGTTTGGTTGAAATAACATGCTCAATTGTTCCAAAAATAACCGACTACGATCGTCAATCTGATGTACCACTAATCTTTAAAGCTCACCTAGTCCAATCGGCATCCTCGAGGGGTCCTGTATTATACACAACTCGTTAGCAAAGGTGATTTGGCAATTTATAAGATATCAACTGACGTATAGAAATCAAGCGACACATCAAAGTAGGAACATATAAGACGTCTCGCAATATTATGTGTTCATTGAGCATAACACGCCCCCTCTTGGTGGCGTGTGTCTTCACCCCATTGGGTAGAATAACCAGGACCGATGTAGTGGCTTGAAAGTCACTCATGAGTTTTGAGTCCCCAATCATATGATTTAACGCACCACTATCCAAAATCCAGATAAGGTAATTAAAAATATTACCAGATAACTTGTCGGAATTGTATCGTTCAAGAAGCGTCAATAACTTTTGAAATTGATCAGTCGACAAACCAGGGGATACCACCATTATTGTCAAATTGACCACCGGATGCATGGTATGCAGTTTCATGTCCTTGAGGTTGAGTAGCAGTCGAGTTCACCTGTCCGGAACCTCAATTTTTATCATTGCGTCCCTTATTACGCCGTCCTCTCCACCACGTAGGATATCCTATCACCTCGAAACACTGCGAAAGGTCGTGACCATTTCAATTACAGTGTGAGCACTTATTTTCACCATTGCCCCTCAGTTTTGCTGTGCTGAATGGAGAAGACGTTTTTAGCCTTGCGGACTGCACGACAAGGGCGACCGCCTCAATTCGCTCTTCTTGCCCACACACAATTGATCTATGTCGTTCTTTCTTGTAATCAATGCGTAAGCCTTATTGATTGTCAATAGTGGAACCATGTTAAGTATCTGGGATCGGATCGCCCCAAAAACCGCATCGTCTAATCCTATGAGAAATTGATGTATTTCTCCTCTTCACGTCTTGAAGAAAATCCTTCGATGCCTCACATGTACACTTAGGAACTTTGGAATAACTACATAGTTCATCCCACCTACCTTTCAACTTTGTGAAATAGGCCATCATCGTTGTCCCCTGTTGCCGGAGTGATGCAACCTTTGAGTTCGTGTACATGTGGAGCATTTCCAACGGAGAAACAATCTCTTAATCATCCCAAATAGCTTTCGCGGTCTCCTCGTAAGCTATACTCGGCTGGATCGATTTAATAATGGAGTTAAAGATCCATGAAATCAACATCGAATTGCATGTTATCCAGCTATTCGCCTCAGCAGCGTCATCTTTAGATTTTTTCAGGATCCCGTCGATGAACCCTAATTTGTTCTTTGCTCCCAATTCATTCACCATGGCCTTTTCCACATGTCAAAGTTATCACCAGTCAACACGCAGGTTGTAATCATCGCTCTCGATTATCGGACGGAGATAAATAAAACGGAGAAGCCATATCTATTGTTCATTTTTCTTCCATAGTATGGGGAGGGGATTCGGTTTTGGTGATGACGGCAGCTGTGAAAGAGGGTTTGGGATTTGTATTTCGTACCTGCTCTGATACCATGAAGAAACGTAAAATCGGGAAAGATTTTCCTTCATATTGTGAAATAAAGAGTACAAGAGGCAATATATATACAACAAAGCCAAACCCTAAAGAGACTCCAAAACTGGAGTCCTAAATAAAACAAACTACCAAAAATACAATATACTATATGTATAATAGTTTTCAATACTTACTTCTATCTAAAGCTTCAAACATGATGATTTGCGTTTGTTCATTTACTCTGGCTTTCATCAATATGATTTTTTTTGTTAGTTATTCCAATTAGTTCATTTCAGACATTTAGAAAAGAAAATGAATAATAACGAGAAGAAGATATAACTACTAGATTCACTTTCAACGAGCCAAGCAAAAATAAAAATCAACACACAATGCTGCCAAAAATTGTCTCTGGGGTAAGTTGATATCTTCTTCCTTAAAATGCTAATGATGTAATGTTGGCAAATTATTGGATTTAAACTTGCACAAGAAAGGTCCATTACATAGTTCATTAGTGCCTACATCTCTAGTAGGGATGAAAATGTGGCGGGTTTGAAGTGGATTTAGCAAAACCCAAAACCCGTTCCTTTACTTTACTAAATTTGAAACCACCCTCGCCTCGTCAAATACTCGTCGGAGTTAGGTTAGCTTGTTAAACCCATTTGAGATTTTGAGTCTTGAAAATTCAGTAATTCACCCCGCAACCGGCCCCAACCAGCAATGACCCCCGAATTCAAACCTAGTGAAGCTTAGTTCAATCTGTTGAAGCCAATTGTCCGCTAAAATCTACTTAAACAAAATACTAAAATTGACATAAGTAATAAATCAAATTAAGATTCATATAATCGAAAAACTAATAAAGAAACGACATATACAAACATCATGAAAAAATTACACATAAATAATAATCAGATCACATCCATAAGTTCTAATTTAACATCCCATTAATATGTCATTTGGAGAAAGAGAGAGGTTTATGCTTGATGATTTGGACTTTGGTTCCCATTTTTAAATTAAAATATTAAGTTATTCTAAAAAAAATAATAAAAAACTAATAACATATTGACAAGACGGGTTATACTAAACTGCTACCAGCCCTGAACCGAGCGGTAAATTTTTAAAATTAATAACCCGCCCCATAACCTATTTAGCTAACCCGAAACCTCCATAAGGTCGGGTACCTATATAATCCTATCCCATTGACATGTGTAATCTCTAGTAAATATATACCACCTTGGAAGAAAACATAAACTTCAAGGGAACTTCAAGGAAATGAGAATGCATAAAGAAAATGTTAAGAATTATGTACATTTGATATGGAAGGGCTTAATTGAGGTTAGGGCTACAAATACTCGGTTATTTCTTCAAATTTGAATCCTCAAACTAATGCTTGATGTGCTCGAGGAGGACCATGGTTGTTTAATACTCTCTTCTTGAAAAATGGTGAGAAGGTATGACAGTTGAAAAAAAGGTACACAAAGATGTACCTATCTGGGTTAAATTACGACATCTTCCGGCTGAATATTGGACTTTGGAGAGTTTGAGTACTGTTGCGAGTGCAGTGGGTAGACCACTCTACCCAGATCCTTTTACTTTATCCATGAAAAGATTGATTATGCTCGGGTATGTGTTAATATGAACGTAAATGCTGATTTCCAAATCACATTCTCATATTGTTGCCTTCGGCCAGTGGTGATTATAATGGTACGTGTAAGATTGACATTGAATATGAATGGAAGCCTTTGACATGTAAGAATTGCAACTCCTTTGGCCACGTGTCACAACGATGCCCGGTGGCCAACAAAGTAGATAATCCTCTATACATATTTATGTGCTGAACAAGACGGATGTGAAAGCTGCAATGGACAAGAAAAATACGGTAGACAATGAATGGAAAATGGACACTCGTCGATGGGATGCCAAAGAGATGATGAGATTATACCAAAAAAAAGTAGTCCTACTACACTTGAGCGGGCTGAGTATGGAAAGATTGAAGAAGAGACAATATTTCTATAGAATACTTTTGCGAGTTTAGTTGTGGATATTCTTGATTATGATAATGACACTCCACAATATAAGTGAATCCGCCCTAGATAATGTAGTTAAATGACCCCATGGCGGTTTGTACGTGGTCTTGCGCCGAAGTTGGGGATAGCATGGTTTCAAAAGACAATAGAGCAAAATGTTTGCGGTTGTCGACTTTTGAACATACAGCACGCCCACGCCAGCATGCGTGGTTTAGTGCCCGTGGGCGTGGGGCTGTATGATGCCCATGCCCACAGATGCGGCTTTGGTGCTCGCGGGTATGGTGACCTTACCATTCTCGCGGGCGTGGACAGTGTGTTTGGGGGGTTTGGATTGTGACTTAGGTTTTTATCTTCTTTTGGTCTGGTTTAGGCTTTTGGTCATACTTTTTTTGTTTTTTCAATTTGGCTCTTCAAAGGACGTCTTTGTAAGATGTAAGGTTTTACCTTTATTTTAATGAAATTGAATTTTTGAAAAAAAAAACAAGTGTTTCATAGTGTGTATATTGTAGTTTAGTTATATTATCACTTTATGAATAAGTTATATAATAGTGGATTTATTGGGCTCATTCTTATTTTTTGATGCTTTTGTAGTCAGTGGGCTATGTATAATTTTTTCTTAGCCAGGGAGTCATGTCTAGTTATAACATTATGCCTTTTCCATGTATGATAATTAATATAGAACATGTGATTATTATGTATCTCATAGTAGAACTCCAGTTAACATTAGTGTTTGGATTGGAAAACTAAAAGGCATAAATTTTAAATTCATCAACCAACATATTGAGTTTGTTTGAATGATTTCAAATTATAGAAGATTTCAAATTTTGGAATTCATTTGAACAATTTTTTCAATCATTATAATAGATTTCAGATGATTCTAGTTTAGAGTCATTGAATTCAATCATCTAAATATATTCCTCAAATCGAAATCAATAAATTCAAACGTAACATTAATTTTTTGTTAACTTCAAAAACTTAGGATATGCGAAGGGACTTTTATTTGTTACATTTTATTTTAGTAAAACTCTATATAATAGATTTTAATTGGTCAATCTTAGCTTCTACATATGCTTGTAAATTATATATATAAATATCAAATTAGCCGAAATTTTTCAATAGAAAAGTATTCTCAATAACTACTATTAGAGTTTACCAAAAAAAAATAACAACTATTAGAGTTGTATCATGTCCAATTTTATTTTTAATATGTTCTATTCTTTTTTTTGTTTGTTTATAATAAGGGTTTTATCTAATTGAACGTCGAAACTAATCTCTTCAAAACATAGAGATTATCGAAATGAGTTTTACCTCTCCCAATAAAGCATTTTAAGTTCTATTCTGAAAAATGATCTGTTCACCTAAAAGGTGAACCTGGCAAAGAAGAGGAACATAAGATGACAAGTGGTGTTTTAGTAAATTAACAAAAAAGTCGGGTGGGGGGAAGTAAGGAAAGAATGCGTTCCTCGTAAAACCGTAACGGAAGCCAGAAGGTCATAGTGGGACCCACTGTACCAACCAGCTTCTCTAACTCCGTCGGTGTTGTCTTATCCGACATGGGGCTACGTGTCCCGCTAATTATAACTACAAATCTTCTGTATCTATATTTTTTTAATTTGTATGTCCATTATTCTTTTGCTCATTCACATTAGAAATGTCAGGTACCCACAATAATTTTTAATTTATAGTGAAAACGAATGGAGTTTACTTTATATTAGTAATGGTTGTAGTTGTTTTCTATGCGTCTAAGGTTATAAACGGATTAATTCATTATGCAAATTAATATAAATAATTTTATCAAGTTAGTTTTAAAGTCTGTGTTTAAGCTTTAATTGAATATTAATCAATTTGAATTTACACAAACTTTAAGTGAGTGGAAATACAACTTGAGCTTGGCAGTCTAATTTTTTTCTCCACGTACTTTATTAAATTACTAATTGTTGAATTTTAATTTTATCAGACAAAAATGATGTTCAAACTTGATTTATTCAAAAAAATTGATCACAAATGAAATTCTAGATTTTTCAATTCTAAGTCCAGACTTTTAAGAATTACACTTTAATCCACCTATGTCAATCAAGTGCATTAATGCTTCGTCAAATTGCACAACACCAAATTCTTATTCTAGCATATTACAGTGCCACTTGAATATCAACACCAAATTCTTATTCTAACATTTTACAATGTCACTTGAATATTGCATGAGGCGGGAAATTTTAGTTTTATTCACATCCAAAATATTTTATAATGTGAGTGGATTATATTTATCATATGATTAATACTTATTTTGTGGAATACATTGGGTGCGTCCAAATCAAGAGCATTCTAAATTTTCATATATTAATTAAATGTTTGTGTTATCTTTGATAAATAAGATAAGATAATCTTATAAAAGAATATCCAAAGTTCCCTCCAAGGAAAGAAGGATTTTCCCGCCACAAGGAACAGCATCATGGACCGTAGGATCAAGACTGCACTCAATTTCAGCCGCGCGATCTTTTCGGCGGACACTTGTTTCTATCCGTTGGATTAGGATATGAAAAAGTGATGGGGAAAAGCAAGGCATGTTCACATAACATGTGCAATGATGACAATGTTGAAAATGAGGTGGGTCTTTTCCGAAAGAATCATATTATTATAAAGCAATTTGATAGTGACAAAAGACAAAATGAAGAAGATTAATATTTCATACTATAATAATTCACATTAACTTTTAAATGAGCACTAATATTTGTGTGCTAGTTTCTATATGATGGTTTACAATAATAAAACATGATTATTTATATGATATATCTTAGCTTTATTACTCCCACTGCATGAAATTGAAAGTTGTCACACATCTTTTCAATCATCTTTCTTCTCATGTTATTGATAATCATCAATTTAGATTGTTGTAAAATGTAATTTGAGTTTGTTTTCGTAATTTATTTTATAGATGTACGATATGTGTATGTTTTGGATAAATTTGTATTATAAATATTTAAAATTTTCATCGTGAATTTTTTTGTAAATTCTTTAGTCCTACAAAACAAGAGAGTGTCAGAAGGCGCGTCGAGAACTTCTTCAGTAATGACCTTAGATACGGATCATTTGAGGAGATCCCAAGTCCTCAAGTCCAAGGTTATTTTTACCTTTTCCCACATATTTGTCCACATGGGAGTCACATGTATATACTTACATGCGTGGACTATGGTGAGTCCGAGGACCTCCCACGCATGTCTCATCCGACACTCATGTTAGAAACAATCCCAAGGAAAAAATAATATTCGATGCTCCTAAATTTGTTTCAAATAAGAATTTTATAATTGTTCTCGATAAAATAAAAGAAATCATAATTATCATCGATTGTCTAGGCCTGAGACATATCTCGCCATCTAGTATGGTAATAATTCAACCAAATTAACACACAAATCAATCAAGATGACTTAAACTTACATTGAACACATAAGTCTTTGCTTGGCCCGGCTCGACTCGAGAAAATGAACTCAAATATTTAATCATAGTGTACTCTAGCTCAATCACCATCTCTCATTTTACATATATTACCTACACATCTGTGTAAAAAAATAATTCAATAGTATAAATTGGCATACATTTTATATATTTAACGTGCATATGTGAAGTGAAATATAAGATGATACATCATTTTTATCATACTCCAAAAAAAAATTGACAAATCTTTCTATGAGGCATGATAAAATTTTCAGCTTAAACATTGAAACTAGCTCTATTACAACTTGGTATATAACACAATCTATGCTCTAATCTTGAATTTTAAACACTGCCAAAATAGTGGGAGGTTCACAACTTAAAATGCATCATACACATCCCATGCTTAAAAGGACAAAACGTTGTATATGCTTTGATAAAGTATAAGTGAACTTTGACCCAAGCTTTGAACCAAGTTGTCAACTAAAAGTTGTTCTGAGTGGGGTTCTATCTGGGCTTGGGATGAATATCCAATGCGGGGACCGCCCACTAGCACAGCCCAAGTAATATTATACTGGGTGTGCATCAAGTGTCAAGCTAAGAGGACTAAATCCAGGACCATGCTTAGTAGATTGGGCCATTTCTTTCTTATATGTATATTTTTTTGGTTGGTTGCCCACTCGGTTCATCGGATCTTTGCCCCGACTACATCCGGATTCGACTAGCGTCGCCACACCTGACATTGGTGGGTGAGTCTCCCAACGGAGATTTTCTGCATTCACAAGGTCTCAAACCCAGGCCTTGCTTAAGCGGAATCGAGCTGCTTACCACTCAAACCATCCCCATTAGTTTTTATATGTATATGTATGTACATTTTTATTGTTGACCACCAAATCAAACAGTCCACAATTTGTGGAACCTTGGATTTTATTGTTTTTTGCTTAATTGAGCAAAATGTGGAATGCCCCAGCAAAAAATCCACACACACACACATATATATATATATATATATTGTTTTTTTTGTTTCATTATATTCTTGTTAGATTTAAATATATTACATGTGTATAATATATAAAATATATCATATAATATTTATAGTAATCATTATGTCCAGGCTAAGGCTGACCTTGGATTTTGATTTGGTTCGCTTGACACCTTGAACTTAGAATATCAAACTTGACATACTTAGTCAAACATTGATTTCCTCAGATGTGTCAATTGGGCAAATATGACCATAATGACTAGGATGAATATCTCGTATCTGAAAACTAGTCCGTTCGCCCTGTTAGTCCTCCAATACCTAAAAAACTCAATTTTCTCTCATGAATCCATTTGTGTCAATGGATTAGTTCGATTTAAAACTTGACATAAGGGGTGTAAACCAAAAAAAGATTCATAAGTGCTTGTTAATGGGGTTGAGGTGAGTCGGTATTACAATTACGAAATATACATCAGGTCAAAGGAAGAGACGAGTATGAAGCATGCCGTCGGCCTTAAGATTTAATAAAATATAAAAAGTGTACCGTGAATTAAAAAAAATTGAAAAAAGGAATGATTTCCTCACCTATTTCTATGAATAAGATAACTCTACGAAGGACCAAACATCTGACACAAATCTTGAAAAAAGCCACATATAATTAATCCTTCAATAACTTTCAATTGTTCAAAATTACCACCCAAGTCGTTGTAGTATAGTGGTAAGTATTCCCGCCTGTCACGCGGGTGACCCGGGTTCGATCCCCGGCAACGGCGTTTCTGTTTTATTTTGTGACCTTTTTCTATTCTGGGTGAAATTGCTGCAATATTGCCTGAAAATATATCATTCTTTTTTATTTTGTAACCTGGGTGAAATTGCTGCAATATTGCCTGAAATAAATTATCATTATTCTTAAGTGATCGGTTTAATAAATTATGTAAGCGGAAAGATGAAACAACCGTTGGGCTTAGTGATTTATGATTTATCACACTCTGTTGTATTTTATCTCTTCACGGAACAACCAAACACTTTAATATAGAATGTGAAAATAGATCTCAAGTAAAGTTATTCTGATTATTACATCAAAACCATGACGATTGTAACTGTGATTATACCCAAAACTTAGCCCAATCATACAAACTAAGTCAAGAATACTAACTCCATATGTCTACAAACTAATACCATCGAAGAATCTATTACAACAACATCAAATTCTCAAAACAACTTTCTAATTCTGCCTATGAGCAATGTAATCAGCCAATGCCACCAGCGGCAACGCCTTGTCCCGATCAAACTCCGCCAGCTGCTCCTTCGCCTCCTCATTCAACTTCTCCGCAAACTCCATAGCTTTCTCAAGCCCCAACAATTTAGGATACGTCGTTTTATCCACCGCCAAATCTTTCCCAGCAGTTTTCCCCAATTCCTCCGACGATTTCGTCACGTCCAATATATCATCCACCACTTGAAACAATAACCCGATTTTCCGAGCAAACATTCTTAATTTCTCCACTTGTTCATCGCTTCCGCCACCCAAAATCGCCCCTAAAACAACGGAAGCTTCCAATAATGCAGCAGTTTTGTGTATGTGTATGAATTCTAAAGTGTCTAATCCGACGTTTGTGTTGGTTCCGGTGCAACTCAGATCCACCACCTGCCCCGCCACCAGCCCCTCCGTCCCTATCGCCTTCGCCAGCTCCCCCACAGCCGCCAACACCCTGTTGGGCGCCACCCCAGTGGTGGATGTGGCGATAAACTCAAATGCAAACGCCAATAAAGAATCCCCTGCACCAAATCAAGAACATAAATCAGAGCTCGGTTCCTAATTTCTTTACAAGTTTAAAATTGTAAAATAAAGGGAAAATCGCAATAGTAGTCTCACTGCACATTCAGTCTCATTATTTACAATCGTACAAAATTCGTCACATAGGAATAGGATGCAAATTCTTTTTGCACCTTTAGTCTGACCGTTAAAAAAGCGCAAACAATTAATTTGGTCAGTAACTTGACTTGATCAGTAATAAAACTAACAAACGTGCATTACACACGCAAAATTCCCCCAATTTGTTAACTTGTTAGAGATAAAAATTGCGATAAAATGCATCCCATCAGACTAATTTCATTGCGACTAAAATTGCAATAAGCCCTATCGCCACTAATATTGCGATTCTCCCTAAAATTAAAATTTTAAAAAATTTCAGGGAGGCGGGCGGTTGTTTCCTATCGGTTCCGACCTGCGAGCACCGCCACGTCCTCGCCGAACACTTTGTGATTAGTGGGCTTTCCGCGGCGGAGGTCGTCATTGTCCATACAGGGCAGATCATCATGGATGAGCGACATTGTGTGTATCATCTCCACCGCACACGCGGCGGGGATGGCGGCGGAGTGGTGCCCGCCCACCACCTCGCAGGCGGCGATGCAAAGCATGGGGCGGACCCTCTTCCCGCCGGCCAACAAGGAGTACCTCATTGCTTCGTGGATCATAGGCGGGTTCTTCACCGAAACGGCGTCGTCCAGCGCCTTGTTGACGAAATTAGCTTTCTCGACAACGTAAGTGTTGAAATTGAAAGTGGGTTTCTCGATTCTTGCTTCTTCTTCAGTTACGATTGCTGAAACGCGGAATGTAGAAATTGGTTTTTTGGATTTGATGAAATTGGGCTTGATTGTGATGAATCCGATGAAGGATTTGGATGGGGATGATTGCTTGAAGATGGAGCAAGTTTGAACCCATGAATCAACGAGATTCATAGATCTCATCTTGTTGTTATTGAATTAAGCTCAAAAATAGAGATTGAAATATTATCCGGAAATGAATTTGGGAAAAGCACTTTTTCTGAATATAAGTAGAGATTGGATTGTAGGGTTGAAAGATGGACACACATGGGATGAGTATAAAAAAGACAAGGAGAAAACATGGGGAAGATACGATGAAGAAAGTGGGAAAGGGGATAGGGTTTTGGATGAGGAGATCCAATCATGCTACTACTGTCTTGTACTTCCAAAAGACTCAAAAAGTCTTGAGGAAGAAAGGAAATTTTGAACACTAAATATATTTGATTCATTCCGTCATTTTATATCAGATCGAATTCAATTATCTGAATGTATATTATATAGAAACCACACGTAAACATCTTACTCTGTGATAGATAGATGCTAAGGTCTTTAAATTTGATCTAACATAATTTTTCCCTAATCCGTTTCAAGTTAATTATGTGAGTGATAAAAAGAGGTGGATAAAGTGCAAGAAAGACTTACTTTAATTTTAAGGGAAATTATAACACGAAATATGTTGGATCCAATTCAAATTAATTATGACTAACAACAAATTATATTTATTAGTTGGTCGTTATTTAGAAAAGAGTGATTAATCATAAAATACAAAGTATATTACTTATACGTAATTAGTTGAATTTCGCGAAAGTTGTCATGTGTGACTTGCATCTGTTTAAATACGTTATTACATATCGTTATTATTTACTTTGAGATAACTAAACTTTCGGGGGTCATATACACTTTGTTGCCCCTTGACAACCTTATACGTTGCACAAGCCTCATTTTTTTATAGTTGTTTTCAATACTATTGCTTTTTAATGTATTTTCTATTGCATGACATATATGAGAAACACATAATAGACGGTTTCTTATTCCATTATTAGAAAATTTCACTAATTGAATAAGTGTAGCTCATCCTTATTTTATAATAAGGGATGGGAACGAACTATGCATTAAAATATCCTGTTTGGTTACCAATGCCATTTTGAGCTATCGTCCTGCATTTGTGGCGGCTGCCTTGCCCGTCAATGTCTGCCCATTTCAATGGTTGTATTAAAATTGTGGACTTCAAGGACATAAATGCCCCATTTGTTCTTATAAAACAATAAAGCAAAGACTATTGATTCCGGAATATACTTAAGAGGTCCTAGATTAAGGAAGTTTTAGGACATTTATGCTTTTCACTTCGTGGATCAGTCTCATATGAACTCCACATAATTAATGCCGTGAATATCGGTGTTCCTAGATCGACAGTGCCTTGATCATGCTCTTCGAGTGTATGATGTCTTGACGATTTGTAATGCTATTTTTGAAAGTGACTCAATTCATGTCGTTAGGATGATACTAGGGTCCTCTTGAATCATCTATGTTGCATTGAGTTAGCCTTGTCCAGCAACTTAAACCGTTCCTCCGTAAATGGTCGAGTTGGAAGATTTCGCATATTGGGCGTTTCATTCAAACTTTATTGGTTGTATTGATTTGAGCTGTATTGATTCTATGTTGTCGAACTCCAGCCAACCTTGATGGTTTGGCCTTTTGTGATTTCGTTACGTTGGGTTTTTAATATAATGATTTACTTAGTGAAAAATGTAATAACTATTAGGGAAAAAAAATACTAACCCCCCCCCCCCCTAAAATAAATTTTTGTATTCAGAAACCATCAAAATATTTTTCAATTTAAAAATCTCATTCTATAACTTTTCATTCCAAAAAATCCAAAAATTAGAATTAACAACCTTTTGAACTAAATCAACCTTTTTTATTAAGTGAAGAATTGATCAATGAATTTTTTCTATCGAAATTACTTTATTTTAAATTTTAAACTGATAAATCGTATAATACGGATTTTATTTTTCAATGTTAAATATTTTAATTTAATTCACTTTTTATTTTAATATGGTAATTATCTAAAAAACAGTTTTTAAAACTTTTAAAAAGATTTAAAAACCTAAAAATTTCATATTAAAATCATAATTAGTAATCAATATAAAAGTTCTAAATAAACAAGTTTCTATACTAAACTACAATTGATTAATTTTAATTTAGAGGGCTAAGGGAGATTAAGTCCATAAATTTATTAACCATAAATGTTGGAGTTTTTGGAATGAAAAGTTGGTGTAATATGTTTTCTGGATTGAAAAATATTTTCATAGATTTTTTGGATACTAAAATTATCTTAGGAGGGTTTTAATAATTTTTGCTAACTAATATAGGCCGTGTTAAAATATAGAAATCTCCATTGACAAGAATTGAAAACAGGAAACAAATTCTGAAGAGAGAAAAAATATTTTCATTGAATTAATCTTGAGGAAGAAGAATACAGAATGGTTTACAATTGGGAAACCAAACCCTTATATACTAATTGGGAAAAAAAGGGGAAAATCACTAATTTATCCCTAACGACTAATACACAAACTTTATATTTAATATATTATTATAATATTCTTAATACTCCCCCTCAAGTTGGTGGACTATACAAATCTAGAACACCAAACTTGGACAACAAATGATCAAACTGATGTTTGCTTAATGCTTTTGTAAGGAGGTCAGCTGGTTGCTCAACTGATTATATAAACTCTGTGGTTATCATCCCTTGCTGAATTTTATCTCTTATGAAATGAAAATCGACTTCTATATGTTTAGTCCTCTCATGGAAAACAGGGTTTGCAGCAATTTGCATGGCAAATTTACTATCAGTGAACAGTTGAACTGGTTGCAAATTATTGATTCCCAAGTCTTTAAAAATGCTCAAAATCCATGTGACTTCTGCAGCAACTGTCCCCAATGCTCTATATTCAGTTTCTGCTGAACTCGTTGATGCAGTAGGTTGCTTCTTTGCCTTCCAAGATAATAATGAATTTCCAAGGAAAACAACATAGCCTGTCAATGACTTTCTAGACATTGGGCAAGATGCCCAATCACTGTCACAAAAAGCTTTTGAAACCAAAGAAAACCAAAGGATTGTTAGAAGACATTAGGAGACCTAAACCAGGTATGCCTTTAAGATACCTCAAAATTCTATGCATAGCAACAACATGAGACTTCCTAGGTTTATACATAAATTGACTTAGTAACTACACACCATAGCTAATATTAGGTCTAGTTAAACACAAATATATCAATTTCCCAACAACGTTTTGAAATTCAGATACATCTCCAACCAAAGGATCATTTTCATCATCAGAATCATTAGAAAGTTTAACATTTTGCTCTACAGGAACACTCACAGGCTTACTGCCCAGCATACCAGTGTCTTTCAATAAGTCTAAAACATATTTTCTTTGATTCAAATATATACCTTTATCAGATCTAGCTATTTCTATACCAAGAAAATATTTCAATTGTCCTAAGTCCTTCATGTGAAAAGTAACATGCAAGTATTCCTTACATTCATCTATAAAAGATTCATTATTCCCAGTAAGCAATATATCATCAACATAAACAAGGAGTATGATAAAATCACTCCCCCTTGACTTAACAAACGGAGAGTAGTCATTTCTTGACTGTATAAAACCAAACACATGCATAGCCTCAGTGAATTTGTGATTCCACCGTCTTGAGGCTTGCTTTAAACCATAAAGAGACTTTTGTAACTTACAAACTTTATTCTGAAGGTTAACTTCTTCAGATTGAAAACCTGGTGGTATTGACATGTATACCTCTTCCTCCAAATCTCCTTGTAAGAAGGCATTGGTTACATCCATTTGCCATCAGTTCCAGCCCTGTATAGTTGCAAGAGAAATAACAATCCTAACACTAACATGTTTAGCAGCAGGTGAGAAAGTCTCTCTGTAATCAACTCCCTCCATCTGAGTATATCCCTTGGCCACAAGCCTTGCTTTTTTTTTTTCTATCTATACTACCATCTGACTTATATTTAATACTATAGACCCATCTACAGCCTACTGGTTTCTTTCCATAAGGCAAGTCAACAATAGTTCAGGTCTTATTCATCTCAAGAGCTTCAATTTCCTTTTTCATAACATCAATCCATTTTTTTTTATCATTTCTAGCCATATAGAAATTATCAGGAACTACAACATTGGATAAAACAGCAAGATAAGTTCTATATTTAGGATTGAAATTACTATAAGTAATATATTTTGACAGAGGGTGTTTAGTAGAGCACTTGTCAGAATAATATGTGAAAAAGAAGATACATAGTCTTTACTCCAAACAAGAGGTCTTGTACTCCTACTAGATCTCCTCAATATATGTTGGTCAGTATTATTATTCCCAGAACCATATCTTTCCTCATTAACATCTAATTGCACAAACTGATCATGAACAACAACAGAATCATTAGTTTGAGTATGCTGAGGAACAGAATAAGGAATAATAAGCTCATCATAAAATTGTCTAACATCATGGAATGGAAAACTTTGATTACTAGTATCTTTACTAGATAAAGCAAAAGGAAACACATGCTCATAAAATATAATATCCCTTCAAATAAGAAAGTTCTTAGTGGTAAGATCCAACAATTTATAGCCCTTTTTTGTGTTAGAATATCCCATCATAATACAAGGTCTAGACCTAACTTGAAATATATCACTTACCTTTTAAAACAGGGGTAGGAGTTCTATTAATTAAGCACACAGTTGTACTTACACAGTCTCCCCAATATTTCATAGGTACATGAGAGTGAAATTTAAGAGCTCTAGCAACATTCAAAATGTGCCTATGCTTTCTCTCCACAACACCATTTTGTTGTGGAGTATAAGCACAAGAGCTTTGATGCCATATACCAAGAGATTCAAACAACAATCTGCATTCACTACTAAAGAACTTCCATGCATTGTCAGGCCTGATTTTCTTAACTTGAATAGAAAATCGATTATTGACATAGGTAACAAATTTTTTCAAAATTTCATACACATCAGTTTTTGCTTTCATTAGAAAAGCCCAGGTTACTCTGGAGTAATCATCTACAACTGTTAAAAATTACTTTTCATTATTGTAAGTAAGCTCCTTGTATGGACCCCATATATCAATATGGACAAGATCAAAAATACTGGAAGTAAAAGTAGTTCTTTCAGGAAACACACTTCTACTATGTTTAGCCAAAGGGCAAACAGAACAGTATCTAGTACTATCATGTACTTTAACATTCAGATTAGGCAAAAAACTAAATCTAGAAAAGGTCATATGTCCAAATCTTTGATGCCACAAAGTAGCTTTGTCTAAAACAACAGGTTTTACAAAAAAACCACTATCAACAGAATTACACTTAATGGAAATTTTATTGAAAGCATTAACTGGAAGATCATTGGGGACTGGTTGAAGATAGTAAAGGCCATTCTTGACTCTACCAATCCCCTTGATCATGCCACTCCATATCTCCTGTATAACACAGAAATTAGGATTAAAAATTACAAAAACATTGAAGTCACTGGCAAGTTTTGACACAGACAATAGGTTATGTATAACACATTCAACAAAGTCAAACCATTGTTAAGCTTAATAGTCCCTGAATATGAAACCTTACTTTCAACACCATTAGGTAATTTAACAGAAGCAAAGTTAGGTTGTTCACTGTGATAGGATTCATACATTTTGATATCATAAACCATATGTTGGGTTGCACCGGTATCAATTGTCCAATCATTTTCTTTATAAGCCAAATAATTAGAAATACCTGACTGGCACTTGCCATATTGGAACTGCTCATGTTCTGAATTGAGTTATGTGAACCTCCCTCAAGAAGATGTAAAATCTGCTTGTATTGCTGCTGTGTAAACACTGGTTGTTGTACTTACCTAATATCCCCAAGGTTCTGTGCTCCAGGATTATTCATAGTATGGTCTTGAACTGAGGTTACAGATGTAGCATTAAAGCCCCTGCCAAGAATTGTTTCCACTCCCTCTAGCACCCCCTCTTCTTCCATCTGAATTCTTTCGGCCACCTCTTCCCCAATTTGGTGGATAGCCTATAATCTTGAAGCAATTCTCCTTGGTGTGTCCTGAGTAATTACAGTGTTCACATATTATAGAGCTTTTTGCATTATTGTTTTTAGAAGAATTTGTCAAGAGAGCAATTGAAGACTCTATCTGTGTAGATTGAACAATAATTCCTTTTTGAGTCTCCTCATTAGACACCATGGAATAAACTTGATTGTGAGAAGATAAGGGTGACATCATAAGAATCTGTGATCGAATAGTACTGTAGCACTCATTTTGGCCCATAAGAAATTGCATCATCTTCAATTGTGAGCAAAAATATGTATATTCTTTGGAAACCTGATCTGCAGGGGAAGGAATTAAGGAATCATACTCATCCCATAGTTGCCGAAGACTTGAATAATATTCTGTAACAGTGTTGGCTCCTTGTGTAATTGTGTTGATTTTCCTATATAGAGCATATAGCCTTGCACCGTTCACACGATCGAATCGTTCTTTTAGGTCTTTCCAGATCAAGAAAGCAGAATCGCAGTATACCACACCATGGACTAAATCTCTGGAAAGGGAGCGATGAATTCAGGAATTCCGAATTCACAAGCGCGTTACGTCTCTTCCAGTGAGGATATAAATCCAAATCTTCCTTTGGAGCCGTACAAGATCCATTGATAAATCCTATCTTGTTTTTTGCCTCAAGAGCGACAATCATCTCGCGGCTCAAGATCTTGTAATTCTCGGATCCTTGAAGAACTTCTGTAACTAGATCCAGATTGGGCGTATCGGAAGGATGCAGATAGAGAGGATCTTGAAAATCGATAGTCGGAGTTGAATTCTTCTCCGTGACAGTAGTCGCCGGATCAGCCATTATCGCCGATCAAAAAATTGAGCACAAGAACAGACGAAGTAAAGCTGTAGCTGAAGCAATCCAGAATCGATCAAAGAGATGAATCAGAAATGATGAATTGATCACGGCTCTGGTACCTTGTTAAAATATAGAGATCTCCATTGACAAGAATTGAAAACAAGAAACAAATTCTGAACAGAGAAAAAATATTTTCATTGAATTAATCTTGAGGAAGAAGAATACAGAATGGTTTACAATTGGGAAACCAAGCCCTTATATACTAATTGGGAAAAAAGGGGAAAATCACTAATTTACAACTAATGGCTAATACACAAACTTTCTATTTAATATATTATTATAATATTCTTAATAGGCCGAATAATACATAACTAGGTCGAATCCAAAGATACAAAATGCCCACATAAACTATAATTTCGAGTTTTAACCTTTTAGGGTTTAATTTCAAATCCCAAGTCCATCACAAGGAGAATACTAGCATCAGATCTTGATCTCGGTAAAGACCCTGTGAAGCTCAAGTTAGTATATGTTCGCTTAGTAGGTCGAAGCTATACAATAAAGACAAATCGATAACAAGCAATACCATATATAATATATATATATATATATAATTTAATTCTTTTTTCTCAAAATCTCATAATACATGACACATTTAGTAGAATTGTTGTCAGTTTGGTCATGTAATAACTATTCTTTATGAGGCGTATAATTAGTTCTCTCTATTAAAATATTTTAACTATTACAACCATTAAGTTTTAACCTTGTTTCTTGAATACTAAATGCATTAAAAATAACAATAAGAGAAAATTATATACCAACGAGGTGGAGGTTAAAAGTGCCAACAAAGTAGAGCTTCACTTGATCATTAAACTAGTTGTCAACCTAGTTCATTAGAGTTTAAAAACTCCAAAATTAGTTAACGCTTTCAAGTTACAAACAAAAACATATTGATTCACAAAATTAGGTTTCTTTCCTCTCCGTATATATAGTACTTAGATGTGAAAGAGGCTTTGGTTGCTTAAGCAAAATGTCTTATCACTACAAGAAATTTGACTTCTAGCGAGCAAAAAATTCGTTACGAAATATTACTTTTTCGTCACTAAAGCTTTTGGTAACAACACTATTCATTACGCTTGTTTGTCTTGTAAAGCCCGTCGCTAGAAGTTCTTGCGACAAATGCTTATTGTCGTTACGAATATATTCGTGACAAACATTTGTTCTTCACAATATCAGTAATTCTAGTAACGATTCTGTTGTCACAAAAACTTATATGTCACTTTACAAAAGAAATTTTTCATTACTAGAAGTGAATTTTTTAATTTGCTTTAAATAATTTTTGTAATACTGGCTTTGTTACAAATAGTTATTGTAACAAGATGGAGTCCTTACCATAAGTCAAAATTATTTATATTATTAATATATAGTAACAATCATTTGTTACAAAAAGTAAACATAAATATCACAATTTCCTTACCAATTCCACACTAGCTGGAAACATTAAAGATATTCCATAATGAACATTTAATATGTAAATTTAAAACAAAAATCTCATACTAAATAGCTAAAGCAACAATAACAAGTTGAATACATTTTATAAGCACAACTCAAATGAAGGAATCATCCTAGTTGTTACAAAATAACATTACTGATGACTCCTAATACAATAGCTCCAATGAGACAATCTAGAAACACAAAACTTGGGACAAAATATAGTAAATCGTCTCAAACGTATCATTGAAACTTAACCGAGTGATCATAATACACGTGAATTTCTGAACTTCGAAGTGCATGTTTGACGATTAGGGCATTTACTCAAGACCTGCAAATAAAATGGGAACATCCAGCGGTGTCCGAATGGATCAGGAAATGTATTGATTTCTTTATTCAAGATTCACTTGCTACAACATTCAAACATAATTTAATCTGCTACTATTCTTATAAAAAAATAATTCTACTATCAACTTAAAGATCTTTGGTGACTGTTTGGTGTAAGAAAATCACTCCTCTCTAGACTCTACTCACCACAATAGGAATTGACAATGCATGTTCAGGAGTACAAGTTCACCAAACCTTTTTTTCCTAATAAATCATATGAACTAATTCAAAGTTTAACTAAATATATAACATAAGAACGTAAATACAAACAATTTTAACAGCTTATCTCACTAATCCATAAGAATAAAAGATGATTTAGAAGGATATGAACTTAAGGATTAAGGAATAAAGATAGATGATGATTAAGATTGTGAAAAGTGTACTTGGTGATAACTTCCTTGACATTGATAATTTTATCATGTTTGAGAAAAATAATATACAATGCCAAATTCATCTCCAGTAAATTAGATTTCCACAAAATGCCAAAGCAGGAGCAGGGCTTCTCTTATTCCAAACATTCTAATATCTAAACATACTAACTACACCAAAACCATACATACAAATAGACAACAAAAGCAAAAGAAGGCATGGGTGGAGAAAAGAAATCAAAATTCAAATTTCAAAACCTCATCAATGCCTTTGCTTACTGGCCATCTACATTGGTGTATTAACCATTTTTTTACTTTATTAAATAGATAAATAAACAAAGAATGGATTAATTTATATAATGAGACCAACCTAGATTAAAGTCATAGCTAACCTACCAGAAAAGCCACTACAACAAAAACTATAATACACATGGAACCAAGTACCATATATGATTCAGAAACCAAATAAAGTAGTGAGATTACTACTCACAAGAAATCAAGTTGAGGGGGACTGGCTTAACACATAGGAACAGGCCACTCAAGCTATTGAGAGGTCCAACATTTGATTTGAGCCCGATTCATTTGGAATATTGCCCAGAAATGTTATTGTTTTGAAGTAATCTGCATTTAAAAAATCAAAATGAAGCTGCAGAAAATCATTTATTAAAATTCAACATAATCACAATATTGTTTTTGGGTGTGTGTGTCAAAAATTCACAGCTTGCTTACACTTATTTGAGGTTTGTAAAGTTTGCAATCATCCAAGACAAAGAACCAGATAAACCCTGACTATGACTCGACTTAAAAAAATTTAACAAATCAGGAAGAGAAACTCAAATGGTAGGCCAAATTATCTTTTTGCTTTATGTGAATGAAATTAAAGAAAAAGTACAATCTTTAGTAGCCAAAATTAAATAAGTTGAGGAAAACAAACAATGCACTTACAGGAACAATGTATCTGTCTAATCAAATTAGTAGGATCTGACCTGAGTTTTGTATATAGTCTCATTGATTGTAATCGACCAAGAAACAAAAGAGCGCCAATACATTTTCTTGGGTAATTTTAAAGCGCCAATACAACTGCCAACAATATCGTGAAAACTCAAAAGTCAGCTGACCAAGAACAAACAATGACTAAGTTAATCAGATACACTATACAATTGAGCAGGGGATGTAAGTAAGAAACTAAATATTTCTTCCTATTAAGGAGACATAGACAACATCTATTTTCAGGTAAAGGATGTGAGTCGTGATTTGACCAAGCGTACTTAGCATACGCAATTAATTAGTATAAGCAACTAAATACAATGTATTTACATAACAAATCTTAGATGGGCTCCAAAACAGTTAATTAAGTATGAAAATCCCCTCTCTAGTCATATATATGCTAGATTATCTATGTCAATGACGAAGCCACTGAAAGATTTAACATTTGAGATTTAATAAGATATTTAAAACAGTTCAACTCTGCACTAGTTAGAGGCAGATTCTTGAGATGAAAACAACATAGTTGATTCTTTAGATGAACATAACATAGTTGATGTCAGAGCCAACATATCTCTAAAACACAATTTAAAATAGTTGAAAGTTAATTTATAATAATATTTTGTTCACAAAACTATAAAAGTTTTGGTGATTCATCAAAACTTCAATCATCACATCGAGACCCATTCCAACTTGGAAGAAACCATATTAAACCAAACAATTACATACACTTAGATAATCAAGCTTCTTAAATCAATTTCAAAGAGCAATATTTGGTAACAAAATAAGCATTACTCAGGCGCCCGCAAATGGCATGATTCAATAAAATCCTAAACTTGAAATTCAAAAACATAATCAATTTTTTTCTTTAAAAGAGGACAAGATAGTACCCTAGAAGAACATCCCATTAGTATATCACAAGAAAACTAGTAGATTAAGATAAGAAAAAGAAGATAAAAAATAAAATGGATATACCTCAAAGTGTTCGTCATCCGCACCATTTTAGTTCTTCTCAAATATCCCATTTCGATGAGGTAGAGAAGATGATGAAAGCTTTAATCAAGAAAAAGTAAGGTTAAAAATGTTTTGAACAAGAACAGAATTTGGGTGAAATTCAATTAATAGAAACCCTTGTTTCATAAGAAACTAAAACAAAAAATTGTGAAATAAAGAGACTGAGATGATGAAATCTAGAGAAGACAAACTAACATCATATTCATACCTGTGGTTCTTGGAGATCGGACACAGGAAAGCAAAACGGGCGAGATGAGTGGAAGAAGTCGAAAAACAGAGAAGTGAGTCAGGGGCATAGAGACTGAAATGGGGGAGTATTGGTAAAGGAAAGATACAAAAAATTCAACCGGGAATCTGATTCTGAGCGCCAAACTAAAAATAAGCCCTAGTTTCACTGTTACAGGACACAATTTAAATTTTTTCTTAATTACCATTTTCTTTTTTAAAGAATGTCGATTTCTTCTTCTATATTTGTTCAACACTATTTAAGGTTTCATTATTAATCTTTCTTTCATGTTAATATTTTTTTGATCATTTTAATTGGAAAATATTGTAAGCAAACCAAGTTATTGTATTTTATATAAGAAATTGACAAGTTCTTTTTTCTCTTCTACATCATGCAAATTAGATTTTTTTTTTCTCACATATTAAAGCAAAATCAATATCCTAATCCATACCAGTTCCGCGGTCATATATATGATGTCTATCAAGACAGAATCGTGATTATAATCAACTGATTTGTGAAATATGTTCTCGCCTCTATACACCAAATTATCCTTTGAATCAATAAATCTAAGATATCTTGGAGTCCCAAGTCCCTCATAATTTTTGGACACAAAAAGATCAAACAAGATTGAAAAATCGGTCGAGTATTGGTAATCAACAAAATCAAATCGTAGAGGTTTCCTCCATTAGTTAAATCATTGATAATGATATTATTTATGTCAAGAAAACTAGAGAAAATGAGTGAATGTAAATGCAATTGATCATGTCGTAGCACTCATGCTCCATTGAAGATTACACGCCACCTTTGTCAATTGTGTCAGCTTGATATGGAAGTAAAATAAAATAAAAATTTTGGAGTTATTTACAAGTTTTCCATAAAAAGGTCAAAAAAAAATATTCAAGTTCAAAGATATGTTAATAATAAAATTTTAAGTGGTGCTGAAAAAATATGTACAAGAAATCGACATTCTTTAGAAAGAATAAGATGAAAAGTTATATAATTGAGATTTTGTTATAAAATTGTTATTTTAGTAATTTATAGAGTTTAATAATTTTTTCAACTTCTTATTTTCCAAAACTTAATTTTCCCAAAGAAAACCAATTCAAATTGGCATGATATAGAGTCTCTTTTCTTGATAAGCTTGCAATTTTTCTCAAGCAAAATAGTAGAAAAAAAACCTATTGAACATGAACAAATATTAATAATAAAATTTTAAGTAGGGATGAATAAGTATGGAAGAAGAAATCGACATTCCTTAGAAAAGAAAATGGATAGAAGTAAGATCTTGTGAATTGTGATAAATTATTACCTTAATAATTTACAAAGCTTAGCTATCCTTTCTCTTTAATTAGTAAAAATTTATTGTATCTTTATTAATTTTGAAATTTCCTTGTCCCCTAATTCTAATTTTCCTGAAGGTTTATTTATTGGGGCATAAATTAATAAGTGTCCTAATAACATGTTATTGAGGCATTTGTTAAAAACGCGTCTAAAAAAAGTGTCCTATAATGTTTTGTTATAGTGGAGGAAGAGAGGGTTGTCAAGAGAAATTACCATGACATTCAACAAGAGAGAGAATGAATGGTAGAAACTCAAAAGATTCATATGAAAAATTGTACTAGCTAGCTCTAGAGACACGTAGTGCACGAAATTTTATAATTAAAATAAAGGGATAAATACACTTACACCCACTTAATAATTGGGTAATTACACAAATCTTTCCCTACTAATTGATAATTACAAACAAATCCTCTCGGGGATCTATTTGTAAGGTTTACAGAGGGTGCAATTGTAAGAATTGTTACACACAGGGGGTGCAATTATAAGAAATCTTTAACATGAGGGTCTATTTATAAGGTTTACAGGGGGTGCAATTGTAAAAATTGTTACACACAGGGGTGCAATTATAAGAAATCTTTAACATGAGAGACTGTATTTGTAATTATCAATTAATGAGGCGAGATTTGTGTAAGTACCCTATTATTGAGGGGGTCTGAATGTAATTATTCCTAAAATAAAATTAGAAAATAGCAAATATTTTGGTGCCTATTGTACTGCAAAAATGTAAATAATCGGCAAAAACTATCTAAAATTTTCTAGTAAGGAGTTTTAGTTGTTACAAATGAACTTAGCTTAACAATTTTAAAATTGTTACTAGAAAATGAACAAATTGTCACGATTGACTGTAATTGCAATGAATTTTTAACTTTGCGTAACAATAGCAGACTTTACGTTATTACAAATTTTATTCGTTACACAAATAAATATCTTTTGTGACAAAAATTTACTTTGTGTAACGAACTGACGAAATTGTTACAAAAAAACAATGTTTTGAAACCCAACCCGGCCCGGACGGTCGGACCGTTAGAACCGGGACCCGGCCCTTAAAACGGCTCAGTCAGACCCTCAAACCCGGTAGGAGCTTAGAACCGCCTTTTTTGAGGAGAACCGTTCCACCCGGTGGTCGAACCGTTGGCCCGTTCGAACCGCTCGCGGGTCACTGAAACCGGCCGGTTTCTCTGTCTGTTGGAAAAAGAGAAAAATCTGACCAAATTTTTTATCACCCAAGCTCAAATTCCCGTATCACCTTCTCTTATTCTCTCTCCTTTTGCTGCTGCTTCTTATCAAACCCTCAAAACTCTTCTCCAACACGCATGTTGCTGGTACTGCTTCATTTCTTCTTGCCCAAAAGTTCAAAATCAGCCCCTCAAAACTTATCTCTTTTGTCCACCTCAAATCTAGAGTTCATGAAGGGCAAACCCAAGACAAAATACATTTTTCTCTCCTTGATTACATCTAAGTTCTGTCTTTTATTTCTTAAAAATTTTCAGATTTAAGTGTTTGAGACTTTGAGTAGAGGAAGAAACTATGGTGGGCGTGTGAGTGTGTGTATTTGAGAGAGTGAGAGAGAGTAGGCAGTAGAGTGAGAAACTAGAAAGTGAAGAATACTTTAGCTAATCTTATCAATTTCATTTCTTTATCTGTGAACTTGAAGTTTTTTATTTCCATTGCTAAGTGATAAGTTGACACGTTTACAATATATACAAAAACCAAATATGAAATTTCTTATGTAAAAGTAATGGAAGGATGAGTTTCAATTGGTGTGATTTTAACTTATCATGTAGAAAATGCTTTAAATAATATAGAGAATAAGAATTTTTTCATTATTTTAATATTTTATAATACTTAGCAATATATTAATTATTATTTATTGCATAATTATGACGTCTCCGGTTTGACTGCGGTTGACCCGACGGTCGAACCGGTGACCTTTGACCCGGTCAATTTTCCGGTTCGATGAACGGTCCGGGTTTCAAAACATTGCAAAGAAAAAACTTTTTGGTAACAATTAATGACTTTTGTTATGAGAAAGCTATTTCTTGTGACAAACTATGCCTTCGTTACAATTTCTTTTGTCATAAGAAATACATTTTCTTGTAGTGTATATTCAAACTCCTGGGGATGCAGAAAATTTTCTTAAGAGAGGGCCCTATAATTGTGTCCGACAGTATCTTAAGAGATTAATGTTGAACGGTTGAGCTTGCTGGCTTGGAGAAACCTTAGGAAACCAAAAAAATACAGTACTTAGATTAACTAATTAAGTTGAAACTTAAAAATACTCCCAAATTTACATCAAAAATGAGAACAAAAATAAATTCATCATGTACTTCAAGTTTTAATATACAATATAAGAAATCTGTATGCACATTCATGTATGTAGATTCATGTCGTCAAGCATAATAAATAACCTACCCGACGACCCCCACACTCTCTTTCTTCTTTAATTTTTCTTTATTATTATTAATACTTTACCCTAAACCCTAACTCCAACTAATACCTTTAAGAAATATTTTGAGAAACTTGCAAATAAGTCCAATTTAATAATTACGTGACCTCCACGTGGCAAATTTCATCAAAAGGTTAACTGTCATGACTAATACTGCACATTTTTGTATCACGTGGAACTACTTTTCTCGAACCCCCCGGGTATGTTGAAGATGATGAGATCCTAGTCCATTTCCCTTTTCTTTTTTTCTTTTTTGGTTTAAATTATTTTATCCTTTATCTTTTGTTAATTATAATAAATTTGTAAATTCAATACATAAAAGATTGTTTTGTTAAAGAAATTTCTGAAATATTTTTTAATGGTCACAACGTTTTTATTTGCGTTTTCTTATTTTTTAGAATTGTTCTGAAATTTCTGAACATTTTTTGATTTTCAAAGTTTTTTCTAGTTTTCTAGCTGATTTTTTGTTATTTTTTCCTAATTTTTTTTCCAAAAAACCCCTTGCAAAAAGTGCAATTTTCTCGAGTTTTGACTATATAATGACGGGACAAATGTCACTAATAGACTAATAGACGTCGCTAAACTTTCACTTTTTTCCTTAAAATACGAAACGTTACGCTATGTTCGAACCATCCTTCAAATTAATTAGTTATGTTTCACTTTCGTCCTTCAAGCTATTTCCAATGGACTTCGGACAGATCGGGCAACTTGTGTCACGCCCCAAAATTTGGTCATAAAAGACCCAACTTGAATACATAAGTCTATCGTAGCTGTAGTTCTAATTCAAAACATGGACCCAATTTTTTTTTTTTTATCATACATATCTTAGGGTCCTAGTCCTGAAACTACCAACCGCATCATGAAGTAACTTAATATCCTTGACTAAAACTATCAATTTTTTTTACCTCTTGGATCGTCTATGTCTATTCCTGTTATCCTCCAAGCTAGTCTCATTGCTCAACTTACCTACAGCTGGAAGGAAGGAATGAAATAAAATACGTAAGCAAAGGCTTAGTGAGTGCCAGTGTTTGTGTGCAAGTTGCTTAAAATAGTTTTTAGACCCTAATGATAAATTAGTGAGGGAAAAACAATAATAGTTTTGTTTTGTTGATACATTGAAATCCTAAATAAGAAAAGCAATTGGTGATCATAGTAACAATTAAGCAATAACTAGTATGAGACAAAGGTCTTAGTATATGCACGATGAGGTTTTGTCAAATATCATTGAAAACATGCTTGGAAAAAATTACGTTCATAATAAAGCTGGAACAATTGGTGGCATGATATTTAAGTTTCAAAACATGCATTTTAAAAAGGCATGTAGTTCAATGCAAGTATCACGTACAAGACATGTTTAAGTAACATGTACACGTCACGCTTAAGCAGTAGGGGCCATGTTAGAAATACCATCGCGTCCGATGATTTACCCATAGCACTTTGGGTCCCGCTGCTTCTTCCTTATCACCCCTGAACACGCGGCTTAAAAGCCATCACCTTATACCTCCCCACGCAGGCTCGCGATGCCCGATTTGGTCATATCCGGAGTATGCCACACGATAAATGACCCATGCACCCTCAGAGCACTCCGTCCTAGGTGCATGGATCTGGACGTGGATAGCGGGAACTGTTTAAGACCGCAAGCCCATGCTTGACCGGCCGAACCCTGCCCTATCCATCGCCCGACCTTGGGCCCAACACAACCACGTCAGATGCAACACGTCACAAGAACACCATCACGACAAATGATCACGATACAAGACCAATGATGGAGTAATCTCACGAAAATCATAAAATCGATGTTTAGTTGAAATCATTCTTGTAAAATTTATGCATCCGAAATAAGTATGCAATCACGTATGTCACGAATGATGCAATGAAGCATTTTAGCTCACGATGAAATATTCAATCGAGCGAATAGTTTTTCAGAATTTCCTTAAAAGAATGTTTTCCTAGAATCCATTTTCACAAAATATGCCTGAAAAATTACATTTGCAAGATACGTGTTTGAAACATCCATGCAGGTAATAGTTGGTGCCAAGAATTGGTGAATATAAAATGAGTCCTTGATTTGATTTGAAAGTGTTGAAACTCATTTTTAGGTCAAGTATTCAAAGCATGACGAAAGTATATATATATATATATATATACACGACGTGTTCCTTCCAGTTTTGAAAGACATATAACTATAATTTTGAGAGGCAACTCACATTACTCTTCCGAGCTAATCATGATCGTCCCAATCTCCAACACTACCAACTTGTCCAACCAAGTTTCCTCACAATGTCTCATAAAGCAAGCCCCTATTCCAAAAAAAAAATGATATAATCAATAGTATGATCGGAATACAAGTCTCTAGGAAATACCGATTCAATATGATTCGATTGCTCACATGAATTACCAAAGGTTAAGCTAAGCCATCTTACCCAAAGTTTACCCAGTAGTCAAGATGCAAACTAAAGTCGGGTCCAGAATATCGAAACTCCATTGTTGATCGGGAACAACATTACTTCAATTAGATCCACCATGCACCCCCACCGACATCGCGCGTCTCTGCTCTTACCACTTTTTCATCCCTTTAATGTCACATCCAACACTAAAACTTATTACTCATAGATTCTCCATGAACTTATCTTAACCTGTGTAAAAACCTCATCTCCAAGAGTGGCCAAATATTTGGTGAATCATGTCTTTGAAGTCAACAACCAAGACTGTCAATTTCTGATTACTTCCTGGCAGCCTGCAAACATTCCACTTTCCGGTCACATTAGCCCATGGATTTGAGTGATTCCAACCGTAATTAACATCTAATCTTATAGGGCCATCTAATGGGGGTATTGCATGTACAATAAAAATAGGGTAATGATGTTTTATGGGCAACAATTCAAATGAACATTTCTGAAATTGGAGACTAGGCAGTGGCAATGATAATTCCCTGGCAATTTATGGACATTTAACCAAGCGTTATTCAACGAAATACTCAAGTAAACGAATCTACACTCAAAAAGGATTCTATAGGTGGTCTTGGATAAGGAATTGGACCATCATAAGTAGCATTTCAGGGGAAACGAAATGAGAGGCAGATTCTGGGTTAAAAACCCGGGTAGTGGCAATGATTCTTTGACTAACAATTATGAACTATCCACATAACCGAAACCATTAAAACTTACCAGTAACATCATCTACACGAACATAGGTTTCCAATGGTGGGATTGCATGCATGATCAAATCAATAGAAGCATGGTTTCTGGCAAACAAAAGTGGAGACATGTTGCTGCAGTTGAAAATCGGGCACCTGATGTAGAGTTTGCATGTCTGATTCTGGAAATATATGGACTCAATTGACAAAATCGGACTCCACATACTTGTTCCTTATCCTCTTGTGAAGATTTTGAGATAAGGAGCTCCCAATTTGGACATCATTTCGTCCCTCAAAACGTGAGAATACCAGCACTGCCAGTGCTGGAAATTTCTGTGCTAAAATTGCTTTGGGGAAATGGTTTCTATGTTGTGGTTAAGCCTTTCTCTTTCAATAGTTTCTTGAATGGTTTTTGGTAGATAAAATGAGATGAAAATGGGGATAAAATCTGATTTTGTGGAGCATGTAATACTTGAGTGAATGAGAGAAGAAATGAGAGCAAGATGGGGTGTATATATAGGAGTAGTGAGGGCTCCAATGCAATTGTTTTTGTTTTATTTTATTTTACTCATAGCCCTTACAATATTTTATCTTATATCATAATCCCAATATAAATATTAATTAAGATTCAGCCCCTTCCTAGTTATAATTTAATAATTATGCCCTTTTACTCATTATAATTAAACTCTTGGCATGTTAGAACTTTGGTAGGAAAAAAAATTACACTTCACATTTAATCAAATATTTTCAATTCCTAAAGAACGATAATAGTGAAACCAATCCTAGGTTTCATAATAAATCACGATTGGAATAAATTCTCCCATGTATTAATCTCTTCTTGATCGTTCGAATAAATATGAAAGGGTCCACAAGGCTCGAAAATAGGGGTATCACAACTTGTGCACCTCAAATGTCCAACAACAACATATGCACCTCACATTTGCTACTAAAAAATGGCATTTGAGGTGCACATGCTCCCCAATCCAAACAAAATTCGCCAAAAAAAATGGTACGAATAACAAATTGAAACACAAATTAAACTTTTGGGGACGATTGCATAATGGTTTACTTTACAACTTAAAGTAATACAAAGGTGAAATTTTATGGACTATAAACGACAATTACCTTATAATGAGGTCGAAAGCTACTCAACCACACACTTCAACTCCGCGTTAATTATAAGTTGTGTCATGCAATTCCACGAAAAAATGTGACGACAAGTCGTTTTCGAATGTGACAAATGAAAGCGATAGGTTAACCACATACATCACGCACGCCTACATTAACTTCAAGTGATATAATTCAATGGAAAAAAATGAATTCAATGATTTTTAATGTGAGAAATGTAAGGCATAAGTCAATTAGTTCCTACGTTTCTCTCGTTTTATATCATTTTTTATATGACAAATGTTTTTGTGCAATTTTCTTCAGTTTATATTAAGTTGGACTTTGCATTAATTAAGAAAGTTATTTGAGGGCATGGCTAGTCAAATGTGGAACTAGTAAAATTTGGTACGTACAGTATAGAAGTTCTTTCCACAAGTACATAAAAGTTAATCCTAGAACACAAATTCAAACAATTAACATGATTATTGCACGCAACATCTTCTTCAATATAAACTAAAAATCTTTAAAAAAAGTAAACTAAATTTCACTAACCAGTTTGTTTTACCATCATGTGGTAACCGGCCGGGTGTATAATTTCTTCGATCAACCCACATCGGTTTGTAAATGGCTTACACAGTGTTTATGATCATTTGAGTATATTGAAAAACTACGTATATTATAAATCTAAGAAAATTATAAAATTAGAGGAAACTATCACGTTAGTTTAATTTGAAATTAACGTTTAATGTGAAGTTAGAATAGTTTATTTAATCTAGATTCGACAAGTAATATTAAGATGATAATATGCCAATGAAAATATAATGAGATACACAGCTATTATTATGAGCTAGATGTACATATACATTGGTACAATTTGAAATTAATTTCAAAAGATTGTATTCATGTTTGAATATATCAAGAAAATCATGATTTGTGTATAAAATATTAGGTTCTCAAAAATTCTAAGAAGTCATATTTTTAAAATTGCAATATTCTATACTGATTTGCACCAAAAATGTCTAAGGGCATTACGGTAATTAACATACCCCCAACTCGGGCCGGGGCGCCACACGTGGATCAAGTCCGCGGTTAATATACTAGTCAAGCCCAAAGGGCTGACGGCCCATTGAGAATTATGGTCCCTTGCGTTATTAAGGCCCTAAAGCTAATTAGACTATTTTAATAATCTAAGGGCTAAATAATGGGTATATTAATAAGTTTGGTGGGCTACTGCTAATTACGAGCCCACGACCCATAGCCCACTACCAGCTACATATAAATACCTTAGAGGAGATAGTAAATGTTCATTATCTACTCTCTCAGAAAAAAATCGATTGACTACTTCTGAGAGTAATTTCACCAAAGAACTACAAACTGACTTGATCTCATTTAATCGGGTACGTAGGCAGCTCACTTAAACGCGAGTACAGTCTATAAATTCATCAACCCCCAACCTAGTTTGTCGTGAGTTGGATCGGATTCTCCACCCCACGTGGTAATTTACGTGATAATTTCTGACTGATGAATTTTACTATCATCACATACCATATTTTCTGGGAATATCATTTGTTGCTCTGGACTTTCTTTGCAAGTTTGAATTATATATATTGTGAAGAGTGTAGTATTTTTACAAGAAATATTGGTTAAAAATCCTTGAATATGGTCATAATAGTAAAGAAACCGTAAAAATTTATTTAAGAAAAACTTGAAACTTACTTAAAAATTTAAATAAGTAGTTTATACCTACTCTAAATTATAAACCTTTGCTCAGAGACTTCGAAATATGATACAAAATTTTCTGATATAAATTATCCAAAATTTGCTTATTTTACTATTATGTTTTATATAGCATCATCATCATTATTATAAATTAATCAACAAGGAAGATGGTCCTTAACATTTTGTGAGATCACAATAAAACCCGCTGCCGATTCAGAGCCGATCCATAATGTATTTCACAAAATGAGCTACGAATCATATTAGAAGTGTAATTCACTCACCTTCTAAAATATATTTGGATTCAGCCAAGCCTGGAGCGGGTTAAAATTTTCCCTCATTCATTTCATATATCATGAATATCACATAGTAATAATAAAATATGTTTCACAAAACAAGTCTCAAAGTTCTTAATGTGGTAATTTTATATGTTTACAAATACTAACAATAACTCTACAAGTTCAATTTTTGTACATTTTATTAGTACTAATAAATAACACGTGCGTTGCACGTAAATTATATGCTCTCACTAAATAATTCATGTATATAAATAATGTTCAATTTAATAATGTTACATATTTAGAATAATAATTTAAATAAGTGAATTATTGTTCAATAAACTATAATTTTTTGAATTGGTTATGTTTTCAAGTCATATTTGGTCCAAAATCCCCGCCAAACAATGTTTGTTTCACACAATATTTTATCAAAAATATACAACTTTTTTCATCCAAAAAAACATAATCATTATTTTTCATCTTTCTCTCACTTTGTCCCCTATCTCATTCTCTCTCCTCTATTTTTTATACAAATTTTTTTTCTCTCCTCTTAATATCCACTATCTCTCTCTCCTCTCTCTATCCCCCTCTCCTCTTTCTCTCTCTCTCCTCACTCTCTCTCTTCTCTCTCCTCACTCTTTCTCTTCTCTTTGATCGTGTCTCTTCTCTCTTTTTTTGTAATGTTTTGTCATATCTTTGACCGTGTACCATTAACTTTTAAAATAGAAAAAAGTTTATTTGTTTGTAATTCTATCATGAAAAATAGTATTGATAAAACATAGATTAAAATTTGTGGAGTTTTCTAAAGTAAAACTTTCAAATTTTGTTTTTCAAATTAGTTATAGTGAAAGTATTTGGATTTATATATATCTATATTTACATACATATATATGTTATTTGTATATATTATTTTAAAGTTTTACTTATTTTTTATGTGTGTGGCTGTGTATAATTTATCTCATTGCTAAATTTGTGATTTGATTGTGTATGTGGATCGAGAAATGCATGTGTGTTACCCATATTTATATGTGTATGTTTTCTTAATGTTTATTATGTGGAAAAAAAATGGTCTTGGGACGGTCAAAGGCAATTTGACCACGGTCAACTCGGGTTTGACCGAGTCAACCGCATGGTCAACGCGGATTTGACCGCGTGAATAGTGACTTGAAGCAAGGGTTTCTTATTTCGTGGTTTTGGTTTGGATTTGGTAATTGACTTGTAGTAGAAGTGACCTAATTATCTAAGAATAGGATTGTATTTTAATAATTTTTAAAATAAATTACTTATTAATATTTTTTTTATAAATTAAATAAAAAAAAAGGAAAAAAAAGAAAAAAAAAGGGCCGGGGGGGAGACTGTTCATCGTCTTCCCCAATCTCCCCCAACCCCCCTCACACCCCTTTCCCACGCGCGCGCACACACACACTGTTACACGCACACACAATTACACACACAATCACACACACTATTACACGCACACACAAACACACAATTACACACACAGAGTCACACACGCACACTGTTACACGCACTCTCACACACGCTGATACATATATATATATGAATATATATACTTTTCTTTTAATTATATATCAACTATTATTAACACTATTACTTATATATATATGAGTGTGTATATATATATATATATACTTTTCTTTTAATTTTATATAAACTACTATTACACATATATATATATATGTACACTAATATATATATACACACACACACACTACTATTACTTACATATATACATATATATTTATCTATATAATAATTATTTCAATCTCAATATTATATTATAATTTTTAATTATTGACAGACAAAAACTTACATGATTTGACAACTACAGTAATTTATGTTCCCTATGAAAACAAAACCAAACACTCATATAGAGTTGGGATCGTCACAATTCATTCTAAGAAGATGCTATTGACTGATCTCTTTCCCGGAGGCCCTTATTTGAATTTCAAAAGAAAATGTCGATGGCAGTTAGTCCGATATTGAAGGAGGGCTAAACTTGAGCCTTTTTTTCCCGCTCCCAGTAGTCTGTCTTAAGTTAACGAAGGCTAGAATTGGGATATTAAGAAAGAAAGAAAAAGCGTAGAGGCGATCCGGCGGTGAACAGGAAGAGGGAGAACTACCCGATCGCTAGGGTCTTATTCAACATTGTTTTACGGGCTTGATTCCGAGGTTGAAACAGATATGTAGAAGCAAGTCCTTTTAGAAAGAAGTTGGACCCCACTGATATATCCATGATGTTGAAGTACTCTAATTTGACCAGTAGAATCCTAAGAAAACTTGACCCTGGTCCTTTCGAATCTGCCTATATACCCTGGTACTCACTCCTAAAGCAAGCATTTCCAACTCCCAAAACATAACCAAACATTATCCCATCAAAATTGCACGTGTCCCCATAAAATTTTCACCAATAATTCTCACCAAAATACCATCCCAAAACATAACCAAATATAGCCTAAATATTGATTGTCATGAAATATTGAATGAACACAGAGAAGAACTAAGTTTATTGAAAGATGGAACATATATAAAATGCAAATAAATAAATTCTTACATAAATTCTTATTTCATTTGTTTATTTTGTATGAATGAAGCACTCTCTTCTTTTCCCCCTCATTGACTTCTTTAAGTACTTGCAAATGTCTCATCATTATGACTAAAAAGTTAGATTTTTATAAATGTAATCTTCTTATTCTTCTTTATTCGCTCTTCCTATTTTCTAAATTTGACGTCGCGTGTGTGCTCTCAAGATCATCCGATGTGTCTCCTTCTTGAATCTCAGTTACAGTCTTGGCGAAATTACAATTAGCTTGACATAAATCATACTTTCTCTTTTCTTTGATTTGCCACTATCAAATGTATATTTTTTAATTATAAAATTTAATTTTATTATTAAAAACATATGAGAAGTAAAAATACTTACGTTGCATGTAAAATTGAATACCCATTAGGGAATGATAATAATATAATAGAGAATGCATTTTATTTATTTTTAAATGTGGTTCTTGATTTCACATATTATGGATTCCATTCCTAGCTTTTTTTTCCTAAATAGACACTAATCATATTTCAGATGAATATTTTTCTACTTACACTGATGATTTATTTTGATAAGTGTATTTGGTAAAGTATATATAGTTTTTAAAAAATCAATTCAAAATTATAGTTGATCAAATGAATATTTAAAATATTCGAATACAATTAATCAAGAAAACAACATTCAATACAAATTAAACTTATATACACAATAAATTTAAAATTTTAACTTATTGAAAAAACATAATAAAAAGCTATTGTTTCTTAACTAAATAAGCATATTAGTTTACTTTTGTTTGTATTTTAATGACCACAAATCATTTATATCGTACAATTTAGTGATCTCTAGTCATAAGTATCACATTTAAAATATAATTGAAGGCCTGTTTGGTTTAAGTCATTTTTCTTTTTGAAAAGATTATTAAAAATCAACTTATAAAGCATCAAATTAAATTAATCGATGTCCATAAAATTCTAATCGATTATATTGAAAATTCATCATTTTTTTTATAGATCAAACTGAAAATGTAAAAAATATAAAGCAAATTAGAATTTCACTATTCTTTTTAATTATGTAACTTGATTAAATGAAATTCGAAACTTTATTTTCTATAAATATAATTTAAATTTTTTTAAAACTGAACTGGAAAATTCATTTTCTAATCATTTGTCTACATAATCAAGAAGATATTTATAAAGAAGTGACTAAATTAATATATCATATATTGAAAATGTCATAGACACTATCAGACATTCAACCTATTACAAATTGATCTTTAGAAATAGAATTATTTTTATTGGTGCAAGTTTTTGTAAATATTATAAAGTCAACAAATTAAATATATGTATTCATTCATGAAAATGTACTAACATTTAACAAAATATCAACTTTGAGGTTCAATTTTTCAACAACCTATACCATGATAATTTATGTATTCCATAATGCAAGTGTACTAATAACAATTAACAAAACATCAACTTTAAAGTTAAGATATCCAAACAATCTATAACATAATAATATGGTATAAATTATATAATATAAGTATGCACATATATCATTAACAAACGTAACCAAAGATTATGAAATAGTTAGTGGATATCTAATTAACAAGATATATATAGACATTAATAAGTTAATCCCGGAAAAGAATAAATAATTAAAAATCATGTGTACTGTTAAATTACTAATAAAAATTTAGTGTAAAATATTCTCAAGAATTAATATATCACTATATGCATATGTTGCTGAACTATATTATATTTTGACCAAACTTAAAAATTTCACATGTTAAATACTTATAACTTATCTTTCATATTTGTATTTTTAGGAACCTTTTAAATTTGTTTAACTTTCATAGTCGAATTTTTTTTATATGTACTCATGTAATTGAAATGATTTTATTAATATGAATGTGAATTTCATTAGATTAATATAATTAATTATTATGAATTTAGTTATCAAATATTTGTTTAGAATTCAATATAATAAGAATAAGTATGCATTTTAGGGAATAAAAATTTTAAAATTTAAGTTATATGTTCAATAAGTTTAAAATTTTCAACTTAAACAAAAAACATCATAGAACAACGATTTTTTCTTAACTAAATAAGTATGTTATTTTACTTATGTTTGCACTTGTTAACTACTTAAAATCATGTATGTCGAATGATTTTAGTCCTAATTTTTGTAATTATAAGTATCAAATTTAAATTTCAGTACTTTGACATAGCTATTCACACTCTTGCACAGTTTTGATCAAAAGAATTCATCAATTTCCACAATTCATGAATATTAGCATAAATCGCAACAGAAAATAAATTCATAATCTCTTTCGATCCTAATTAAAAAGCATTTCATCCTTTCAGCCCCTTCAGCATACACATGAAAAGTCATATATATATATACACGCGCGCGCGCGACATGCTCCTTAATTAGTTATTTGAACAAATTAGTAAACATAAATATATTGCCATAAATTCCATTGCAAAACATGAACCAAAAGTTCATTCAAGTTACTTAAAAGAAACAGAACGGTCATGGCCCTCAGTTCAAGTGAAATCAAATTCCAAATAGCAAATTCCGAAACATTAAACAGTCAAGTTTCTCATAAGAAAACATGAAATAGATTCCACCCATACAGATTTCTAAATGGAATTTTGAAGTCAGAGTTTCACTTGTTTTTCAAATGGGTAGGCATTAAGCAGTATCGTCATTCATATATATTATATAATTACTGCTTTATACATGTATCTATAGATCTAAGCCATGTATCGTATGACATCATATCAATAATTAAGACAAAGCTTTTTGAGATTAACATTACTTATTTATTAGAGGTTAACATTACTTTATTGTTGAAGGGGTATTTTAGTCTTAATAAAAAAAATTAATCATGTAAATCATCTCAAATCATTCATACTTTTAGAATAGATATAGATAGATATAGATATAGAATAACACAGAATCCACTAGAAAAATCTAACCTCCTTTAATGTATATATATATAACCATTACAAAATTACAAGATTCTTCTGTACCAGACTGTTTCGTTAGAGCCAAATACAGCAGATAGTCTGATATTGAAATAAGTAGCACAAGAAAGGTAGATACAAGCTAAACCTACATACACTTTAAACCAAATGGATGAAAAAAATGTAAGAAAAATGAATATACCCGTAAAACTAAGTACCGCTGCACAATTAATTAAGCATTTCACTGTTGAGAGTTCTTCCTCTGTTCCTTCTTGAGGGAAATGACCGTTAACGGTGAAATCACTGAGCAGTTGATCCTTGAATTGAAATGCATCCATCAACCAACTAGTAACCTCGATTTCAGATGTGGGGACGTCGCTTATAGGGATACGTCTAACATGCATGTGTACTTCAGAAGGGTCGACACCAAACACGTTGTCTAAGAAAGATGGGCACTGGTTTTTGTACGCGATGGTCACATCATAAACTGCCAGTAATAATTTTGAGAAGCAAATGTTATGAAGCTAAAGGATTGCGAGAGAGAAGTAATTTTATTTTATTTTGAGATACAACAAATAGAACACTACGAGAAAAAATTTAATATACTTGCAAACAGAAGATATTAATTACATGCTTCACGCCCATAAAGAATAACTAAGAAACTCCGTTTTCAAAAATAAAAATAAAGCGATAATTATAAAGATAAGATCAAAGGTAGGATTTTCTTATTCCTTCAGCATAAGCACACTATGGAACTAACTCAGAATCCTTTTGAGAATCACATTGCCACATAAAGAACAAAAGGGTCACAGAATTCTAGTCGAACATAGTAATGTGATCGCCAAAAGGTTTTTCAAAATTACTGACAGTAATTGCAAAGAAGGAATCACCTGCATCAAAGGAGCCCCTTAAGATCTCCAAGCAAGCATGAAAACCACGAGTCTTTGGAAGCAGCACATGCTCCAGCACTGGAAATCCATTTTCATCAGCAAATTTTTGACTTTTTACGCACTTTTCTTCGCTGTACATTATAGAGATAGAACTGTGTATGATAATGCAGATGTAGAGGTATAATTAAGACTCGGAGCATTTATGTTATTTCAAATGTTATGTTATTTCAAATGAAAGAACACATAAAAGTAGATGTACTTCCTTTATTTGGAAATCATCTTATGTTTATTGTGTACAGTCCACACCCAGCCACAGAAAAATCACCCAAATATAAATTGGGAGACATAACATAAGTGCGATAAATAATTTTTGAAAAAGGTGATTTCAACCCTAGCATAGAAAAATATTTATAATGAGATCTTACCTATAATCAGTTCCCTCAGGAAACAGAGCAAGCCACAGTGGATCGTGAGGGTCGGTAAAGGTTGAAAGTAATTGGCGAATTACTGTTTCATCAACTTCCCACTTTCTCTCCACTGGGATGAACTCTAGAAAATGAAATCCCCAGCCAAAGATTGGCAATCTCATCAAACTACTCTTGAGAACATATTTGATGTATCCCAAGCACCCTTTCCTCAATGCTAGATCCCAAAGATACATCCAGTCAACCTCAGTTTTATGGTTGGCGATGAGTAAAACACGGTCTTCTACTGAAACTTTCTCACCGGAAAAGATAACTCTAGTTTTGTTTACTTTTTCAAAGAAGAATGGCCACAGACCAAGCCACAGACCAAAAAGAAAGGCCACAGATTTTCTACTGTAATGTACACTAAAAAGGCGCAGGACTACAGCAGCCAGTGGTATAAAATATACACAGAACATAAAAGCAGTTGAAAGATAAATTGTTAAACATAGGAGACCCCTAAGAATCCTGAAAGGAGTCAAAGGGAAATGCTTTGATCCCTCAGTAGATTTTAGGGACTGGCTAATTTCCATCATCGTCTAAATTGATCTTTTTATCGTTTGGCCACACCACAGATAAATATTCTGTATATCTTGAGCATATTATTTTCTTTGAACTTCTGGGGTCAAAATGCTAGCAAAGACTCATGCATCTGCGACCAAATCACGAAAAGATAGTATAAATTACAAGGTGATATCCTCGACAACAAGAAGGTGTCTGATACTCTTGATTTGAGCAAGGGAGAAATAAGACAAACTTCATGGAGACAGTTCAAATAACCTGGACGGAAATGTCGAGTTTCAAATCACATAATTTATTAATGTTAAGCACCTGGGATAATTATTACTACATATAGAAATAGCTGCATAAGATGCCAAAAACGTCAAGTATCATTGGTTTTATTCATTGAACATCTCAAAGACAATTCCCACTAACAAATTTTAAGATGATTCATCATTATCTCTAAGCGTTAAAACATTAAGCAAGATCAACATTTGGTTTTCCTTGGAGAGAAGCCCATGTAGATGGCTCTGCATCTCCCCTTGTCATGTCAGTCCTTCAGTCACTTCCATATTATTCAGAACCACCAACACAGATCATTTTCATGTCAATAGCACATTGTGGAAATCAATTAATTTAATGAGACAAAATAAGTACTTGGTAGAAAAAAATTGTGCATCTTTTGCCATTATTTCTAAAATTGAAAATTCGCAGACATTCTGCAAAAAATTTTGAACAAAAAAAACTCAAGAAGATTTCATAATTGCGATGTAGAGATTCGGAAAAGAAATAACTCCATCTTCTATTTTCAATTGAACTTCCAATTTCGAACAATCTAGGATAACCTTTTGAAAGATTTCCAAGTCACAGTCTTATCAACAAGAAAAATAAGCACGAAAACTAGTAGGAAATTTACTTGCAACCATCTCTTACGATTCTGCACATGTTGGGTGGACATCAAAAAGCGATATGCACACTACATATTAGCCAAAGTGTGTGAACCTTCTAGTTGCTTAAGTATATTAACTGCCGCAGTATGTAGCATCTAAAATTTAAAATTTAAAAAGGTATATGAACAGTTGACCATTATAAGATTTAAAATCTTAATGAAATGCTACACTGACCATTCTTCTGAGTGCATATAACTACCAGATTTGACCAAACATTGGAAAAGCACATAAATGATCTTTTTCATTTCAAATCGGAAGTACGTTTTACATTTAATTCCTAATCTTTTCATTTGCGGAAAATAGTTCCAGCGGTTAAAAGTAGGTTCGAATTCCCTGCACATACTCCTAATTATTCCAATTTCATTCATACTAAATGAAAAGCAATACGTCCAGATATACAAGTCCACTATACGCAACACAAAATTGTTAAATCTACAATAAAATTCTTTCTTCATGCAATGCCAAATGTAAATCCAAATCCAAATTCAAATCCAAATCCGAATCCGAGTCGGATCGAGAAAATCCAAACGGTACACATACGGCAACTAATAAATGGATAATGTATCACGTTAGTAATTACTCCTTACAGATGAAAAATCGTGAATGCATCGAATTTCTAATCTCATTCTATCAATAAAATGCGAAATAATAGCAAAAAAAACATTTGAAAAAAAATTAATGATCTGTATTCCGATATCATTAATTTCACTACGGAACAAATAACAAAATTCTGGTAAAAAATGAAGAAAAAAAAAATTAATTTACCTGATTGAAATGGATAGGAAAGACTTGTGACGCTGTGAGCCTTTGAAAGAGATCAGAAAAGCTCCAAAAATGATGTTACACTGACTCCGCAGCATACATACATATATATATATATATATGATATATGCTATCTCTCTCGATACATGCGGAGAGCAAAAGCTCCCACAGATTTTTCTGTTTTCTTAAAATAACTTTGAAAGATAGATAATAAAAGGATTTGAAGCTTTAAAATCGTGGAGAGGAAGTGATCGGGTGTGGTGTGGTCCAGCTCACTCGTAAGGAATATGTCAAATGACTTTGGGCACCGTGTTTGACCAATAGCCACCAATAGTTTATGCCCAAATGATACTGCTTGTGACATCCTGTGGTGGGGGGCTGCCTTGTGTGTGATCTACAGCAACGGGTCATCCTTAGTGGCTGCCGGCACATGTCCATGTGATGGTGGACTACCTAGGTTTCACGAATATTCTTAAAATTATCGAATATGATACTCTTCGTATACTACCTAGATATATATCAGATACCCTTTTTATGCATTCAAAAATTAAATGAAAAAAATTTTGGATACCATATCCGATACTTCCGAATGCTGTATCCCATATAAAATTTGAAGTATCTGGTGCACCTTGAATGCCTGACATAGTATTCTTTGAATATTATATAATACTAAGATAGAAAAATAATAATAATTTTGACCGTACGTTAAAAAGTTAAATAAACAATAAGGAAATTTAAAGAAGCAAAAAAACATTTCGGTTTCACTTCGTAATATGCTTTCTTTTTTTGCTCCACGAGAAATCTATCATTTACACTTTATTACCAAAGATTTTGGATAAAAAGGTAAATATTGATATCAATGAAATGACGTTCATATACCGCAATGATGAAATATTATGGTTATCTTCAAAAAAATTTGAACTTGTGCCAGTATTGCACTTTTATTTATGTTAATGAACATATTAACTCAAATTTATTTTTAAATATTATATATATATATATATATATTCGTATCCCCAACATATCGTATCCTATAAATTTGACATTTGCATTATTTCGTATCCATATCGTATCGTACCCATATTCTCGTATCCATATCTGTGCATCATAGTGGACTACTCACATGTATATTTATATATACTAGTAAATGATATGTGCGTTGCATGTGAATCATATACGCTCGTTAAATAATTCATATATATAAATAATGTTCAATTTAGAAATTGTATATATTCAAAATTAATTTAATTAAGTGAATTATTATTCAATACACTATAATCATTTGATTGTCATCGGAGGAGGAATTTTTTCGAATATTCCATCCGAATTTGTCAAAAGTTGTGCATTTTGCACCCTATCGTATGACATTTTTGAACCCCCCGCTTCTTATTCATTATATAATATGCGCACTTAATTTGTACCCTATCGTATGACATTTGTGCACCCCCGCTTCTCATTTATTACACAATATGTACATTTTGCACCTTGGCTCGGACGGAATATTCCAAAAGATTTTGTCGTAGATAGTTAAATGGATTAAAGTGTCACAGTTGACAAAAAGTTGGGTAGTCGGGTGTCGAAAATAATAAATTACGGACTAAAGTTCTCTCAACGACGAAGGTTGGGGTCAAAAATATTTTTTTACCAAAAAAATAATAATAATTAGAATTGTTTTTTGATTTGTACATTTGCAATTAAGTCAAATATGAAATTTTTTCTTATTTATATGTAATATATAATTTTATAAACAGTGAATTGTCAATTTTTTTTTAATTCTCTTTTTGATATAATCAAATAAATATTTTTAATGTAGTGACTAAATTAATATATTAGATGTTAAAGATGATCAAAACTAAGACACACTATAAATATATTCATTCTATTAAATATTGATTATTATAAGTAAAATATTTGTATTGGTCCAACTTTGTAAAAATTAGTAAATCAATAATTAATATGTGTAATCCATAATGAAAGTGTACTAATTGTAAATTAATAAATATCAATTTTGAAGTACACATTTTCAAACAATCTATAACACGACAATATATGTGTTCTATAATGAAATTATACTAATTAACAATGAACAAAATAACAACTTTGAAGTTCAGATTTTCAAATAATCTAATAACTAATATAATCTCACTACTTTTTAAATATTTTTTTTGTACCGACATATTTCAATCCAATATATTATTTATTGGTAAGAGAGTAATATACTCTCGCTACTTGTTAAATATTTCATTCTTACCCACACATTTCTAGGCAATATATATTATATATCTCATAAGAAACTCATATTTGTTCCACTTGCATTAAAATGCATGTATATATTGCTAATATTGATTACCTAGCATATTTTTATACTTTTGTATTATGTGATGGTATGTACAATGTGTACGTCATACTATAAATATGTATTCATATTTATAGTAATGAAAACAATAACAATTACTACAAGTGTACTAAGCATTAACAAAATATCAACTTTGAAGTTCAGATTTCCAAACAATCTAATAACTAATATGCCCTCAGTACTTGTTAAGTATTTTTTTCTTACCCACATATCTCTATCCAATATATTATTTATCAGTAAGAAAAATTGTATACTCTCGCTACTGATTAAGCATTTCATTCTTACCCACACATTTCTATCCAATATACTATATATCGTATAAGAAACTTAGATTTATTTCACTTGCATTAAAGTACATGCATATTTCAAAATTATCTTGGGATAATTGCAAAAAATCCCCCTGTGTTAATGCGAAATTGTCAAAAAACACATATGTTAACGAAATAGGCTAAACACCACCATGTGTTATTCAAAAGTTTGCAAAAAATCACTTTTTGTTAAAAGATAGAAAGAATATGTGTTTTTTTGGGTGAAATAACACTATTTTACCTTTCCTTTTGGTTGGAGAGTGTATAAATGACAATGAAAGAAGGGAAATTCTAACCCGCTCCCGGCTCGGCCAAACCCATGTATATTTTTTGAAATAACTTACCAATTATATGGCAAGTGTAATACACTCTCCTTGTGAAATACACTTGGGTGCGGCCAAGCCGGGTCTGGACTAGAATTTTCCATGAAACATATCATTAAAGGTGAACAACATGAAAAACACGTTTTTTTTGTCTTTTCAAAAAGTGACTTTTTGCAGATTTTTGAATAAAATATGGTGGTATTTAGCCTATTTCGTTAGCATGGGTGCTTTTTTACAATTTCGCATTAACAACAAGGTTTGTTTTTTGCATTTATCCCAATTATCTTTTAAGATTAAGAGTTTATAAGCTCTTCAAGACGAACTTATCCAAACACTCTTACTATAGTATATATAAATGATATAATATAAATATTCATGCATAATTATCATTAATATGTAGTACAAAATAAAAAATTATGAAAGAGTTAATGGGTGTCTAATTAACGAAATATAAAAATTAACTAATTAAGTTAATCTCTAAAGAGAACAAAAGATTAAAAATGTAATGTCACATATTTATATTTTTTTCTTAATGTATATACACATGGATTAGGATGAATGACACTTGCTCTTTATCTATTTGATGGGATGGAAAATTAAAAATTAAAATAGAAATAATGAACAACCTAATAAATTTTAATTTCGATAAAGGACAATAGAATGTGCAAACATGTTTTAATATTCTTTAGAATGATTGGTTGTGCCACATCTACTAAGGTTACTTTTAGTTAATTTATTGGTCACTTTTTGTACATTTATTTTAGATAAGATCTTTTACAACTTACTTCCATGCACACATTAGATTAGTTGATAGATTTATCAAATTTTGTACATTTATTTTAAATCAAATCTTTTACAATTTACTTCCACCTATTAGATATCGTAGCATGTTGTGTCCTGTCTAATGGTTATTAATGATGTAGTGCACATTTTTAGTTTTGAGGTTTTGCTTATAAACTATTGTCATTCATGTACATACAATTAAGGAATTAATAGAGAAATTTGAAGAAGAAAAGAAAAGGTAAATTTAGTTTTCTTTTATATTCTTTTTTTTTTTGATGAATAAATTATAGTATTTTATATAATTTTATATTTGATTATTGTCTATATATAATTCCTTCGTAGAGTCCTCAATATAAATTTTCTTTTGGTAGAGTCCTTATCCATTTACATAAGAACTTTTATTATAAAGTCCTAATGAAATTTTACACTTTATTATTGTAGATATATACAATTTATTTTTATTATTTATGATTTGACATTTTTGCTATTAAAAAAGTGAATTACATAGAGATATATTAGGTACATCAAAAGTTTCATAAAACCACCCATATTTTTATAATAAAAAAATGAAATAGATTGAGGTTGTTATGGTATGTGTGCATAATTTATCTTAAAATTGCTTGAAGATTACTTGTATGTATTTTTAAATTATACTCTATATTGTTGGTTGTTTCAATTGGCATCGGGTAATGAGAATGATTTTTTGAACACATAACATACGTTAACCGAAAAAAAATTGAATATAGACATGCGAAGATTCTTCACGTTTTTAGGGTAAGTGTTTGAATATCCTTTAAATATATCTAAGTATATATATATATATATATATATATATATATATATGTACTTTCATTGTAGAGTCCTATGTAGTTATACACCTTGTTGTTGTAGATGTATACAACTATTATTCATTATTTATTATTTTTTTGCCATTAAAACAGTGAATTATATAGGGATATATTAAGTACATTAAAAGTTTCAAGAAATCACTTATACTTTTATAATAAAAGATTAGATAGATAGAAAGATAGATTAAATAGATAGATTAGATTAGATGGAGGTGGAGATCACCTGAGAGTTAGACTCCCGAAAGCCACTAAGTATCCCACAACAGAACATAACACGCTTTATTCCAAAAATAAAAAAATAAATAATACGATTTTGTTTTTCATTTGAACTCTCAACAGATGAAAATAGTTTACTTAGGCCCCAATTGGATGGGATGTTGTTTCTCATTTCTCAATTTCTCATAGATTTTTTTCATCAAAAGTTCATTTGTTTGACATCTCCCAAAAATATCCCAAAAAAATACTACACACAATTTCCCATAAAGAAATCTCAAATTTCTTTGAAAAATAGTTTACTTGGCATTTCTCTCAAATTTTTCTCAGAAAGTCAGAATTTTTACTATTTATGATTAGACATTTCACCCAATAATTAAAAGTACTTTATCCGCCAATATCTTAATATAATCATCAAAATAATCACATATCTTGATATAACATATGAATGTCACATATTTATATTTTTTTCTTAACGTATATACTCATGGATTAGGATGAATGACACTTGCTCTTTATCTGTTTGATGGGATGAAAAATAAAAAATTAAACTAGAAATAATGAACAACCTAATTAATAAATTTTAATTTCGATTAAGGACAATAGAATGTGCAAACATGTGTTTAATGTTCTTCAGAATGATTGGTTGTGCCACATCTACTAAGGTTACTTTTAGCTAATTTATTGATCAATTTTTGTACATTTATTTTAGATAAGATCTTATACAACTTACTTCCATGTACCCATTAGATTAGCTGATAGATTTATCAAATTTTGTACATTTTTTTTTAGATCAAATCTTTTACGACTTACTTGCACCCATTAGATATCATAGCATGTTGTGTCTTGTATAATGGTTAATGATGTAGTCCACATTTTTAGTTTTGAGGTTTTGCTTGTAAACAATTGTCATTCAGGTACATACAATTAAGGAATTAATAGAGGAATTTGAAGAAGAAAAGAAAAGGCAAATTTAGTTTTCTTTTATATTCTTTTTTTTTGATGAATAAATGATAGTGTTTTAATAATTTTACATTTGATTATTGTCTATATATAATTCCTTTGTAGAGCCCTCTATATAAATTTACATAAGAAACTTTTATTATAAAGTCCTATTGTAATTATACACTTTATTATTGTAGATATATACAACTTATTTTTATTATTTATTATTTGACACTTTTGCTATTAAAAAAGTGAATTACATAGAGATGTATTAGGTAAATTAAAAGTTTCATGAAACCACCCATACTTTTATAATAAAAATAAAATAAAATGGATGGGGGTTGTTATGGTATGTGTGCATAATTTATCTTAAAATTGCTTAAAGATTACTTGTATGTATTTTTAGATTATACTCTATACTATTGGTTGTTTCAATTGGCATCAGGTAATGAGAATAATTTTTTGAACACATAACATAAGTTAACCGAAAAAAATTGAATATAGACATGCGAAGATTCTTCACGTTTTTAGGGTAAGTGTTTGAATATCCTTTAAATATATATCTAATTATATTTATATGTATTTTCATTGTAGAGTCCTAATTTAATTATACACCTTATTGTTGTAGATGTATACAACTATTATTTATTATTTATTATTTCACTTTTTTGCCATTAAAAAAGTGAATTATATAAGGATATATTAGGTATATCAAAAAAGAAACCATTCATACTTTTATAATAGATTAGATTAGATTCGATAGATAGATAGATTAAATTAGATGGAGGTGGAGATCACCCGGGAGTTAGACTCCCAAAAGCCATTAAGTGTCCCCCCAACACAACATAACACTCTTTATTCCAAAAATAAAACAAAAAATAATACTATTTTGTTTTTCATTTGACTTTCATCAGATGCAAATAGTTTACTTATGTGTTTGGCCTTATTTTCAAGTTTATTTGTAGGAGTTTATCTTGAAAATGTGAATTATAGATATTCGTGTAAGAATGTTGAATTTTGTGTTATGTTTAGTTGTATTTTTAAAAATTGAAAATAGTGTTGATGTGATATAAAGATGATATTTTATTGAGATTTGATGTAGGAATTGATTGAGTTAGTTATAAATTTAGTAGTTAGAAAAATTAATTAATGATTAGAGATAGTGTGATATGATTGAAAAGTATAATGATGAATGTTTGTATAGAAAATGAGAATTATATGTTTTGGAGAAAATGAATTTGGGTGTGAATTTTTGATCCAAAAAATAAAACCCACCTAAAAAAAATGTCCAAACACAACCTTAGATTTCTCTTGAATATTTTACTAATTGGGGTTGATGCATATAATTTTAGAGTGATGCTATATACCACCTATTATATATCACCGATTTTTCACTCTCCTTGCTTTTGGCAAGAAATCATTTTCAATTAATTGATTTTAATGAATTTAATGCATTCATACTTTCTAAATTAAGGAAAGTTGAAAAATCAGTGGTATAAAAACGGTGATATTTAACATTTTCCATAATTTTATTAGGCGTGAATGAAAATATATGACTATGCGAAAAAGACGGGTTATCCGTTCAATACACTTGTATGGTTTGAGAAGATATTATTTAATTTGTCGCGGAAGCTCATTGACTTAATTGCATCACATGGTTATGTAAGGTCGAAAAAAAAAATTATTATATTTTAAAAGATTATATATATTTAATTATAATTTAACTGATTATATATATTTAATTTAGTTTAATTGATTATATATATTTAATTTTATATTAATGAAACATCATTTGAAAATTATTTATGCAAATTTTATTTTACCATATAATGAGCAATCCTAGAGTTGAAATACTGAACTATGGTCAAAATCGACTTTGGCTAGACTCGCGTCACTTAAATAATGAGTAAATCCATGTGTTTAGTTCACACATAATGAAAGTGGCCTATCATTAAATAAAACATTTATTTAGTTAAATACGAGATGACAAAAAATTTGATCAATATGTACGAGCATATTATGAATTTGAGTATATTACAAATTTTTATTGAAAGTTACGGCAAAAAATTAGCTAAAACATACGGGAATACCTTCCTTGAATTTAAGTTTCAACAAATGTTATTGATATAATGATATTATAGGTCTTTCTTTAATAAAAGCAAATTTTGCTGACAGAAGACCAATTAAGGACACATTTATTGTAGTGTTAAGTCACAATTAGTTTTATCTTATTCTGGTCATACTCTACTTAAATATTGTCTTAGTTAAATTAAAATACGTACTCCACTTTTAGATTTAATGATTAGCATTAAGAAATTATGCTTTCTAGAACAAAACACTTCATCACCTGTAAAATAAAAATTCTCATCGCAAATAGTACTATTAAGTATTGACACCGTTGTTGCGCTATCATTAGAAAGTTTTGCAAATTAAGTATTTTATGACAGCATTGTTGCACTATGATTGTCACAAAATATTTGTTGAAAGAATACTCCAGATCATATTGTATAGAAAGTGGATAACATCTAATACACATAAATGTGTGACACATTATATATAAAAATAATTGAAATACAAAAGGAGAAAATACCGCGATATGAAGAAGATATTAAAAGAAAAATAATCTTCATATTAATTACAACGCCCAAAAAGCAAAACTTGCAATATGCAGGGGAGAAAAAACAGGAAAATTTCCTTAATAATTAATAACCACACTTATTATATGCATTTATGCAAAAGAAGATGTTGCACCATGTACTGTGGTGCATCAGAATTGTATTAGTTCATTGTGTGGTCATTAAGAGTGATGATTTTATAATTTACCAAAAAAAAAAAAAAAAGGTGATGATTTTATCAGTATCAAAGTACTTTAATAACTTTATCAAAAAAAAAAAAACTTTAATAACAGCCATAAAAACAAATATACTATTTATAAAGCGTGACCTTTTAAAGTAGCCATTTTACTATATTTTTAAGTGTAATACTAAATGGGTATAATATGAAGGAAGAAAAAACCAACAACAATATGATTTTTATCCGCTTTCTCTATTTCAATATTTAATTTCTTTTTGACGTTTTCTCTCTTCCTCTTCTCGCCTTTTCTTTTTCAATCAGATTGTTCCATCTTATTTTTGGTCTTTTTTTAGCTTGTCATCAATCCAATTATCATATGTTAAAATAATAAACACACAAATAAATTAACATGAGTTTCATTCAAAGTGATATATTGTATATTTATACTTATACATCGAGGTGTACCACTGATATTAATGTTTCATAACAACATACCATTTCATTCTCTATTTTGTTTTTATAATTTATTTTGTTGATAAATGCTAAATGCATAGAATCAATAATAAAGTGTACATATAAAAACCCAAGACTTGTTAATCTAATGATATCAGTTTCCACTTCATGTGGAAGGTCCTGAGTTCAATCATAGGCTGTCACATTGTGATTTTTCACTCTTTATTTGGAGTCTTATAGGGTCTATGCTGCCTATGATTAAAAACTATTGAGCCACGGTTTGTTAGGTCAGGGTATCCCCCTTCGTCAAGATTTTTTTTTTTAAAATGTACATATAGAAACATCGCATTACAAGATGTAATATCAAATTAGAATAAAAGATCTTAGCTGCAGATTCGATGCACAGTAATGTATATCACACGATGTCGTTTTATTTCAAAATGATGTTTCATCTTGTGTTGAAAGAAAAAATTATACACATTACATGTCTATTAAGAATGAAATACGAAATAAATTATCAGATTGAAACAAATAATGCGAACTGAATCACTGAATGATGGTACCATCAATTGATAAAGGTCACACTGGATCCTCTATTTCAAACTTGTGTTCCATCTACTATTCCTATTACTTATATGCATGCCAAGTGGACAATTTTTTTATCACTTATATATATAAGAAAAATATTAACATCCATGTAAGTAAATGAAATAAGAGATGACACACCTCTTGAGATAGAGGATCCAGAATGAAGAAATGTAGGGTTGACTGTTAAGAATACAACGGAACAATGGATAAAACATGAATAAGAAGACAAAATGGAAAATAAACCATAAAGAAGACCAAAAAATTTCTTGGTGAAATCCCAAATAAGAGAAAAAATCACCTCCAACTAGATCGTATTAAATTTTTTCTCAATGATTCATCAACTACAAGTTGAATCCTCCTATTTATAATAGCAAAACAAGATAAAACCCTATCAAACTAGGAAACACAATCCTAATAAATGGGGACAAGTCTAATATCACTAGGAAACAAAAAGGAAACGAAAAATGCAAAAGAATACGCCTGCTCGAACCACTGTCCCCCAACAGTGGCGGCTGAAAATCGCTGATGCAAAGCGCAAAACTTTGCACTGGATAGCCACGTCTAAAATACACTTTAGCCGCTACTGCTGGCGTATCTATGTTCAAATTTTGTTTCTTGACCTGTTTCTTCAGCTCTCGACTTCTCTTTTTGATCCGACTCTAGTAACCCAACAATCTCCCACTTGGAGACTAATAAAAAAACTAGAACTCAACTTGACCAAATACCTTCAGTTCTCTCAAGTGAATCTCGATGTGGTTGGAACATCCCCAAAATCGGTGGAGATCAATTGAGGCGCCACTCGACTTCTCTTTTTGATCCTACTCTAGTAACCCAACAATCTCTCACTTGGAGACTAATAAAAAAACTAGAACTCAACTTGACCAAATATCTTCAGTTCTCTCAAGTGAATCTCGATGTAGTTGGAACATCCCCAAAATTGGTGGAGATCAATTGAGGCGCCACTCCGCCTTACCAATTCATCTGTCCCAGTGCCTTCCACTTGACAGATCCTCTCTTCTATTCAACTGTGTATAATTTTTCCTCCTTTCAACCCCTCGCCACTACTATATTTCCTTTGGTAATCACCCAAGATCCACCACTGGATACTGCGGTATATCATTCTCTGTCCAACTGACCCACAGATATAAGGTTCCTCCTAGAACCCGGAATGTGTCTCAATCCCACAACCTAAGTTGCACTCCTTTGGCACTCTCAATACACATTACCCTTACCCACTACGTTCAAGACTTCGTCTTCTCCTGTAAAAACTTTCCAAGCTAACTAGAAGCATAGTTGACCAACATTCTCTTCCTTGGTATAGAGTGATAAGATGCCCCGGACTCCAAAATTCTAGTATCCTTTGACTATCCATATATTATACCAATACATCAGCATCTTCATCCGCCATTGCGTTTGCTGAACTCTCATCCTGATTTTGTTTTCCATCCTTCTTCGACTTCTTGCACCGATTTTGGTATAACTGCTCTTCCCACAATTATAACAAACTATGTTATTCTTACATTTTTTACGGTGACCCTATAGACTGCTTCTCCCAAAAACACTTAAGTCTCCTGCCATAAGTTCCTTCCTGCGAACCTCTTCTCTCAGAATTATATATTAGATTTCTTGAAACTTCAATGTTTTGTCAAAATGGCACTCCAACTATCAGGTAAAAATGATAATAGGATCAAAGTTTAGAGCTCATCGTCAAACGTGATTACTCAATTGAGTCAATGACCCCTCTCCCACCTTCAAACTAAACAGTCTACGTATCAAATATACCTGTTCCAGGTGGATGGCTTCTTGTACATATTTGATAGTGAATGCATAAGACCCGTTGTCGTCTTCTTGTTGATGATGATGAACGCGACATTCTTTCCCAGTGTCAATCGAATTACCTTAAAAGGCCTGACGGTCTAGTAACGCCTAATCTTCCTCCGTCAACCTTTTTGGCTTCTTTCCCAATAAAGGTTTGTGCAGCTTTCTGATACAGATAATCCTCAATTTGCATCTTCCAACATCTAAAATCCTTGTCATCGAGCCTATCAATCTTAACTTTCTCCTCATAAACAACCATTGCTCTCACTCGAACAAATCTCACAACTAAAATTAAACTCTTGTGTTTACCTTTAGGTCTAGATTTAAGATGTCTCCCAAATCTAATACATAGACTCTTGATACCAGTTGTTAGGGATACCACGGATCAATGGGTGAAACTTTGAAAATGTTAAGAACACAAAAAGGAAAAATAAAGCAAAAAAGAAGATAAGATTTTTCCTTGGTGGAAACTCAAATAAGGGAAAAACCATCCCAACTAGATTGTATCAACTTTTCTCAGTTATTCATCAATTACAAGTTGCATTCTACTATTTATAATAATAGAGTAAGATAAAACCCCTATCAAATGAGGAAAAACAATCCTAATAAAAGGGAACAAGTGTAATAGCACTGGGAAACCATAAGGAACCCAAAAATTGCAAAAAATAATAACAAATACGCTTGCCTGTACGCTGTGCGCTAATAGCCGCGACTTAAATCGTCGATGAAAAGTGCGAAGCTTTGGACTGGATAGCTGCAGCAAAAAAACACTTTAGCTGCGGCGACCGTATCTCTCCTGAAACTTCGTTTCTTGACTCGTTTTCAACTCTCGATTTCTTTTTTTTAAAATTCGACTTCATTAACCCAACCTAGACGACAATTAATTAGAGAAATTAATCTTCCTTAAATAAACTGATTGTTTATACTTTTCTTCTAGAAGAGAAAAAAGATTCAAAAAACAAGCATATGGTCTAGAGTTGTGGTATGTATGCTCATGCAGTCACGCATTAGTTTATACACGAGGCCATGACTTTCCATGCACTTTGGAGGCTTCTAATTATATCATAACCGGAGGTCAAATAAATAAGTTACTTGTGTATACGGTAGTTGGCGATTAAGACTATTACACATTCGAATGTACGTATAACAGGCAAATATATAGCCGGCGGCTAGACAACACATTTTCTTTTGGTTACATCTAGACAACGCATCGATTACATCCAAAATTATTAATATTGGGAACGGATTATCCACTTTTTCTCTAATGTCATTTCATTTTTAAGAAAAATAGTGAAAAAAAATATGTTTTAATTTACCGCAAAGTTGGGAATATTTTTTATTTTTTATTTTTTAATGTTTCCATTACATAATACATCATGAATATTAAGCACTAACTATTTCAATCCACCAACAACACTATTCACACGCTATTGATGAGAATATGTGTTAGGACTTAAGATTTTAGGAAACAATATAATTTATTTGATATGTTTTTAAAAAAGTATTTGGATGTGCTTGATTTTGTTAAATTCTTTATGAAGATTTATTTGGGAGCAAAGAAGTTTCAAAGTTTTTGTGACACCCATCCACTACCATAATCTTTCATATCGACATCTTTATCAAATCCAAGTATATATAATGAGGAGTGATTTTCAGAAGCTATATTGTTCCTTAAGTCCTTGTATAGTTAATAATTTATACATAGAGATTTCGTTACATGCATGTGTATAATGGTTTTATAACTCGGACTCACAAGAGCCGCATAGAAAAGAATGACCAATATTAAACCAATTGTCCTTTATTCCATTGGTTTTTTTTTTTTTTGATTTGAATGACCATTGTATTTACGTAATTTATAAGTTATACTTCAAATCGAGTTCGATAAAACTCTAATCAATAACGTGACGAGTGAATCATTCTTTATGTGATTAATACATACAGACCACAAATTGGGTTAATGAGTTTTTGCTCGTGTAATTTAATGGGTAGAAAAGGTACAAGATTTTGCATTTCAAGTTTGTTTTACGTATAAATTCCATGTCTCATTTCTATACATCAAAAGACAAAAAAAGTCTCACTTTCTTGTTGGTACAAGTGGCCTAGCTAATTAATCATTTTCTCATTACTTAAGAACACTAAAGTAGGTACATAAACAATAACTACTTCTCATTCGTCTAGGTCTATAAAGAGAACTCATCTATTTGAAAAATAAATGGATAATGTTATACATACTAGTGAAGATAGCTCTTACATTAAAATTTCGGGCTTTCAGATATTTTGATAATTTAAATATAATTTTTTTGGTCCTAACTATTTATTTAAGTATCATCATCTATGACCTAATTAAGAAGACTTAATTTGATTAACGAAAAATTTAGGGAAATTTATCTAAGAGCATACATCATTATAAAGATTTACACTAACGAACAATTTATTAAAACTAGTCGCGTTGACACACTTAATGCGTGTTTATCATAAATGAAAATTTTCATATGAAATACGATTAATTTACTTTTATCTAGTATGAATTTTTCCACATAAACTTGTGGTAAACATAATCTTAATTTTACTTATAATTTTATATGATATTCTGTTCATAAGATGCAGATCTATGGAAGGGGTGAAGGCCAGGCGATAAGACTTCGAGAAGGAAAAGGCCAAATGAAAGACAGAGGATGCGATTACTTTCTTTTGGATATTGAATGAGGGGTATATTTGTCAATCCAATACTTTTGCTCTGGCATTAGAATATATGCTGTCATTATCGTCAGCCGTTTTTTGGTAAAGAGAAAAAAGGAAAACATGACATAAAAGAAGAGAAAAGAGAGAGGTGAGGATGAGACGGGTGGACAAAAACTATCTTAAAGTTATTTCTCGATTAGGGATAATATAGTAATTACATTTTAAAACACATCAAAAATATTTGTTCCATGATTTGCTGCTTTATATAAAAATATAAATATTAAAATACACCAAAAATAGTCATAATAGGGTGTTGATGCTTTATATAAACGTACAAAAATATTTTTAAAATATATTTTTTTTAATTGAGAGTACAAATGCACCAAAAATAGTTATAATAGGACGTTGATGCATTGTAAAAGAGCATAAATTTTGAAGAAAGTGATTTCTTACCAAATTACAAAGTTGAAGAAAATCAAATGAAATATTTTATTGTAAGTCCTATTTGCATCTCTTGATGCACCGTATTGGGTAAATTACGAAAAAAAAAAAAATTGAAAAATGGCATTTTTAGTCCCTGAAATGGCCAGAAAGTGTCAGAGTAGTCTCTCAAATGAAAAAATTCAAATTAACGTCCCTCAAGTCATATTTTGAGTTTCAATGTGATCCTTCTAATCAGTTTTCGACCACTTTTTCCAGCTAAAAGGACCACATTGAAACTAAAAAATGATGTAGGAAACTGATGAGAAGGACCACATTGAAACTCAAAATATGACTTGAGTGACGGTAATGTTAATTTTTTCACTTGAGGGACTACTCTGATGCTTTCTAGCCACTTCAGGAACTAAAAATGCCATTTTCCCAAAAAAAAATTATGACGCTCTTGGTTTGAGCACTCCTAAGTGTATTCTACAAGGTAAGTGAATTACACTTGTCAAATGATTGATCATCATTTTGTGAAATATACTTGTATGCGACCAAACTAAGAGTTAGGTTAGAATTTTTCGAGAATACCACATGGAAATATTGAATATTTATTGGACACGTGACATTCACTCCTTATATTGCCATAAAAAATCAATTTAGATTTTCTATTTAAGATCGTTTTCCATCTTCTATTCCAACAACTTATATGCATGTATAAATATTTTCCTTTAAATATATTAGTGATGTAATTTTTGTACAAGTAACATGCATATCAGTAGTTAAAATAAATGATGTAACATGATTTGAAATACAAATATGATCCCATAAAAGATCGAGTAGAGTTTGCAATAGAAATTCCTAGTGGAAATGTTGTCCTCTCTCCTAATCAATAATACAAAATTCAATATGAATACCTTAATTACATCTAGAAAAATTCATCAAAATTCCAAAAGTCAAAACACATGAGCTTTGAACTAAAAACTTCTCTCCAAGATTTTTCTTTTTTTTTTATAAGCCTCTCCAAGAATTCTCGACAAGAGGTCAAACACAAAAAATGATGCTCATTGGATAAAACTATATATAATTAAACTAGTCAAAACCCTATGGAAACTTCTAAATTTGCTCACTAATGACATATTATATATATACACAATTCAATCCTTCCATCAACTTCTCCTAATCCACTAATATTCAATTCACCAAACTTTATAAAAATCAAAACCCAATAATCTCTTCCACCCACAACAAAATCATTAATAATTACCAAAAAATGTCACTACGTATAAAATTCATCCAAGACATAAACTTCCGGCTATCGGAGCACCCATCAATCCTCTACTTCCGGTGGAGCCCCGCCGAATCATGGGGCTCCACGTGGCTATTCCTCGTCACCTCCATCTCCGCCTACATTACCATCTCCGCCGCCCTCCACATCTTCCTCCACCACCTCCTCCGCCGCCGTCACTCCGTCCCCGTCGGCCCCATCCCCGCCCTCCACAGCCTAACCATGTCCCTCCTCTCCGCCACCATCTTCGCCGGCATCCTCTCCTCCTCCGTCGCCGAAATCCGCGACACCCGGTGGTTCTGGCGGCGGTCAAAAACCCCATTTCAGTGGCTCCTCTGCTTCCCCCTCGGCACCCGCCCCTCCGGCCGCGTCTTCTTCTGGTCATACATATTTTACCTCTCACGCTTCCTCCATATCTTCAGAACCTTTTTCACTATTCTTAAAAACCCACATAAATTCCCGTATTTTCAGATATTCAACCACTCGATTCTCATCTGTATGTCGTTTCTATGGCTTGAATTCTCTCAATCTTTCCAAGTTCTGGCTATACTGTCGATGACTTTAGTCTTCGCTATGGTCTATGGATACAGATTTTTCACTGAGATTGGATTCAGGAAAAGCTATTTCCCGTTTGTGATGTTTTGTCAGATTGTTTTGGTGGTTATGAATATGGGTTGGCATGTTGGGGTTCTTGTTCTTCATTTCTGGAAAGGTGGGTGCAATGGAATGGGAGCCTGGGTTTTCAACACTGTGCTCAACAGCTTTGTGCTTTTGTTTGTTTTGAACTTTTATGTCAAAAAGTGCTTATCTGAGAGGGATTTTGCTGCTTCTCGGACTGAAACCAAAGATACCACTTCGGAAATAAGCTATAAGCTGCTTACTTCGAATCGTTCATGAGGAGATGTGGCTAAACAATGAGCTTTTGTTCATAAATTTTTGGTATAATCGCATTTTTAGGCCCTCACGTAGTCAGATAGTATCAGAGTAGTCTTTTAAGTGAATAAATTATAATTACCGTCCCTCAAGTACTATTTTAAGTTTCGATTTGGTCCTTCTGATCATTCTCCGGCCACTTTTGTCCACGTGCATCGGACCTGATTTTTTCTAGGGGTAGGCTCGTCTTTTTATGTCATTATAGTTTCTGTATACCAAACTTTTGTGTTACTTTAGTCACATTTCACAAATAAGTGCTATGTCAAGTGTGACTAATATGCAATTCAAAGAGAGTGGTCAATTATAAAGCAATTATTTGAACACTTGCATGATTAATTGGACTTAGCAAAACCCTCACCTAGTATTTTTTGCAAAAGCCATGGAGGCGCTACTAAAGTGGGGTTTGCTTCGGATGCTTGTGATGCGGAGTCCTTTGTTATCAAAGAAGCTTGCTTGTGGATGGATCTTGCTAAGATTGATGAGGTTCTGTTCGAAAGTGATTGTCTCGTTGCGGTGCATAATGTGATCTTCCCCTCGGAATCGATTGACTGAAGACATCGTGCCATTACTGAAGATCTTTGGCATTTCTTCGGAAAGTTCCATAAATGGAAGATACGCTTTTGAACGGAGTAAAAATATGGTGGCTCATAATTTAGGCTCCTGGGGTTTTGAGGATGATTGGTCAGGGCCTATCTATTCAATCTGGATCCTCTATTGGTTTAAACTCCTTACCAAGTGATTTATTTTGTAATGAAAGGAGTCTATCCCGAGACTTGTGTACTGTTTTCTCCCATCGGTATAAATGAAGTCATTTCCTATCCCAAAAAAAAAAAGAAAGACGCCATCTTCTCAATAGCATGGTTCAAAAATTTTGAATTTAATTTCCTACTTATTTTCTTGTTTTTATTTTGTTTGAATCACGAAATAAGAAATAATTATGTAAATACATGATGCGCTTCTTCATGGGCCCACCATACCTCGTGTTTTCGAAATGCTCACTCCTCTTTCTATATGAGAAACTTATCTATATAAGCAACTTATCTTAGGCGATTCTCCGGTAAAGAAAATTTCTATCATTGATATCTCGTCCTTTTTCGGGTCCTTAAATCCGCTTCTTTTGAAGATTCCCTCTCGTAGTAATAATATCCTAAAGAATGAAAAAAGTTTATGGTCCGTTGTGGAAACCGTCACTTTCACTACCTCGCAGGATAAAAGATTGGAACCAAACTCTAAGTAAAAAGGGTCTCCTACGGATAAACTACAATCGCCCCCTCTCCCACATCAACCCTCTACAGTAGCAGAGTCTTGCCAGTTCACTTCCTTTGAATTCTTAGTCGAGTATGCCTATCAATAGTGGGAGCAATATCCAGTTCAACCTTTAAGTTGCATAGAGATCAGGTCCAATGAAACCACAACTCCTATTGAGAAAAAGATAGCTTCCTAATAAAAGAGAACAACGTGCTCAAACCAAAGCTCCTAGATAAAAAAGATAGCAAGACTTGATTTACCGGTTTAATTACACTACTCCTAGAATTGGATCCGATCCTAGCCTAGCTTCAAGTCGTTACACGAGAGGATGTAAATGCTGCTCGATCGAGCCATCCCAGGGGCTGGGCTATCCAGTGTGTCATGATCTGCTTCCACGCCTCAACTTTTACTCGTTCTACAACTCCCTCCTCTTTGGAAGAGAACTCCAACTGACTCAACCCATGGGTCATAGGAATGAACTGTTTTGACCCGCTCTTCTGAAGCTTCTAAATAAAGAGGGAGTGACCAATCGTATGATAAATATAATTTATCCACTTTGTGAATTATATTTGGGATCGACCGAGCCACGATCGAGCCGGGCTAGAATTTTCCTTGATTTGGGCCAGCATGTTCGTACTATTCTTGTTTCAATTCGATACCCAGTATTCATTCGCAGTTCAAATGTTAACACCAAAATTTTCAGTAATTCATAGAAAGGTTTTGGACGTAGAAAAAGAGATATCAAGAGCGCTTGGACTAACGCCAATTCAAGTATAACTGAAATTGTTGTGTGGTTATACAATAAAATTTTGAATAATAATAAGTTCCGATTCTCGAGAAGAAGCTACATGTTGGGCCACCTATACATTCACTTGTTTCTTCGAAAAGAGTCCAATAATGTTCTCTATCGCCAATAAGGTTCATTAGTTTGGTCCTTGAAGATTTTTCTAGCTTTTAGTAGTTTTCGTTTTATTATTAGCATTTTGTGCCGTTGTCTCTTAGAATTGATGCTTTAAGACATGTTGTTATGAATTAGTTTTTGGCCAACTTTTGTTATATCTGAGGTGGTCCATCTTTAGGCTTACTTTAGATCCTTGTCTTCATTAAGGATACGAGTACTTATCGACCAGAACGGATCTTCTATCCCACAATGGTGTACCACAATGGTGTTACATCATTGTGAGATTGACAAATATTCATTTAATTTAAATTATTATTAACAGTTTTTTTTAAATGGATACTTGTCAATCCCACAATGATATGACACCATTGTGGCACAACATTTTGGGATAGAAGATCCGCTCTACTTATTGCCTAGAATAGGGTTAAGGTGCTTTAAATACTCTCTTTATTTTCATTATCTATGCTTGAATTGATTAAAATATGCATTTCTGCAACTTTCGAGTTTTTCTTTCTATCCTAGAGTTTTAAATACATATTTTACAATCTTTCATAATTACCAACTTTCACTCGGTTAAGTTTTGCTACTACATGAATATAATTTTAAAACATTGGTATTTTTAATATGGAAATGTAGGGTGTGTCCACCTAATCAAGGAGTCAGCAAACTCTAATTTGCGAAACAATCACAATTATTTTTGTAATGATGTCTACGTGAGGTGTATCATACATTTGAGTTGTAAGTTGTAAGTTGTAACTTATCTATCTATCTATCTATTTTCTATTATAAAAGTACGAGTTGATTTTTTAACATTTTTTATGTACCTAAAATATTCCTATAGAATTCAATTTTTTAATGGCAAAAGAGTCCAAAATATATAATAAAAACAAGTTTTATAAATCTACAATATTAAGAAGTATAATTAAATTAGGACTCTCCAATAAAATTACACTTAGAGAAGGTTATTCCTAAATATTTATTTATTAAAGAAGAATATAGGAAATCAAATATCCCTACCCTAACATGTACACATACGTTACCACAAAATCATAAACAAATTCATATTTAATATTAAATTCCATGAAGTAGGAATGGATATGTCAATAATTTTTTAATTTTTTTTTGAGTTAAGATGGATATGAATGAAAAAAGTCAAGTACAAATTTAAGTTTGGCAGCTCAATTCGCTCAAATTCTGGAATCTTAACTATAATAATATAAAGCATTTGAAACTTTTGACGTACCTAAAATATCTAATTCAATTTTTAATGGTAAAAAATTTAAAAATAAATAATAAAAATAAATTTTGAATTAGGACTGTTCATAAATCCTCCCAAACTGCTAAGTTTGATTCGATTCGCCCGAAAAATGCGGATTTAAATTTTTTAAGTAAAAGGGACAATTTCATATACCCACCACTTTCAGGACGTCGAATAGTGAGTTTAATAATTGTAACTCGCAATCCAACAGCTATATATAGAACTTTGAAAAATACATACATATATACTTTCTAACAAGAATGGTTTTATTCATACTCATGTAATCCAATTATATTTTATTTGGATGATTTGGATAAAAAATTGAGTATCATGTTTGAGAATTTTTTGATTTCGTAACAAAAAAAAAAAAATATATACGTATGATGAATTTATATAACAAATTATATTTATAATATTTGAGAGTTTTTACTCATTACAAATCATGACAATATATTTTTTATTTAGTAATATCTATTTGTTGTTGTTTCTTATCTCACCTACTCAATTTTTTTCAATTAAATCTACAATAATATTTACATTGTTTAGTTTATTCCTTATTACTTGTAGCTATAAATAAGTTGTAGGAGCTATAATGAAGATTCAAATATCCTCCAATCCATCCGTCAAAAACCTTGAACCCCTAACCTAAACCATTCAATTTGAAAAGATAATTATGGGTTAGTTTGATATTTTGTCAACTCGCACATGTCGGGTCGTGTTGAACTTTTTTCGTAAAAATGTTCGAACTCAACCGATTGGACACCCCTATTTTGAATATCTGCAATAATGAAGTGTATAGTTACTTTAGGACTCTATAATGAAATCACATTTAAACCTCCTCCTACATCGTATTTGTTGGCAAAGGTACAATATCTTCTAATTATCCTAAAATGATAAAATGTTTAACAAAAAATCATGTTTTTGTATATACTATAATTTATTCATCAAAAGAAAAGAAGAAGATAAGTTATTCATCAAAACAAAAGAAGAAGATAAAAAGCTTAATCTTCTTGAACTTGGAACAAATAAATTTACATGAATATCGTTGTTAACATTCTAATTTTTTAATTAATTATATGAATATTACGATGATTGAGAAAATTGAATATCATTGTAGAAAGTATACAAAAAATAACTTACTAAGAAAGATTTGGGAAAACTTTACAAGCCAGGCATTATTTTTATTGTTTTATTTAAATATTAATATTAAGAAATAATAATAATAATAATGCAAAAAAGGAAAGAGAAACCACTCTTCCTTCATGGTCTTGGGAGATATATTGGCGTCTTTAGTTGTAATTCAATATTTGTCCCTTTCACTTCTTGATGACTTGCACACCACTTTATTTTTATTTATCCAACTATCCTCATTATTTAATTTGTTGAATGTTAAATTTCATTTTATCCATTCAACTCATTCATTTTGATATTACATCAACTATATTTCTATTGCATCCATAATATAATTAAATTACAACATATAATGTTTTTCTGAATTTCACAAGGTTTATCTTTTTTTTTTCTCCTTTTTTCCCCCTGATTTTTTTGAACTTTTAGTATTTTTTGAATCATTTGTTGATTTAACGGTTGCTCATCAATCGTCCAACGATGGAGAATAAATAAGTTAACTTAGCTTTTTCAAATATTTATTCAAGCTTTCATGTCAATCAATATTTATTTTTTAAATAATTATAGTTTATTAATTAATATTTAATAATTCATTAATTACATTATTGTTTAAGTTTTAGATTTATCAAATCGAACAATATCTATGTATATGAGTTAATTTAACGAGATCATATGATTGACGTGCAATGCACGTATAATCTACTAGTAAATTATAATTATACACAGAGAATCTCCGGGCCACATGTTTTTTTGGGCTAAATTAATTGGGCCAAATGTTGAGTTTTACATAAGTTCTTACAATAATTGTAATTCAATTTCAACCTTGTAGCATTCGGGGCAATGTTGCACGTAGGACTAAAAGATGAACCAAGTTACTCGATACTCAACTCGAGCTCGTTCGCTAAAAGTTCGTTTGAGCTCGGTTCGTTAGCGTATCAAACCAAATTTGAACAACATTTTATGTTTGATAAGTTTTAAAGCTCGGCTCGATTAGTAAAAATTGATAAAAACATGTACAAAAAAGTCAAATTACTCGAGTTCGACTCGATTAAAGCTCGTTTGAGCTATGCTCGATTAACAATCAAACAAGCTCAAATACCAAGTTTGAAGCTCAATTATAATTCAAACAAACTTGAACAACAACTCGTTCGGCTCGACTCTACTATCTCCACCCCTAGTTGCAAGCCATGTTCCCATAATGATGTAATACTCAATTTTGTACTCCATAATTAGTAAATTAATATTTCTTGTTGAAACTTGAAATATTTATGACATTCTTTTAACTGAAATATTTCAAGTTATGCCCAAAATTGAAATGGTAGATGCAAAATATATAATAAGACAATGAAACCCCAATTTCCAACCCATAAAAGAAAAAGAAAATTCCATCCCAAATAGCTCCGTTCCAGAATTATTTGAAAAAATCTATTATAGATCAAATTCAATTTTTAACGAGAGTGTTACTCCAAGGGGTGGTGATACTTGGTGGATTCAAAATTCAACTTTGGACAATATCTATCTATTACACAAAGTGTTAAAAACAAAATAAAATATGTACATATTTTGATGGACCTCCCATATGTTTTACCACTATTTGTGGTGGATATTTGTCCGATCTCCTGAATTCACCAAATACCACCCCTTCAAATTGTACCATTATGTCTATCTATTTAACTATTTTACATATGATCCAATAGACACAGTAACACCCCCGGCCCACTATTCTCGTGCCTCCGCACCAAACTATAAGATTTTGTCGTACGGCTGAAAGTTTCTTCCAATCGCATCTAGCCACTTGGAGTATACCGAATACCAACCATTTCCAACGGAACGACGTCACTTTGACTCTGGAACCTTCCTGGTTCCTGCGTCTTCGCGTGAACGTAAGATCAGATTCTTATATCTACGCCCTTCATTTTTTTCACCGATCGCGCGCTTCTCCTCCAATCCAAAGGTCATCCCTCTCTCGATTCTCTCTCTCTGTGTGATTTAATTTTGTTTTATTTTTTGTTACGTTGCGTTATTTAATTTGATCATGGATCCGCTTAAATTCGCGATTCGACCATAGTATCGGTGAGATTGAGGCGTAGGATGTTTGATTGTTAGTAATTCGAAGACCCTATCATAAGAAATTGCGTTACATTAGTCAATTTTGGATTAAGAATATTTAGAATAATATTTGGGCGTTTGTGAATTTAGAATTGAATTTTCAATTTTTGATTCTTATGTTGTTCATTTAGCCTGATAAATTTGTAATTTATGTTGTAAAATCCTTTTATTTCATGATGAACTCAATACAAATTTAATCTTGTTTGAACATTCTAGGGCTGTGATGAATTACATCAGTTTATGAATATCGAGTTATTTGATTGAGGATCAGTGCAATTCTACAGGTAGTTTTGAGTTTCTTGAGGCTGTAAGATGGCCAGTGGGTTTGGGGAATCGTCAAGCATGCAGCCCCCAAGCCCTTCATGCTCGAGCAGCAACACTAACAACGGTGATGCTGGAGATTTCGAATGTAATATTTGCTTTGAATTGGCGCAAGACCCGATTGTGACGCTTTGTGGTCACCTCTTCTGCTGGCCTTGCCTTTACAAATGGCTGCACATTCACTCTCGCTCTCAGGAATGCCCGGTCTGTAAGGCTCTTATCGATGAGGCAAAACTAGTCCCTCTATACGGTCGTGGGAAGACCTCTACCGACCCTCGCTCTAAATCCATTCCTGGAATGGAGATTCCTCATCGTCCAACTGGACAAAGGCCCGAGACAGCTCCTCCGCCCGATCCAAATGCTAATGCTTTTGCACAGCAAGGATATGGATTCATGGGGGGCTTTGGCCCCTTTGGGGGGTTTACACCTATGGCTACTGCTAGGTTCGGGAATTTTACGTTGTCCACTGCACTTGGGGGTCTGTTTCCATCTTTCTTTAATATTCAAGTGCATGGATTTCCCGATACCAACATGTATGGACATGGTCCTGGTTTTCATTACGGGTATCCTAACACATTCCATGGTGGGCCTGCTCATGGATTCCCTCAACGTGGAAATCAGCAACAGCAGGCAGATTCTACGCTGAAGCTGCTCTTGTTGGTGATTGGTTTGAGTGTGCTACTGGCTCTAATTTGGAGTTGAGGTAAAGTTAGCTGTAGAGTTAGAATTTCTGGCCATCAACAGAAGGGAGATTCTATACTGAAGTTGCTCTTGTTGGTGATTGGTTTGAGTTGGTTCTGACTCTATTTTGGAGTTAAGGTAAAGCTAGCTTTGAAATTTGAATTCCCGACCAATATCTAAGAGTATTCTGGTTCCTTGTATATTTTTAGTGCAGTAGCTGATTGCCAGTTCTCTTGTCTTGTATTTTTTGGTTTAGACAATTACGTTATCTGATATGATCTGTACGTTTTATCATCTCGTTGTGTATTTGTTCTCTCAATTAATGGCATCATTCTTGTATACAATAAACAAAGTTTGCATGGGTATTTACTTCGACAAAGGTATGGAGACCTCGTATTTCTTTCTCTAGTTTCTGCATAAATTTCCCTATCTTCTTCAATGATACATATAATCAACACACATGAACTGATGGGATAAAGCTTTTAGCTAAAGTGTTTTTTCTAAAGTCATTTTGTATATTTGTTGAAGCCATTATCTTCCTCATCCCAATGCTTGAAGAAATGGATTGTTAAATGCTCTAGTTTACTCGCCATTCGTAGGTGGGTCTGCTTCTTCTTTATAGTTTTTCGCACCATTTATCTTACTTGCTATGCCTTTCCAACATCCTTCCTGCAAATTTCAAATTGCAAGATAGTGGTAATATTTTGTTCCATGTGGCTCAATATTTCCCCCAAAGATTTAATCCTCAACTTCAGTAGACTTTTTTGTCTTACTCATATTCATTTTGTAATTTTCCAGTTAGCTTTATCTTTATTGCCAGTTATACTGATGTCCCTTATCTTGTTCCAAGTTAGCTTATCCAGGCTCATGCATCTTCGATCAAACTAAAATTACTGTAAAAAAATGCAGAAGGCTTCAATCTACTCTTAGTCCGTCCCTGCACAATTCAATTCTTTTGTTATGTGATTCAGAATTACATATCCTTCAGCACTTTACATTACATTGCTATTTGCATTAGTTGAGTTGACATGTAATGGAAACAATAACTTCTGCCAGTGTTAGTCACTTTCAACTTAAAAAAGATAATTTAATTGAGACCTTTAATTCTCATATTCATATGAGTAATCATACTTCAGATATTAAGAAGTAGGTGAGTTGTAATATATTAAGGTGATAATAATGCAATTTCATTTTCTGTGTATAAATTACCATGTAGGCTAAGTTTTGGCATAGATTGTTTATTGTGCCTTCGAGGATTTCATTCTGTTTGACACATTCTTTTAGTTGAACTATTATGGATTAATGCTTGCCTGCTTTTATATGCGTTAAAAGTTGCTTGGGTCTGCAATTAATCGAACTTGTGATCGAGGTCTGATAATCTTTTGCAGCATCAAGTTTTATATCTAGGCACTTGTTTGTGTCTGCTTCTTAATATAGGTGATTGTCTGTATAAAATTCTGTCTATGAGAACTTATTAGTTATTACTTTTGAAGTTTTTGAAGTTTACTTAGATCTTGAATTATTGAAATATTTTGTTGAGCCTTGCCTGTTATGTTACTTTTGTGTCTGATTTTTCAGTTCATGGCATGATTCGGCAGAAGTCTACATTGACAAGTCTCTGACAGTTGATTCTTAGTGTTTCCCGGGACTAGGAGGTCTCAGGACCTATGAACCATTGATTGTATTGGAGTCCAATGGGACTTCACACAATCAATGGTGCATGGGGTCCTGAGGTCTCGGAACCCTCTAAATATCACCCGTCTATGATGGCGACCAATCGTAGTGAATTTCTTTTATTAATAATATCAACCCCACTAAAGCAACCTATGTATATGAGATATTGAGTTTCAGATCTTGGTCTTATTTCAAGCATGGAAATAATAGCTCCAGTTGCTTAATAAAACATAGGAAGATTAGACAAAAAGATCAAAACTCTCTTAATGCAATGGACACTTCAGTAAATTTGCATAGAATGATTGTTAGGGACTTCCGAAATTTCAAGTTTTTGATATGATTATAACTATTCATGTTCGTCGACTCTGTGTGCGAGTCCAACAACATAGTTGAAATTAGGACTCACAATGAACTCGAAGTTTGTAAGCTTGTCTTGATAATTTTCTAGTCGAGTTTTATATAATTTCAGGTCAAGTCGGAGCCATAGCCAAAGGTTAAGGCTTTAAATTAAACTCACGTTGAGCATGTGAGAGGGTAGGCTTGGGCCATGTAAAAGTAAATAAATATTATATATATATATTATCAATATATGTATTTTAAATTGTATAAAGAGTATACATTAGGAAAAATAAACCCTAAAGTCAATTAATCCACTCAAGCTTTCCCAGCACAAACCACTATAGAAGGTCGGCAAATAAAATTTATAAATTTAACCCTATTTTCAAGTCGGTGATATACACTACATTACACACGTAGAATGGTCAGTTTGGATTTACGAGTGACCCACACAGTTTAATGAGTTTCATCTGCTTAGATGATGTTGGCCCTGTACGTATCTGAATTCTGACATCTGAAGAGGGGAAAATTTATAGCTAAATTGTCATCAGTTTTTGAAATACCTGTACTGATAAAATAGTATTAATTTATGGCTGTCCCACTTATTATAAATGTATATTATTGCTTAATCTGGAGCAAGTTGCCGTATTTGGCAATTCTATGCTACACTTTTGATAATTTCAAAGAAAGGTCAAAGGGGACAACCTTCTAATATAGCTAATTCACTTAACACCACATATTTCTGTCAGGATGAGTGGTTTGCATGGGTAGTGGTTAAGAAAAACCAACCGCCCCAATACAAATTTGTGGTGTTTAGTGGATTAGCTTAATTGGGGTGGGAGTAGCATAGTCTCACGCGAAGGTTGCCACAGGCATGGAAACATTGTTAACCATGTGCTAGGTTCGGTAATAGTTTGACTTAATTGTTCATTTCCAATTAAATTCTATGCATGGGACTTTGTGGAGTACCATATCTTCTCTTTTCACTTTTAATTATTTCTCCCTTTCTTTTTGCCCATTATATATATATATATATAAATTATGAGTATATATATATATATATTTAAATTATGAGTATGGGCAAAACGATTATATATATATATATATATGTATATATGTGTACTCACTTTGGTATCATAAAAGATTTAAGGTTGTTGACTATGTTGTACCCAAGTTACCGGACAATAACTTCTTGTCCAAATATTCTTTAGAGGTAACTTTTTCTATTTTGTGAGGATTTGGGTTGCTTTTATGTTGATACAAGCAAGGATTAGAGGGGTTGAGCTGAGAATAAAATCAAAAGTTGGGGGTCCAAATCGGTACTAAACAAGTCGATTAATGTTTTTTTTTTTTAAATTGTTTATTTGTATTTACTCATTTGGTGTGTACTTAACTTGTTCATATGTCAAATTTTGAAAATTGCATGTTAACCTCGAGAAAAATGGTCTAAAAATGACCGCTAACAATGTTTATTGAAACATATATATAATAAGCCTTTAATTGTGAACTGGCGCTACTTACCCAGGGCGTTAAAATGAGTCAAAATTATATATGGTGACAATGTTATATTTATAGATCTTTTCAGAAGCACTTGAGATTCGAAGTTTTGAGATAATTAGAACGATTTATGGAACAAAATTTACGTGAGATAGTATCCATCATATACAGATTGTCACATTACAAAAAAAATTATTATTGACCATGTTAATATGTTATGATGAAAAGTCTCTTTGCCACGGTTAAACCAATTGACCACAATTTTGCTATGGTTTTGGTCGTGGTATTTGCAAGCATGGCTAAAACATTTACTATGTTTTATAGCCATAGTCAATGTTTTGTTCATTGTAAATACCATGATTTTTAGCCATTGTAAAAAAGTGTTAGGTTAACATTTTTTCCACCACGGCTAGTTAGAGCTTAAAATAGCTAGCATTCTTTTTTACCACGGCTAATTTTAGTGTGGCTACATGAAATATCTACCACGGCTAAGTTAGCCGCGAGTTTAGACCGCTATAGACCACAATTTTAAGTCATGACATATATTTTTATTGTCAATACTTAATTTTCTTATAGTGTAGTATTATATTAATACTAGAAATCCCGAAATTTTTAAGCGTCAATATTTCAAGACGTAATCAATTTATGACCCACTTAAAAAGAATATTATAAAAAAAATAACCGACAGAAGCTACGTAGGTGAGAACAAATCCTAGATTAGTGGAAACCAATTAATTTGGATCATAATTTTGAAATAAGCAAAAGTTAAATGTGAAAAGCAAGGCAAAGTTTTGAAATTATGTCATCATGATTGCAAATTATTTCCCATTTGGAATTGATTATAGCTTAAAGGCTTTCGAATATATTTCTATATACCTACCATTAGCAGCTTTGAAAGAGAGGGAGAGAGAGAGACGTTACTTGCAAAAAGAGAGTTAAACTTAATTATCAAAGCGTATTCTCGTTTCGTGTTGTTTTCTTGGAACCAAAAAATAGACATTTGTTCTTTTTTTCTTTCTTTCTTTTTTAATAATTGAACATATATATGCTGGTAAAATTGCATGTCCTTTGTCTCGTTGAATATGTTAAGGTATTAATTCCCCTTACTATTGTATTAATCAACTAAACGTTTATATAGAGTACAAAGCTATACTGCAAAAGGAAATAATAATAAAGAAAAATATATAAAATAGAATCCTAACAAATATAAACTCTAACACTCCCCCGCAGTCGAAACGAGAGGCTCACAAACGTTGAGCCTGGAGCGAAACTAGAGAAACAACACCGAAGGTAGCCCTTTAGTGAAGATATCAACAAATTGGCGTGAGGAGGGAACATGTAGCACATGAACTTCACCTAAAGCAACCTTTTCACGTACAAAATGTAAATCTAATTCAACATGTTTTGTTCTTTGATGCTGTACGGGGTTAGAAGAAAGATATATCGAACTGATATTATCACAATAGACTATAGTAGCTTGACGAAGAGGACAATGGAGTTCGAGTAAAAGGTTACGAAGCCAAGAAGCTTCAGCTACGACATTAGCAACACCGCGGTATTCAGCTTCAGCACTAGACCGAGAGACGACAAGTTGACGTTTGGAAGACCAAGAAATGAGATTATCACCTAGGAAGACATAGTAGCCAGAAGTCGAACGACGAGTGTCAGGACATCCTGCCCAATCTGCGTCAGAGTAGGCAATGAGTTGGGAGGTGGAGGAGGGACGAAGGGACAAACCCTGAGTGATAGTACCTTGAACATAGCGGAGAACACGCTTGAGGGCATTCATATGATGAACACGAGGATCATGCATAAAAAGGTAGAGTTGTTGAACGACGAAAGTAATATCAGGCCGAGTAAAAGTAAGATATTGAAGAGCACCGGCGAGACTACGATAGAGAGTAGGATCAGAGAAAGGAAGAGACGTGGAGGAAGACATTTTGCATTGAGTATCAGCGGGGGTGGTAGATGGATTACAAGAAGACATATCAGCTCGATAGAGAATTTCGCGAGCAAATTTTTCTTGAGACAGGAACAAACCAGACGAGGAACGAGTGACAGAGATGCCTAAGAAAAAATGAAGAGTTCCGAGGTCAGTCATAGAAAATTTAGAGGAAAGAAAAAAGGTAATCTTAGAGAGAAGAGAAGGAGTGCAGACAGTGAGAACAATATCATCAACATAGAGAAGAAGATAGGCAGAGAGAGAACCTTGTCGGAAAATGAAAAGCGAGGCATCAGTCCGACTACTAACAAAGCCTAGGGAAGAGAGATAGGAAGCGAAGCGATGGTGCCAAGCACGAGGTGCTTGTTTAAGGCCGTAGAGGGCCTTTTTAAAGAGGCACACATGATCAGGAAAATTCAGATTAGAGTAACCAGGCGGTTGTTTCATATAGATAGTTTCAGAAAGATGGCCGTGAAGAAAGGCATTTTTAACATCGAGCTGATGAAGAGGCCATGAATGGGAAAGAGCAAGGCTAAGAACAGTGCATATGGTTGCAGGTTTGACAACCGGGCTAAAGGTGTCTTCGTAATCAATGCCTGGTTGTTGAGTGAATCCCTGAGCAACAAGTCGAGCTTTATAGCGTTCAAGGGAGCCGTCAGATCGAAACTTGTGTCTAAAAATCCACTTAGACCCGACAAGATTAACTTTAGGAGGACATGGTACGAGTTCCCAAGTACAGTTGAAGTGGAGAGCGGAGAGCTAAGCATCCATAGCTGATTTCTAGTGAGGATCGCGTAGGACTTGTGAGTAAGACCGGGGAAGAGGAGAAATAGAAAGATCAAAATTGGTAGACAAATTAAACATTTGACGAGGTTTAGTGATTCCGGATTTGGAGCGGGTGACCATGGGATGAGTAGGTACGGTGTGGGGTTCGGGTTCGGGAATTGTGGTCGAAGGAGAAGAAGACGAAGGCGAGGGAGACGAATCGGGAATAGGAGAAAAACCGGGGGGAGGTCCATTACTAGCTAGGACGAGATGGGGAAGAAGATTGGGAGAGCATATGATGAGAAAGAAGAGAGGGATCGTCGGCAACCGAGAGAAAATCGTAAGAGTGAGAGACGGTTGAGGTTGAGTAAGAAGAAAAAGGAAAAATAGATTCATTGAAAACGACGTGGCGGTAAATAATTAACTTGTTAGTTTCAAGATTGAGACAATGAAATCCTTTGTGATTGGACGGATAGCCTAAGAAAACACAAGCAGAGGAGCGAGGGGAAAGTTTGTGAGATGAGGTAGTAGAGAGATTAGGGTAACACAAACAACCAAAAACGCGAAGGTGATCATATGTGGGAGACATGTGGTAGAGAAGCTCAAAAGGGGTTCTGTAGGATAAGGTGGTGGTGGGTAGAATGTTGAACAGGTGAACTGCCATATGTAAGGCTTTGACCCAAAAGGTGGGAGGAAGAGTGGATTGAAAGAGGAGGGTGCGGACGATGTTATTTAGAGTTTGTATAGTGCTTTCCGCCTTACCATTTTGTTGGGATGTATGGGGACAAGAGAAACGAAAATGGACACCATGCGTATTAAAGAAATTGTGAAAAAGCTTGTTGTCGAATTCACCACCATTGTCACATTGGAAAGATTTTATTTTCAAATGAAATTGAGTTGAAACATAAGCAGAGAAATTGACAAAAACTTTATAAGCATCATATTTATTGTGTAAACGAAAAACCCACAAAAAATGTGAAAAGTCATCTAAAAACAAAATGTAATATTTAAATCCACTAAAGCTAGAAACCGGAGATGTCCAAAGGTCAGAATGAATAATATCAAACAAGCCCGAACTACGAGACGAGGAACTAGAAAATGGCAATCGTTTGTGTTTGCCAAGTTGACAAACATGGCAAAGCAAACGAGAGACATCTTTATTACAATGGATAAACTTTCTATTATTTTAAAAAGAAAAAACAGAAACTCCAGGATGGCTGAGCTAACGATGCCAGATTGTAGGTGAGTGAGACACAGAAGAAGACGAGGAGACGAGAGCTGTGGAAGGAGCATGAAAGGGACAAAGATCACCATCACTGTTACTGCGAGAAGGAGGTCGCTGGTCCTAAGATCCTTTACAGAAAAACCAGAGGGGTCATATTCAAGGGAACAGTTATTATCACGAGTAAATTTTCGGACAGAAATAAGATTTTTTACAAGGGAAGGGGAGACAAGAACATTCTTAAGATGAAGAGTACGAGAGTTAGAATGTAACACGGAATTACCAATGAAATTAATTGGAAGTACAACACAATTTCCCACAATAATAGAATTAAGTTACCTTGGTGAGGTGTCATGTGCGATGAAGCTCCGGTATCCAAGTACCATTAATCGTCGGGCTAATGGAGTGTCATGGTCTGAAAAAGAGAAGATAAATCTATGGGCTGGGCAGAGGCATTAGGCGCGGCTGGGCTAGCTAGAATTTGTTGATTAGGATCCCAAGAAGGATGTGGGTTCAGCAGGCCTGTTGAAGGAGAAGAAGGGATGCCTGGAGTGTGCTAGAGAGGAGGAGTGGGCTAGAGAGGAGGAGTGGGCTGGACCGAAGATGAAGCCCAAGCGCTGGATATGGGCTGATGAGGGAGGGTCCAGTGTGAGGCGGCTGGAGCGCTGCCTTGCGAATTGGGCTGCTGGGCAGTGGCCCAATTCGCAAGCTGAATTGAACCTGTTCCATAGGACATAAAATTGGGCGGTGGTGTAATTTGGCCCAAAACGCGAGGGCCAGTTGGAGTTTGTTAGACCAGCTGAAAAGAATAATTATAGGGTGAACCAAAATTTGATTTTTGGCCATGAAACTGCCCGTGTGATGATCCACCTCCACGGCCTTGAAACCGGCCGATACCTCTACCGCGATTTTGACCATTATTGCGACACGTGTTTCGATTATTGGGTGAGGTGGGAGTTTGAGAAAATAAGGAAGTGGAGGAATTAGAGGAGGGAGTAGTTAAACGGGATTCACGTGATTCATGAAGTAAAAGAAGATTGCGAACCTCGGAGAACGATGGAAGGGGAGTTTTGGTGGCGATAACGGTGACGAGGGGAAGGTAAGACTCGGGAAGACCTTGAAGGAGTTGAAGTATGAAATCTTGTTCTTTAATTGGATTATCAAGATCGGCTAAATTATCTGCTAAAAACGTCATCTCTTGATAGTATTGAGAGATGGATAGGGATCCCTTTTGAAGGTTGCGAAATTTTTCATTAATTTGCAGGGATCTAGAGGGTTTGTTATTGCGAAAGTTTTCTTCGATTGTGAACCATAAATCATGGGATGTGGCATATTCCAAATCAATATTTTTGAGAAGTTTTAAATCGACGGTGGAATAAAACCATCGTTTTATAGTAGAATCAATAGCAAATCATTCATCATCGGTTTCATTAAGAGGTTTGGATTGTCCAAAAATATGGTTAAAAATGGAATAACTACGGCATATATCCATGAACATGCCGCGCCATAATTTGTAATTGGAATTGGTATCTGTAAGTTTAAAATCGGAGGATGTTTGAACATTACCAGAAGCGAGAGAGGGGTGTAAAGGTGGGGGTTTGGGGGCGGGAGGGGCTGTTTCGGTATCGAAGGATGTATCACCGTGAATTGACCTGAGACAAGAGGGAAGAGATCGAAACACTTAACACAATAAAAATCAAAATAGAAAAGGGTAGAAGTAGCGGCAAGATTTGTACCGTAGTGGAGAACTTGATCAACACGGACGAATTGAAAGGAGACGTGGAAAACATTGCATGCAAGGCAGCAAACCGATAGAAGATTGCGGTTGTTTCTGGCTTTATATGGAAGATAGACAATGTTGAGGGGAGTCAACAGTGAGAAGGGAGAGAGAAGACGGTGAGAGAGGCCAGAGTCGACGCCGGCAGCAGCGGAAGAGGGTGGCAGCGGCAGATGAGAGGCCTAGGATTAGGGTTTCGTGTTTTAGGCTGATACCATGTTAAGGTATTAATTCCCCTTACTATTGTATTAATCAACTAAACGTTTATATACAGTACAAAGCTATACTGCAAAAGGAAATAATAATAAAGGAAAATACATAAAATAGAATCCTAACAAATATAAACTCTAACAGAATAGAGAATGAGCACTTTTGCTCCCAAGTTTTGGGGACTTCACAGACGTAGCCTTACACTCTATATATTGTATCCCATTTTGTTTCCAAATAAGTCACATAGAGCAGGAGCAAACACGAGAGCGAGAGCAGAGCAAATGCGAAAACGAGAGCGAGAGCGAAAACGAGAACTTGAGAGCGTCAAATTCTAAAATCACTTAGAATAGTGTCCTGCGAGCCAATCCTAGATAGGCTTTCTTTATCTATTCTTGTAATAAACAATTTCGTTTTACATTATATTAATAAAAGGCATTTCTTCATCTTATGTTTATATTGTTATAACTGTATGATGAAGTCCCTAGAATTCATACATAGCTATGGGGCTTGATATCTCATTGGATGGATATCATAAAACAAGTTTCTAAGGCTGTGATTTCTAAATACTATCCAAGTCATAGAATTATCAAGATGGGACATTGATAATTCGGATAGACTTGCGCCTATGATGCACACTCTTAATTAGAGAATGTCTCGTTTTATAGACATTAGTGTAGTTGACACAAATGCACATACGCGGGTGCTTGTTGAGAACAAGTTCACTGATTACCCTAACTGAAACTTCCTAAATTGGAATTATTTCTATATATGTCGAATTAGGAGTTTCTTAATCACGATAGTGCAAGATTAATTCTTTGACTTGAGTCATCACAGTAATCTTGTATATTGACTTACTGCACTTTGACTCCTGTGCCAGTTCTTTTACAAGGACACATATGGACTGGTGATTGGGTGTAGTGACTCGTATATGGAGGTTGGTGTTGACAACAAAGGATCCATCACTTGTCTAGATGAACAAGTGAATTTCCTATAATATTCTAAGTGGTTTGACTGAGTCAGTCCTTGGCCAAGGCAAGTAAGTAATTAATTGAGAAATGAGTTTCTTGAATTAATTAATCACTAGTCAAACACACTTGAATTATTAAGATTGAATTTATAAGGATCTCGACCAATAAGATTCCTCGATCCTTAATTCAATTGGGAAATTAGTTGATGGAAGAATCTCACTTGCATGGAATGCGCGATTGGAAAGGTTCACTTTGAATCGCCTACATCTAGGTCTTCAAGATAAGTAGCTAGAAACTTTTCTTTGATTTATGGGTATCTTATATTTAATGGAGATTAAATAATAAGATGGTTAATTAAAAGTGTTTAATTAATCGAGACAATTTAATTGTCCAAATTAAATCATAAAGGTTATGAACCCATTACTAGTATGTTGGTGAACCTAAAGGGTCACACACAATACTCGGACAAATCCATTTCTTAGCTAAGGAAATTTAATTCAAAGTAGTTGAGTTAATATATTAATTAATTAGATTAATTAATTAAGACTTTTATTTATTCAAGTATTGGATAAATAAATTAGTTAAGTTGATAAGATCAATTTAATTAAGCTTAAGTCAAGAAAGCATTTATTTAATTGGAAGTGACTTTTAATTAATCTAGTATGGTGGATTAATTATTAAAAGACTATTTTATTAAGCCTTGGTCGAAAATTTGGTGGAGGAAAATAATTAAAGAGTTTAATTAATTTTCTTCTAGAAGGAAATAAGATTTCTTGGAGAGAAAGGAAACTAATTAAAATAGAAGAGTTCTATTTAGAAATTAATTAGTCTTCTATTCCTACATGGAAAAGGATTAATGTATAAGAGTTCTACATGGGAAAGAATTGCAAGAACCTAGTCCTATATATAACATGTAAAGAACGAAAATTAGATGATGACTTTTGAAGCCAAAATTTTTGTTCCTCTTGCATAGAAAAATCGTTTCTTTTTCCTCTCTCTCATATAGTGTTCTTGAGTTCTTGATTATTCATCAAGATCTTGAATTCAAGAATTCTTCCAAAATACTTAGAGAAGTAATTTTTGCTTTCACCTTAATCCCATACACTATTCCTTAGAGTTAGAATAAACGTTTATAGATCAACCTAGCTAAAGATTATAAACGAGTGGGTATCCGGGGTGTGGATCAACTTTAGAGGAGAAACACTTGGGTCTCTGAAGTGAATCAAGAATCCGATCAAAGACGTTTTTGGTGGAGGAATTCGAAATCTACATCAAAGGGAAAAACGAAGGAGTTGATTCAAGGAACGAGAAGCAAGCTAGGGAGCTTACGTTAAGGAAGAAGAAACTCTTCGATTTTTACGAAAAATCGAATAAGGTAAGATCTTCTTCATTTAAGTTTTAAATAACAAATCAAAGATGCGCAAGCCTATGATACGTGATAAGCCCGTAGGATTAATAAACTTGCATGTTTAAATCCTAGAAACTAAAATTTTAATTTTCCGCTGTGCTTAGTCGGGCTATATGTATATTTCCCAACAGTGGTATCAGAGCCTAAGGCTCGCGCATCGTTATGCATGATCCGTTATATTTTAATCGTTACATGTGATGCACGTTTAAAATTATTAAATTCATGAATTTTATTAATTTGGGGGTTTTCATAAAAAGCTATTTATTTTCAGTTTTTAAAGGATGTTTAAATCTGAAATTTCTTTTTTGTAATTGGATTACATAAAAGGTGCGTTGTTTGGTATGTCGAGCATCCGGGCGCCGGCGTTGCACATAGTGGGCGGTAATTATATGGACTTGAGAGTCCACTTCCATTAATTAGTTATTATATGGTGAGATATATAATATACAATGGTTGTAAATTGATGGGGCTAGATACGCTGTACATGTAATAGAGAAATTGCAATAGATGTCTTGCTTTCTTTCTAACAGCCCACTCACGCTAACAAGAATATGAGAATCAAGTTATATGTGCAATCATATATAACATGCACTATTTTTCGTGAATCAGCAGTTGCTTGCTTGGAGCAACGTGATTGAGAATATTTCTTGAAGAAAATTCTTTTGACTTAGAATAATGAGAAACAGTCACCGAACCTTTGTGTGTATTGGTTTTTTCTGAAAAATCAATTTTATTTAAAAAGTGTTTTAAATTGTTTATTTTTGGAAAAATCAATCTTATTGAAAAACCCCGAATTAATTTAATTTATGAAGACCATTTGGTAAATTAAGAATTTGCATATGCTTTCATGAGTTGATATGCATGATGGAATTTTGAGGCCATTAGAATTGTACAAGCATGTTTACTTTTCGTTATTTATTATTAGCCTTGTCGGCGTTCGATCCTTGATGGCTCTAGATAGGATCGATTTAGATATGGCCCAAAATATCCATGTTATATTTTATGTATGAGATGCATGATTCTATGTATTAGATACATGTTTTTTAGGTTATGCTTATCTTTTATATTTCCTTTCATGTGTTGTTGGGCATGTTTAGGATAGAGACTTAGATAAGATAATCGAAGCGATGAGACCTTTTCATAATATACTAAAATCCCTTACTTATTAGATAAGTTTATAAAATCTTAATGATTTTAATTTTAAGTTAATATGGGATAAAATTAAACGGGGTTTAATATTCCATGCCTACCATCAAAAGTAATAGCATGTCGGTGCTACTTATGTAGATTAGTCGACCATTGCAAGTGGGACTTTCTATAATGAGAAAGCCGTGATTATTACTAAGCATAGAGATGCACATGGGTAATTTATCCTGTAAGTTGACCATTGCAAGTGGAACTTTTTGGGTAGGTCATTTACATGTAGGTTTGATGGGTCTAACTTAACATAGGAGTAACATGGGGGCGCATAAAATTGAGGTCCATGTAAAACATGAGGTAAAATAATTGAGGGTTACATGGGGATGTAATTGATAAGTGTTGTCTACCTTTTTAATTATTATGTATGTGTCCATAAAATTGGGGTATGTAATAATTAAATCGGACTTCAAACTCACTAAGAAAAATTGTTTTTCTCGAATTCTTTAATGAGGGTTATTGAATTTGAATTAAATAGTGGGAGGTAATTTATGATTAAAAGACCTTAAAATCATATCTACACATAATGTATTAAACATCTTCTTAATCTCCGTTTCGCTTTAATTTGTAGATAACTAGATATCTAAGATGGCTAAGAACCCGCTTTCCACAATTCTCGACACAAACAAACTCACTGGACCCAACTATTCTGATTGGCTTAGAAACCTTAAGATAGTGCTCAACTCTGAGAATAGAGCCTATGTCTTGACTGATGCACCCCTCTCGACTCTACCCGAGGATGCTGAGGAGGAGGAAATCGAAACCCATAAGAGATGGTTAAACGATGACCTCCAAGCAAGGTGCACGATGCTTGCATCAATGTCGAATGAGTTGCAAAAGCAACACGAAAATATGGCAAGTGCTGCTGATATTTTCAAACACTTACAAGAGTTGTATGGTGAAAAGTCTAGGAGGGAAAGGTACTTAGTGTCTAAAGAGCTTTTTAGAGCTCGTATGACTGAGGGGTCAAATGTCCAAGAACATGTGCTTAAGATGATTGGGCTCATTGAGAAGCTCGCAAGTCTTGACATTTTTCTAGACAATGAACTCTCAGTGGACTTAGTACTTCAATCCTTGCCTAGCACATTCGATCAATTTGTGGTCAACTTTAACATGAACAGTCTGGAGGCGACCTTGCCTGACTTGTTAAGCATGTTAAGGACTGCAGAAGCCACCATCAAGAAGGACAAGCCAGTCCTACTTGTGAGTTCTGCCCATTCTAAGGCTAAAAGGCCAAAGAAAGGGAAGGGAAAAGTTCCCAAAAGAACAAGAAGCTAAAAGCTAAAGGTGGGGTCAAGAAGGTTAAAGCTGATAAAGATAAGGGTGATTGTTTCCATTGCGGTAAACCAGGGCATTGGAAGAGGAACTGCAAGGAGTACCTTGCGACCCTAAGTGAGACCAAGGGTATGTTTTATGTTGAAGTTAACTTATCTGTTAACGATACTTCTTGGGTATTAGATACCGGTTGTGCATCACATCTTTGCAATAATTTGCAGGCAATGACAAGAAGTAGGATGCTAGGAAAGGATGAGATCGTTCTGAGACTTGGCAATGGAGCAAAAGTTGCTGCCACAGCGATAGGAACGGTCAACCTGGCATTAGGCGACGACATTAGAATAGTTTTAAATAATTGTCTTTATGTTTCTAGTATAATAAAGAACATTATCTCCATCCCTGTTTTAGATGGAGAGGGTTTTGAGTTTTTAATAAAACATGGAAAGTGTTCCATTATTAAAAATTGTTCTTTACTTTTTACTAGTACTTTGACGAATTGTTTATACACTGTTCAACCAATTAATTCCGTCTTTCACATTCAACATAGTAACAAAAGAAAACAAGATAACTTAAACAGTACACTAATGTGGCATGCTAGACTAGGACATATTTCCAAAGAAAGAATGCACAAATTGGCAAAGGAAGGTGTACTCGACCTTAAGGAAGAGGAAACCATGCCTGCTTGTGAATCTTGTCTTAAAGGAAAAATGACCAAGTCACCATTTGTAGGACAAGTGGAACGTGCCACCCATCTTTTGGATTTGATCCATTCGGATGTTTGTGGTCCTTTTAGTATAAGTACTAAAGGAAGGTGTACTTACTTCATTACTTTTACCGATGATTATTCACGGTACGGATATGTGTACCTTATGAAGCACAAATCTGAAGCTTTTGAAAAGTTCAAAGAGTTTAGGAATGAAGTAGAAAAACAACTAAGTCATAGTATTAAGACTCTTCGATCTGATCGGGGAGGAGAATACTTAAGTGACGAATTCCTTAGTTATCTTAAAGAGAATGGGATTCTCTCTCAGTGGACTCCGCCTGGAACACCACAATTGAATGGGGTGTCTGAGCGAAGGAATAGGACTTTATTGGATATGGTCCGTTCCATGATGAGTTTCACTGAAGTTCCTCCATCTTTCTGGGGTTATGCCTTAGAAACTGCGGCCTATCTATTAAATAGATTGCCTTCCAAATCAGTGCCCAAAACGCCTTATGAGTTATGGCGTGGTAAACCGGCCTCATACAAATATCTTCGAGTATGGGGTTGTTCAGCCTACGTGAAAAGGCTAGTGGGAGATAAGTTAGAGTCTAAGTCTAGCTTATGTAAATTTGTGGGGTACCCTAAAGAAACTGCGGGGTACTACTTCTATGATCCATCGGAACAAAAGGTGTTTGTTTCAAGGAATGCCATCTTCTTAGAGAAGGAGTTTCTATTAGATAGAAAGGGCGAGATCATAGAACTTGAAGAAGTTCAAGAACCACAAATTATCTCACAAACTTTGGAAACACAAACACAAGAAAACACTGAAATATCTAACACACAACCTCCGAGAAGATCCGAAAGGATCCGAGGGCCACCTGAGAGGTACGGTCTATTACTAGAAAGTAATAAGGAGGAGCTTCAAGTGGATGAAGATCCAAGAAGCTACAACGAAGCAATATGTGATATTGATTCTGGGAAGTGGCAAAGTGCCATGGAATCTGAAATGGACTCCATGTACTCCAACAAGGTATGGACCTTGGTAGATCCACCAGAGGGTATAGTACCCATTGGTTGTAAGTGGATCTATAAGCGAAAGCTTGGAGCAAATGGAGAGGTAGTGACCTACAAAGCTAGGCTAGTGGCAAAAGGTTACACTCAAAGAGAGGGTATCGACTATGAAGAAACCTTTTCGCCAGTAGCAATGCTTAAATCCATTAGGATTTTGCTTGCAATATCTGCTCATTATGATTATGAAATATGGCAGATGGATGTGAAAACCGCCTTCCTCAATGGAAACATAGAGGAAGAGATTTACATGAAACAACCAGAAGGTTTCATATCTAGTGGGAGTGAGCAAAAGGTTTGCAAACTCCAAAAGTCCATTTATGGACTAAAGCAAGCATCCCGAAGTTGGAACATCTGTTTTGATGAAACTATAAGGATGTATGGTTTCATTAAAAACGAAGATGAACCATGTGTGTACAAGAAAGTCAGTGGGAGTGCAGTGACATTCTTAGTACTTTATGTTGATGATATTCTACTCATTGGGAATGATGTAGGAATGATGCAATCGACTAAAGTATGGTTATCCACCAAATTCTCCATGAAAGACTTAGGAGATGCATCCTACATCTTAGGAATCAAAATCTATAGAGATAGATCAAGAAAGATGATAGGATTGTCTCAGTCAATGTACATAGACAAAATGCTAAAAAGGTTTAGTATGGAGGAATCAAAGAAAGGATTCTTGCCTATGAGTCATGGGATCCGGTATTCTCGATCCATGTGTCCTTCGACATCCCAGGAACGAGATAGGATGGCTCGCGTACCATATGCTTCTGCCATAGGAAGTATTATGTATGCAATGTTATGTACAAGGCCTGATGTGGCTCATGCATTAAGTGTAGTGAGTCGTTTTCAGTCCGACCCAGGTGAGTTGCACTGGGTAGCCGTGAAAACAATCCTCAAGTACTTGAGAAGGACTAAGGACTTGTTTTTGATATACGGCGGTGGAGAATTGAAACTAGAAGGGTTCACTGACTCTAGTTTCCAATCTGAGGTGGATGATTTGAAATCAATGTCGGGATTTGTATTCACCATCAATGGTGGAGCAGTAAGTTGGAAGAGTTCCAAACAAAAAACTACTGCGGATTCCACAACCGAGGCTGAATACATAGCTGCATCTGATGCAGCAAAGGAAGCTGTTTGGATTAGGAACTTCATCCAAGGGTTGGGTGCAGTCCCTAGCATTGTCGATCCAGTACCTCTGTACTGTGACAATAATGGCGCCATTGCTCAAGCAAAGGAGCCGAGGTCTCATCAAAGATCCAAACACATAGAGAGGCGATACCATCTGATCCGAGAGATTGTTGGTAGAGGCGACGTACGCGTGGAAAGAGTCGACACAACGGAGAACATAGCGGATCCACTAACTAAGCCCTTGTCTCGTAACGTATTAGAAAGACATCTTGAGAAGATGGGTCTTAAATACCAAGGAGATTGGCTCTAGTGCAAGTGGGAGATTGTTAGAATAGTGTCCTGCGAGCCAATCCTAGATAGGCTTTCTTTATCTATTCTTGTAATAAACAATTTCGTTTTACATTATATTAATAAAAGGCATTTCTTCATCTTATGTTTATATTGTTATAACTGTATGATGAAGTCCCTAGAATTCATACATAGCTATGGGGCTTGATATCTCATTGGATGGATATCATAAAACAAGTTTCTAAGGCTGTGATTTCTAAATACTATCCAAGTCATAGAATTATCAAGATGGGACATTGATAATTCGGATAGACTTGCGCCTATGATGCACACTCTTAATTAGAGAATGTCTCGTTTTATAGACATTAGTGTAGTTGACACAAATGCACATACGCGGGTGCTTGTTGAGAACAAGTTCACTGATTACCCTAACTGAAACTTCCTAAATTGGAATTATTTCTATATATGTCGAATTAGGAGTTTCTTAATCACGATAGTGCAAGATTAATTCTTTGACTTGAGTCATCACAGTAATCTTGTATATTGACTTACTGCACTTTGACTCCTGTGCCAGTTCTTTTACAAGGACACATATGGACTGGTGATTGGGTGTAGTGACTCGTATATGGAGGTTGGTGTTGACAACAAAGGATCCATCACTTGTCTAGATGAACAAGTGAATTTCCTATAATATTCTAAGTGGTTTGACTGAGTCAGTCCTTGGCCAAGGCAAGTAAGTAATTAATTGAGAAATGAGTTTCTTGAATTAATTAATCACTAGTCAAACACACTTGAATTATTAAGATTGAATTTATAAGGATCTCGACCAATAAGATTCCTCGATCCTTAATTCAATTGGGAAATTAGTTGATGGAAGAATCTCACTTGCATGGAATGCGCGATTGGAAAGGTTCACTTTGAATCGCCTACATCTAGGTCTTCAAGATAAGTAGCTAGAAACTTTTCTTTGATTTATGGGTATCTTATATTTAATGGAGATTAAATAATAAGATGGTTAATTAAAAGTGTTTAATTAATCGAGACAATTTAATTGTCCAAATTAAATCATAAAGGTTATGAACCCATTACTAGTATGTTGGTGAACCTAAAGGGTCACACACAATACTCGGACAAATCCATTTCTTAGCTAAGGAAATTTAATTCAAAGTAGTTGAGTTAATATATTAATTAATTAGATTAATTAATTAAGACTTTTATTTATTCAAGTATTGGATAAATAAATTAGTTAAGTTGATAAGATCAATTTAATTAAGCTTAAGTCAAGAAAGCATTTATTTAATTGGAAGTGACTTTTAATTAATCTAGTATGGTGGATTAATTATTAAAAGACTATTTTATTAAGCCTTGGTCGAAAATTTGGTGGAGGAAAATAATTAAAGAGTTTAATTAATTTTCTTCTAGAAGGAAATAAGATTTCTTGGAGAGAAAGGAAACTAATTAAAATAGAAGAGTTCTATTTAGAAATTAATTAGTCTTCTATTCCTACATGGAAAAGGATTAATGTATAAGAGTTCTACATGGGAAAGAATTGCAAGAACCTAGTCCTATATATAAGACATGTAAAGAACGAAAATTAGATGATGACTTTTGAAGCCAAAATTTTTGTTCCTCTTGCATAGAAAAATCGTTTCTTTTTCCTCTCTCTCATATAGTGTTCTTGAGTTCTTGATTATTCATCAAGATCTTGAATTCAAGAATTCTTCCAAAATACTTAGAGAAGTAATTTTTGCTTTCACCTTAATCCCATACACTATTCCTTAGAGTTAGAATAAACGTTTATAGATCAACCTAGCTAAAGATTATAAACGAGTGGGTATCCGGGGTGTGGATCAACTTTAGAGGAGAAACACTTGGGTCTCTGAAGTGAATCAAGAATCCGATCAAAGACGTTTTTGGTGGAGGAATTAGAAATCTACATCAAAGGGAAAAACGAAGGAGTTGATTCAAGGAACGAGAAGCAAGCTAGGGAGCTTACGTTAAGGAAGAAGAAACTCTTCGATTTTTATGAAAAATCGAATAAGGTAAGATCTTCTTCATTTAAGTTTTAAATAACAAATCAAAGATGCGCAAGCCTATGATACGTGATAAGCCCGTAGGATTAATAAACTTGCATGTTTAAATCCTAGAAACTAAAATTTTAATTTTCCGCTGTGCTTAGTCGGGCTATATGTATATTTCCCAACAGAAAGTGGGCGCCTTAGAGCGTATGTTAGTAAAAATTCAAAATAATCATTAAAATTATTAGGCCAAATTATCTTTATAAACTATTTTGATATGATAAGCTCATGTTAAAATAATCATTTAACTCGAGTTTTGAAATAATTAGATGATGTGATTGTCTTTCTTGATGTATTGGTTAAAAAAATATTGAAGTATGCCTAAATGCAAAGAATTAAGAGTATTAAAAGAATATTAATTGTTCGAACTCAATGCTATACTTTACAGTTTGTATATAACCACAAAATTCATAAATGTTGTTTCATTGTTCCTTGTTTTACGAAAAACTCTTTTTTACTTATTTTCATTATCAAATAGATTTTCAGTGAATATACACAATATATCAGCTAATAGTTAAAAATCTTTGTTATTTCTTGAAGTGTGTCCAGATAAATTTTTGTGGGAAAATTAAAAATTTTAAGAGCGCAATATAGCGAAGTTTCAGCTTTTAAGTCGTGAGAGTGAGCTCAGAGCTCTAGAGTATCAATTCTGTATGAAGGATTATGTAATCTAGGCCTATACCATTAGTTTTTTGATGCAATTTGTCATTGAGATATGCTTGACATTTCGTTATGCTGATTTTGTGAGAAGAACTCATGTGAAAAACATAAAAAGAGAACTTTAAGGAGGGATAAATGCTCGGCATTTGGAGGGGAAAACCAATGTGAAATACATTTTTTAAAGTTCTCATGTATCTTTTACACGTGTTTTCCCCATTAAAACTGTGTGGAACAAATTTAATATCTGTTTATAATAAATAATAAATGACAAGTGGGTCATTGGAAAAATACCATGAAAAAGAGACTGAATGAGGATAGGTCCAAGTAGGGAAACGAAACGATATGGGTCACTTGAGCGAATATAAAAAGGCAAGAAAATGAGGCCCATTTAACGAGGAAGTTTATCCAAAAGAGAAATGGACGCGCCAAACTCTGAGATTTTGAAATAGGGAGTTGAGGACGGTTAGCTAAAATGGGGAACGTGGGGCATCCGCGAATATAAAAGGTGAGAAGAAGAAGGAAGAAAACAGACAACATCTCAGAGAAAAAACTTATCTTTTCAGATTTTTCATTAAAGCAGTTTACGTAATGTAGTTCAGTTTTTCGTAGTTTCTTTTTTAGCTTAGAATTTAGATTCTGTTCAATCACTTATAAATTTTAGTATAGAGTAATCTGGTAGCATAGTAATAGACGTAGCGAGAGGCTGAATCCATAGCTTGTACTTCGAATCAAGAATCGATGGAGGTATGCTCCTTTTTCTCAATTTAATGTATTTTGGTTGTTTACGTATTACGATCATATTTGCTGCATATACCGTAGAGTAAGTAAATAAAAAGGCGTAGGACCACCATTAGCCTATTTGGGCAGGGGTCGGTAGATAATTCTAAGTTAAGGTTATCACGAGGCGGGGACCGTCTATTCGAAATCCCTCCTCATTCCAATCTGTTTTTCACGCGAAACAATATCCCTAAACATTCGTTCATTTTTTGGTTGGCTATACATCAGAAACTCTTAACTAGAAGTAGACTTGGCCAATTTATGATGATTTCAGATTGTAGTTGTGTCTTATGTGGTATTGAGAATTCTGTGGAAACTGTTGCTCATTTCTACTTTGATTGTGCTTGGTCAACAATGCTGTTGGAAAGGGTGATGGTTTGGTTGCAGGTACATACTTGGCCTAGCTTGTTTAATAGCTGGAAGAGATGGTTAAAGTACGCATTTCGAACTTGGAAGCTCAAACAATGGATTGTAATTGCTGACTAAAGAAAGTGCAAGTTTGCCTGTATATGTTCGATTAAAAGGTGAAATAGACTAAAGAAATTTGGGGTTTGTTTTTTTCTTTTGTTGGGGGGTGGGGTGGGGTGGGGGGGGGGGGGGTACCTAAAGAACACTATGGTACCAAATGGTTAGTTACCTTCTTTATAGCTATTGTGTAGTAGATAGGGAATTATGATTATGTATTTGACAAAATCTTCCCATCAATTACAATATGTAACACAATATCCAAATTGGAAAAACTCTTATTCAAATTGAGTATAACCACACACAATCAAACACAAAGCAAGTTCTATAATAGTTGTCATGCGATAGGTTATTCTTGCACCGACTGTATATTAAACTATCACATGTCAACGCAATTAAATCATTATATAATTAATTTGACTTCTGCCAAACCGAGTTTTCACCTACACTAAAATAAGTCATTTTTTTGATGAATAGTCTTATTCGACAAAAATATAGATGATTCAAATATGCATTCATGAAATTAATTGTGGAAGGAAAAAAGAAAGATCCACCATTTCTCTCAAATAAAGCTGTTGTGGTGTCATTTTTGGAGAATTTCTAAGGCTCTCTCATTTTCTGTATCTTCAAACTAAAATTTGAGTATTCTTCGACACTAAGAATTACTAATAAAATTTTTATTTATCAATTTTTTAACACTTGAAAGACTAATGCAATGATGTTCGCTAGAACATTATTATCATCCACTGTAAAATGTCAACATTATAGACAGGAGAAATATCATTTTTTGATGAAGAGACCTCAACAAACCATAAAAATTGAATTTAATTCTCACAGCTTTTGTCTGAATATTTCATAAATTCTTACGTGGGACCAGAGTTATTTGAACCGTGTGATTTTAGTGTTTATTTGGTTATTTTTTTTTTTGGTACAAAGTGTTTATTTGTTGAATTATACATATTTGTGAAGAACTTTCTGTGATATTTCTATCACACCGTACATCTTCCCTCGTAACATTTGGCCACTCGACAATGTGTTTGGTAGACTTTGATTTAATTTTTAATTTGAATGTAGTTACAATAAGTCTAGTTTCATTAGTTTGAACTTAATTTTGGCATTTTTTGTTCAAGGTTGTATTAAATTGTATACTTATATGAGAACATTCTAAAACACATTATACTTACCAAAATAAAAATAATAAATATACACATATTAGTATTATTTCTTTTAGTGTTGCATATAAATTTTTAATTCTTCGATAGACTTCGAAGTGAAGTACTTCACAAAATATTTCATGTCACGTTGGTTTTAATAAGGAAAACTGAAGCCTTTCTTTTCTAATTAGCTCTCTATTTTATAACAAAAACTTATACGTAGACAATCTAACAATACATAATAGTTGGTGTTAATACTTGAGATTATACGAGATTTATGTCAAATTTATTAATTTAGGATCTACACTTTCATCTAGACTATGATAATACAAGGTGTTTTTGATAATGAGTTCGGATCATATTTAACATTGTGTCTTTCAATTCTTTTGTTCCAAGATTAATGATGAAACTTAAATAATTGCTTAAATTTAACTTATAGAGATGTAGAGCACTTACGATCCTTTTGACCTTCCAACTTATAAAGACGTCCAAGAATAATGGAATTATTTATCAGGATGGTAAAAGTTGAAATGGAATATATTCTTGTATGGATTTGTCGTTGCATATTAAAAGTTCAGAATATATCAAAATAGCAATAACACACAATATGTTTTTTTTTTTGGTTTTTTGACGCAACACACACAATGTGTTGATATAGCATAATTTGAACTTTTTTATACATTTAACTTTGGGGAAAATTATTTTTTTAGTCCGTTAATTTGGTCTCCTTTCCGTTTTAGTCCGTTAACTTGATACCTTACAAAATTAGTCCGTTATCTTGACACTTTTTTCTAATTTTGGTCCTTTCCGATGATTTGGGGATAAATTGCATCTTAATTTGGGGATAAATTGCAAATGGAGGGAAAGTTGGGGGGAAATTGATGATTTGGGGGAAATTGGGGGGGGGGGGGGATTCATTAAAAAATTGAAATCCGAATTTTTTTTTTGGATTTTTTCAAAAAAATTCGAAAACATTTAAACAAAAAATTCATTAAATATTGTCGGGGAATTTTTTTTTCTATAGATTTTTTGAAAAAATTGAAATCAGAAAAAAATTCATTTTTTTTTCGGATTTCAATTTTTTTCAATTTTTTAATGAATTTTCTCAATTTTTCAATTTTTTTAATGAATTTTTTCGATTTTTTCAAAATTTTAATGAATTTTTCAAATTTTTAATGAATTTTTTCAATTTTTTAATAAATTTCCCCCCAAATCAACATTTCCCCCCCCCCCCCTCCCTCCAATTTTCCCTCCATTTGCAATTTATCCCCAAATCAGCGGAAATGACCAAAATTAAAAAAAAATGCCAAGATAACGGACTAATTTTGTAAGGTGTCAAGTTAACGAACTAAAAAAATAATTTCCCTTTAACTTTGAGTCCATACTCCATACAAGTATTTCTTGAAACTCAGACGTCCAAATCATTTGTTACACAATTGTATAACATGTTTTATACAACACACAAATGTGCAAATATATAAATGAGTGATTAGGATATTGTGAGACAATTTTCAATATTTTCTCTACACATCTTTTTTTATCTGTCACATTGTAACCATTTATGTACATTTACCGCACATCAGTGCCTCACATTGTAACCATTTATGTACATTTACCGCACATCAGTGCGTAAAACAGAAACTCTTACACAATTACGTGACAGGAGATTTAGACCGCCTAGAAAGAAGATTTAGACCGCCTAGAATTACAATGAAAGATTGATATATACTTTGATAGCTAATTGCACTTTTAGTCCTTTGAATTTTTGCTGAATCCCACACCACGTGAAATGTTTCATTAATAATTACGAGATGGCTTCTACACTAATAATTCTTAGTCACCCATGTGTCTATTAAATAAATTAAACTGCAATTATGACGAATTACTAATATAAGCCGAACCGCAATATGTACAAGCATTTGCCCCAAATTGGAATCAACCATTTCTAATTTGATAGTAAGAAATTAATGCAAGAGAATCTTATCATCATAAAACGAATGTCAAAAAATTGAGAAAAAAACAACTTCTCAATTTCTTTACCATTTCACTTTTTCTTTTGAAAAAAATTAACAATCTTCTTCTTTAATTCTTGGGTGAATTGCATGCACATCCCCTTGACTTGAGTGCTAATTACCAAAATCTTCCCGACTTTTGATAAATTACAACAAGAACCCCCCAATAAGTCTATTTGTAAGGTTTACATGAGGTGAAATTGTAAGAATTTATAAATACATAAAGTGTGTAATTGTAAGAATGCTTTAACATGTGAAGACTTTATGTAATTTTGAAAGAGTCATAATATTTTCGATAACTGACCATAACATGATCAGGGGATTTGTAGGTAATGTTCTCTTAATTCTTTTGATTACATTTCATCGTGAGCCATTCATCAACAATTCAGACAAATTAAACGACTTGTCATTCTGAATGGGTTCAATCAAACTTAATTCGTACAAAATTTACCCCAAAAGCAACATCTAAAAATTGGTCCCCCCAACATTTGATAGTTGGTACCACCTCAAAAGCTAAAACTTCATTTAACAGTGGCCTCATTTCTTTTCGTCACAACCATGCAAAACTTTTAATATTTTCAAACGCCGTACCCCTTCACCATGCAGTTTTGTTCTCAAACCCCATGTTTTTCAACTTTTCCATGATTGGTAGTATTCTTAAGTATGAAACCAAAGAAATTCCATTTGAAAATCTTTGACTCTGCCCCCACCCCACCCCCCCTACCCCACCCCCTTAAGGGTTATTATCTCCGGCATCCAGCTATACATATATGTAACCCCTCCATTTTTTTAAGTACCAAAAGCGTGTCCTTTTACTTAAAACTCAATCCAACACTCAAATACCGCGCCCCCCCCCCCCCCCCGGCCACCCCCCCCCCCTCCCCCCCACAATCCTAATGAAATAAAACCCACTTTTGATACCTCAAAATCTAGAAGTTGTACACATGAAGAAGCCCAACCAAGAGCTCTCATCTCTCTTTCTCATTATCAACATTTTATTGATTATCACCACTTCTTCTTCTTTTTCTCTTGCAAAAGACAATGTTAGAACAATTACTACCTCAATCCCACAACAATTTAGAGAAGCCCCAAAATTCTATAATGCCAAACATTGCCCTTCTATTCTTGACACAACCGACAAACTCTTTAACGATGATTCTAAGGACACAAACTACAAAAACAACTATATTTGCTCAAACGACGTCGTACATGTGGCCATGACCTTGGACGCGGCCTACATCCGCGGCTCCATGGCCGCCGTCCTCTCCATCCTCCAACACACTTCCTGCCCACAAAACGTCTTCTTCCATTATGTCGCCTCCGCATCGGCTGACGCGTCCCTCCTACGCGCCACCATAGCCGCGTCATTCCCCTACCTAAACTTCAAAATATACCGCTTCCACGACTCCGCGGTGGCGGGCCTAATCTCCACCTCCATCCGCTCCGCCCTCGACTGCCCCCTCAACTACGCGCGCAGCTACCTCGCTGACCTCCTGCCGCCGTGCGTCCGCCGCGTGGTCTATCTCGACTCCGACTTAGTCCTCGTCGACGACATTGCGAAACTCGCCGCTACCCCTCTCGGCGGCGACACTGTCCTCGCCGCGCCGGAGTATTGCTACGCCAATTTCACTTCATACTTCACCCCTACATTCTGGTCAAACCCTTCTCTCTCTCTAACCTTCGCGAACCGGAAAGCCTGCTACTTCAACACCGGCGTGATGGTGATCGACCTGGACCGGTGGCGGACTGGCGGTTACACGACGAAAATCGAAGAATGGATGGAGCTGCAAAAGAGAATGAGGATATATGAATTGGGGTCTCTGCCGCCATTTTTGCTGGTTTTCGCCGGAAACATAGCGGCGGTGGATCACCGGTGGAATCAACATGGGCTCGGCGGCGATAACTTTCGCGGGCTTTGTCGGGATTTACATCCCGGGCCGGTTAGCCTTCTCCATTGGAGTGGAAAAGGCAAGCCATGGGTGAGACTTGATGCAAGCAGGCCATGCCCATTGGATGCTCTATGGGCGCCTTATGATCTGTTGAAACCCCCATTTTCATTTGATTCATGAATATATATATATATATAGATACAGATCATGAAGATATATCATGGATCGACATTTTTTGTTTGTTCTTCCAGAAGATGTGATGATCAATATCTGTGGCTTGATCAGATATTCATATGGCAAGTGTACAGAAACAGAGATGGAGTGTATCTATCTATATATCATTATGTTGAAATATACATATTGATACAATTAACCATGGTAATTTTACTTGTTTAAATATATATATCATATATGATGAACAATACAAATTAAGATCAAGGAGGGGAATTTTTGTGTCTGTAAATTTTGTTCAGGGCCCTCTAGAGTCTAAGATCATTGTAGCGTTGTCAATTCTGTTCGTTATTATTTCACTTATCCAAAAATAATATCTATTTCTTGAAGGAATTATGAATTTCCATATATTAATCTGTACATGAAAAACTAAATTTCTTGTGTTAAAAAAAATCTATTTGTTCACTTATAAGTTTATTTTAGGTTCCTGATTATAATTCGTCCTATTTATAGATTAAAATGACGCGAAATTTTACTATAAGCTTGATTTGGTCGAATTTATGTAATTCATAACTTACCGATCAATTAAATAACAAATCTAATTCACAATTTTATAAATTTAATTTATGTAATTTTATGAATTTTATTCACTTTCTTGAATAATTCTCTATGATTTTTAAATTAAACAGGTCTGGGAGAGGGAAATGACTTCAGCACGAAGGATGCTGATTAAATGAATCCACATGGCGAATTATTATCAGTGAGCTGTTAGATTAAAAGAATAGAATTTTTCAAGCACAAAAATAAATATTACTTCAATAAATTATGTATACTTAAAAAAAAGGCTTGTTTTTATAAGATGCGATAATTAAAGCCAGTTCATTTCATTGTGAAAAAGTTGGCCACTGAATTTTTTTATGTCAAAAGGACAAATACAAGTTTGTTCCCCTTTTTAATTATTGGTTTAATATATCATATTTAATTTTGAAGATCTAATAAATTAACTATCCAACAAGTTACGGTACGTACAAGCTGTCCGTCTAATTCTAACATGACAAACAACGAAGTTTGGTTGCTTCTTTTATTCCACATTGTATAATTTAACCTTTATATATATATATATATTATGTATGATATGGTAATACATGTGAATAAAACTATTGTAGATTGACCCGAAATTGATTGTTAAAAGTACGTTTGAGTTTCATAATACTTCAAATCAAAACAATTTTTTCAGTTCTACAAGTTTTAAACCTCAATCAGTAAAAAACGATAAAAATATATATAAACCAGTGAACTATTCAACCTTAATTAGTGTTCAATTGGGCTTAAGCTCGAGTGAGCCCAATTTATTATAATCAACCTAAATTCACATACAAATATTAAAAATCAACAATAATTCAAAGAAACTGTACCTTATTCGAGCTTGATGACCCAGTGCGTTTACAATTCACATAAAAATCTTGGAAGTATTCCAATAATAGTATTATTTTGCAAATGCCAGCTTTTGTGAGCGTCATTTGACTTTGATCATTTTTGTATTACATTTTGATTTCTATGCATTGACATGCTGACTTTTCTATTAACTTTTTTCTTTTGTTTGATAGTTTGATAATAGACTCTTTTTGTGTGGTTAGAACGCCAATTAGTAGTACTGAAAATTTTCTAATCAGTGAAACCTATTACTTAATTATATATCATTATTATAAGATAGTAAATAGGACCGTAAACGAGACTTAGTTGAGTCGAACAAATTGTTGTTCAAACTTGTTTAAAAGATTATTGAGCTTCAGAATTTGAGTTTGAGTTTGGTTTAATTGTTAATTGAGTGTAGTTCAATCGAGTCAAACACGAGTTGAGGTCGAGCAACTTAACTTTTTTGCACAAATTTTATCATTTTTTACTAATTGAGCTCGAACTTGAGCCGAGCTACGAACTTATTGAATACAAAAGAGTTGTTCAAGTTTGGTTTGATATGTTAACGAACCGATCTCAAACAAGCTTTTATCTATTGATGTCGAGTCGAATATTGAAATTTTAATAATTTTTTTTCAGCCCTATTAATAGTAAGTAATTATTTTGATGTGATCTATATATGAAAAATGAAATACCAAGATTTAATGAAATTAAACTAAATGTGTCTTTCCAGGCGACAATCCATTAGTGTCGACGTCTTCAATAAATATTAAACAATCAAAATCATGATGTCCACCACCATGACTTCTTGATTGTAGATTGACAACCTTGATTATCCATCTAATTATTTATTTTTATGTTTGTTAATACATTTGTTTCTTTTTTTTGGAGACAATATTTGATTTAGACAAAAAGCAACCAAAAATTTGTTACCGAAATATCCTAACATCACATATAGACTTTGAAATTTGATTATGAAAATCATAAAAACTCTTACATAATTATTTGAATTTTTATATCAAATAAGAAAACTATATAAGCTAAAAATTATTGAATTCTATATTGGGAAATCTGTCGGTGGGATAACGAAAGCTCAAGGAAGTTGCCAACATCTTTTCTCAAGTCCACGTCTTCAATTATGGCCGATGGTATTTAGTTCAATTTTTACAAGCAAGACTTTTTTAGGGGCCAATTGCTTTTTTGCCTCCAAGAAAATTATGTGTAGCATATTTATTTTTCATTTGAGCATAATGATAGAATATATTATAAGTTTGTCAAAATATCACTAATTAATTAATTAATTATAATAAAGATATAACTTAAAGAAACAAATAAGGCAAAAATCGTAATATAAAAGTATATTAAGTTATTATTTCTCAAGAATTGGATGGGTTTTAGCGTGACTTTCTTATAGGACTAATGTCATTTACTTAAACTCTCTATATTGACAAAAACTCCACTAATTAAAGGATTAGAATCAATTTGCCCCCTTGTTCGATAAGGTTGATGTTTTTGATCTCCATCTTTTAATGAAAATCGCAAATACCTCCTAAGCAGTGGGCATACATATAATTGAATTATGTAAATTGATTAATTCACTTTGCACGATTTATTACAATCTTTATAAAAATCTGTCCCCCTTTATAATCAAATTTCAATTATTTTGACCAATAACATATTAAACGCCAACTCTATTAAATAAATTAACCTTCAATTAGATAAAAAATTATGAATATATGAGTGTAATAGTATATGGAGAAGGCACGATAAAGTTTAGGGATAATTACACTCACACCCCCTCAATGATGGGGTAATTACACAAATCTCCCCTCACTAATTGATAATTACAAACACCCCCCTCAGGGGACCTATGTGTAAGGTTTATAAGGGGTGTAATTGTAAGAATTGTTACACACTGGGAATGCAATTGTAAGAAATCTTTAACATGAAGAGCTGTGTTTGTAATTATCAATTAGTGAGGGGAGATCTGTGTAATTACGCCATTATTGAGGGGGTGTGAGCGTGATTATCCCTAAACTTTATAACATTTATAGATAATTGTGAATTGTGAACATATGAGTGCAATAGTTAGTGAAGGCACGATAAACTTTAAACGATATCATAAAAATATATATGACTACAACCTTAAATATTTATTTTTTCGTTTAGAAAGAACATGACATCATAGAGTTTTATTTACTTGAAAGTTAGTCGTGTTAATATATAATTACAATATAGTTCTCTTTGTTTTTTCCTGATTTTGGCTGCATTTCATAAATAAATAATTTTAAGTGCCTTGAACTAGACATGCACGTCTTATTCACATAATGCCATCGTTTGTATCAAAAATGCCTTGCAGAACTAGAATTGTGAATTTACGCTAAGTAAACTTGCAATTTTATAGTCAAGGATAAAGGAACAATTCAGGCCAATTAGTAGGCGGTAGCATTTTTTGTTATCACTGCATAACATGTGCTATCTTACCTTCAAAATTGGAAAATCTCCAAACTAGATGGTTAGGTGACTGACATATACACTTTCCGACCACTCTTTTTTGATTTTCACTTGAAATTATTTTTTACATGCGATAAGTTGAAAAATATCATCCTTAAATTATCAGAGTCACAATTTAATTAAAAGATTAGTTTGTAACTCCTTATTAATTACATATCTAAAACTAAGATTATTTCGTCGACAATATGAGTTTTGATGAGTTGTGTCATTTCACTCTTTGATACTGATGATTCATCTTATATCTCAATATATATATATATATATATATATATATATACATTTTATGTGCATAAAATATTTTTCTAAGTATAATTCTATCTAGATCACACACACCAAACTTGTATTTATGAATCAAAACTTGAAATGAAATATAAATTGGACTAAAGGATCGGAGCGGCTTCCTCCATCTTTAGTGGGACAAAATTAAATAAATTTGTTGTTTTTAAATAATAAGGAAAGTAACTTTTCAAAAAATAATAAAAAATAATAATAATAACAATAAGGAAAGTAGTGGTACCCTTGTACTTTGAGATATATAGCTATAACGACGTAAAACATATCATATCCTTTAACGCGGTCTACCAAATATTTGATGCTCACCCCACGTCACTTAAACGTAATTATTCTTACACATATCCGTTTTGTTCAATAGAATTATTAGAAGTATCATTCATATAACTAATTTTTTTAATTCCCCAATTACTAAAAAAACAAACTAGTTCTTTGTCCCCATGCCCATGCCCATGCCGTCTCTTCCAAGTTCTACCTTACTTTTCATTGCTCCTTGGTTGTTGGAATAAAATAACTAACAACTAAAATAAATTTTAAACTAAAAAAATCGATATATTGTCCATTCCTATCTCGTCATATCCATAGTTGGGCAATACAAAACTGAGGGTGGGTGTCGGAAGGCCAACTCAGATCGTATGATCATGAAAGAATCGGAAGACGACTAGAGTTTTTTTTTTTTTTTTTTAAAGAAGAGTCATTATTGTTTCTTTTCTGTTAATACCTATCCTATTAATAGTTAAAGCATACCATTCTGTTGAAAAAAATAAATTAGATGGGTGTTTACACTAGGTAATCTTTAAATTTTCACCTCATGTCGTAATAATGTCATTTAACGGCATCACATGTTCTATGCAACAGATGGAACTCCATATTTTTTGTCACGCTAAATTTTATTTCTCTTTCTATTTCTTCTTATGCTTACTAACCTTTTAACTAACCTCAATTAATTTTAGTTCAAAATTTTTGTCGAAATTTTATTTTTGCACACACATTGAATGTGTGTTGTCGACTAATACACTATGATGCACGGATACGGATACGAGGATACGGGTACGGTATGATACGAATACGAGGTATGATAAATTTCAAAATTATAGGGTACGATACATTGGGGATACATGTATATAATTTGAGTCAATATGTTTATTAACATAAATAAAAGTGCAATACTGACACCATTTTATTGTTTATAAGTTGAAAAATCTTTGAAGGTAACCAAAAAATTTCATCGTTTCCAGTGTACGAACGTTATTCCATCAGTATCAACAACTACATTATTATCCAAAATTTTCGGTGATAAATTAAATGATAGATATCACGTGAGGTAAGAGAAAAAAAAAACATATATTTAAGAAGTGAAACCAAAGTGATTTTCCTCTTTTAAGTTTCTTTTATTTGTTTAACTCTTTAACATACGATAAAAATCATTATTATATTCCTATTTTAACATAAAGAATATTATATAATACTCAAAAAATACTCCGTCAGATACCCAATGTGTATCAGATACTTCAAAATCTGTATGAGATAAGGCATTCAGGAGTATCGGATACGGTGTCCAATGTTTTTTATTTATTTTAATTATTGGATACGTCAAATAAGTATCCGATACGCATCGAACAAGTATCTGACGAGTATCGTATCCGATACGAATATAATATTACACGACTTCAATTTTAGAAGTATCCGTACATCATAGCTAATTCAATTAATAAATATTCGAAGTCCATGCTGCTTCTATTCAAAATTGACTAACTGACACTGCCTAAACTTACTACTAGAACAGTTTTTTAAATGCAAAACTGAATATTTTAATAATTAAATTTGAAGACTGAAGCCCCAAAAGTGGACTCATCAGGTCAATGACTCAACCAAAATTGTATGTTTTGAGTCATGCCAATAACCTTTGTGATCATGTATCATACCCATGTTCAAAGCCTTTAACATGAATGCCAGGATGCTTCTTACGACATTGACTTTTAGAAATCCTAAGAAAATGGTAGAAAATTATAATGTCACGGTCTCAATCTAAAATGTGCATTATACATGCTCTTCGCATCATTATCAAATTCTGCGTTGATTTATTTTTCAGATCATATAACCCCAAATCTCAACATGATGCGTATGTATTTTGATCGTGTCTTCTGTCATCAAAATATTCTTCATGCTTAAGCCTGGCAATGGGGAGGATTCGATGCGCTTTTGATCCAAACCCGTTTCGTTTGGAGCAGGTTCAGGTGTGCTAAATGGGTAATGAGGCGGGTTATGAATTTTTACAAAAATTGACCCGTCTGAGTTTTGGGCGTGTAGCGGGTTTAGTACAACCCGCCCCGCCAATATTATTACTTTTTTAATTATATTTTTTTGGTATAACTTAATATTTTAATTTAGGAATTGGGAACCAAAGTCCAAATCATTCAGCAGAAAATCCTTCTCCTTTTCTTCGAAATGACATATTGATATGAGCGTTAAATTTGGACTTATGGATGTTTGTGCGAAATTTCATGATGTTAGTCTATGCTGTTAGTTTATTAGTTATTGGATTATATGAATTTTAATCTAGTTATTACTTGTGTGAAATTTTAGTATATTGTTTGAGTAAATTTTAGCGGTCAATTAAGCTCATTAGGTTGAGCTAGCTTTACTAGGTTTGGATTCGAATCGGGTCATTACAGATTTGGACAAGTCATCGGATGAATAACTAAATTTTCATTACTCAAGCGGGTTTAACGCGTTGAACCTAACTCCGCCGAGTATTTGGCGGGGTGGGCCTGGGTAGGGTACGTAACGGGTTTCAATAAAGGTAAATGGGCGAATAGCGGATTTTGCCAAACCCACTTCAAACCTATCCCATTACCATCCCTATTCATGCTCTGCACCTCATCAATTTTCCTACTCATTGACAAAAAAAAAAAAAAAAACAGACTTCGAAAAAGAGAGAGAGGTGGTTAAGAAAATTTAAATTATTTAGGCTCTGTTTGTTTATGTTTTTGAGATGAGATTCTGAAAATTTCTTGAAAAATGCGTACTACATGAATTCGTGTGAGAATTGATGTGATGTGTGTTGTGTTTGTTTATGTTTTTAAATAGTGATTGAAATTTGTAAAATATGAGTTAAATAATTGAGTTAGTTATTTGTGTAATGATTATATGAATAAATAAATAATAGAATAAGATAGATAAATATATAAAGTTAATTTAATATTAATATATTTTGAAATTTGAAATTTGAAATTTGAAATTTATTATTAATATATAGTAAAAGTGGAAGATTGAATAGAAAAGTAATGATTGGAGGAAATGATGTTGATTGATAAATGTGTGAAATGATTGATATAGTGAGTGATAGGTAGTTATATGGGGAATTGAAAAAGTTAAGTAGAATTTAAATGAAAATGGTTTGTGTTATGGATTTTTAGAATTTTGTGATTCAAAATATTGAAAATGGAATTTGAAAACATAAACAAACAAGGCCATAATGATGTGATAATAGGATTTCGGGGAAAAAGCTTTGGTGCACCCGGTGTGGACCCCACATAGGTGCACCCCACTCACATAATAATATAATAAATAATATATAAATTAATATTATATATAATATTTTATTATATATATTATGTGTGTGGGTGCACCCATGTGGGGTCCACACCGGGTGCACCAAAGTATTTTTCGGATTTAGGAGATCGTTTTGACTCGGTTGATTACTTTTAAATGACCCCCACATGAAACGAGTCATAGAATTCTGTCGGTTCTATTTCTAATTCCCAATTGTTATTTTTATGATTAATTGAATAAAAAACTATAATTAGACTCTATCAGTAAGTCAAACGATGTCTCCGGGTACATATTTAATATTTCACTTAATAATCCCTTAATAGTAAAACTAGCCACAGACCTGTTGTTAAATAATTGATTAGCATATGGGAAGATGTACTTAAGAATCTAAACTCCTCTAATATATTAGCTCTTTTTATTCTAAACATTATTTTTCTTTTTAGATTTCAGATTATTTACTACTTCATTGCGAATATCAAGAATCAAAGTCTACGGCCAACTAAAATTTTCTGAAATAATAAAAAACTGATCACATGTCCTCAATTTCACGCTTGGTTATTTATTAATTATTTTATATCACTAATACCTTCTAATTTTATGTTCATCATAGCTAAACCTCTGATTAGATGATAATTGTGTTCATAACAAAAAAAAAAAAAAAAAATCCCAATTCGTCAAAAAGACAAAAATAAAATAATACAAAACTAAACAAAGCAATGATGTAAACGCGGTGGGTTTCATAGTTGTTTGTTTGAGGTGTAAAGCATTTTATATGCAGACATAATAAAGCAAGTAAACAATAATTCTGATACTATTTTTTCTCTCTTTTTTTGAATCAATAACTCTGATACTAGTGACAAGATTTTATGATAATACAAATTTGTTAATAGTAACGTATATCAAGCTGCAACATCTTTTATGGTGTCACAATAGTATTTCTTCAAATTTATTAGTAACAGGAATTATTTATAAACATTATTCGCAACTACTCACATGTACAATGGCAATACAAATATTGTAGTCATTTTTAACAACTTATTTTATTGTCGGTATATAACTTATTATCAACAATAACAACTTAAACAAAAAGTTTCACTTTTACGCTTGTGAAAGTAACTAGTACTGGGAAACAAAAACACTTGTTACTTAATATATGTAATCAGAGACAACTTAGACATTATTATACAACAAACTGTCACAAACAAAATTTAAAACCATTAAAAAGGAAAGAGAAATAATTTTAACCATGGCCTAGAGAAAAATTGAAATCCAGTTTATTTCACATACAGTTTTGTTTCTGTAAGCGAAGTAAATCTAATCCATCACCATGCTAGTACTTTCTCGAAGGCTGTTGTATTATAATCGACCGAATCTATCTGAGTCGAGTAGTGAATATGCACCTGTTCAATGCCACGGGACGGGAGCGATGGAAGTTTCATGATTATGTTTGTGACTATCTACAAATTTAAGAACCTCCACAGCTCTGCATTTTCCTGAAATTCTTAGGTTGTATGTTGCATATTGATTTATGGACATCATTCTCTACTCCTGCAAGTGTTCTTTATCTCTTCATTTTGCACAACAATCTGCAAAATAAGTACACTGTAAAATCAAATATCATTCAGCATTTCACTGATTGGTGTATAGTCACTAGTGGGATAGCACATATGGAAGATAGAAACAGAAACTTACTTTTGGAATAAAATACCACGCGCCTCATCTTTGAGCATCAAGGTATATCAAAAACTCTACCGTTTTAAGTTTATAAGAGGCTCATAATTATCATGATCTACTTGCAGGAGTTAACATCATTAATAAAACTAATCAAAATATGTCTATATTGGCGTGGAATACGAATTGGAGAATTTTGTTATTCAAAGAAACTTCATAAGTTTGCTTCTGCTCATTGGAGTATAACATTCAAATGATAAGATGGCTTCCATATGAACATGACGCATTCCATGATAGATTTTCAGAAGCACAAATTTAGTTGAGAAAGTTAATCCAAAACTAGTTTTGGTCTTGGATCACCAATAGTGCTAATGCTGTAACTCTGGGAACTTGAAAATAAATTGTCGCAAGCCTCTAGTCATGTCTTAAACTTAGGAGCAATGAAGCAAAAAATGTTTAATTACAAGATCAAAGCTATGAAGGCCACAGTTTTTGTATTCGTATAATGTAAAAAGTAAAATTATAGGTAAAATACCTGACAAACTCGATCCTCGAGTCCGTTTTGGTCATGAAAGCAGCATTGCCTTAGGTGATTAAATCAAGTTAGAACTTTAGTTTTCAACTTCCACATGAGTTAATTGATCTTGTTTCAATCTCCAAAAATTCTTCGAGCATTTGTTGTCTGGAGCAAAATGAAGGTGGATTAATTTCCCTGGAGAGATAGCAACTGCAGCAGTTACCAACTACTCAGAAATCATGACTCCGGTCTACTTAAAATTCTTTAAGATGTGATCAAGTTACTCAGTACTTTCGCTCGATAATCGTATAGAAAAAGATTATTCCTTTGTGCCATAAATAAATAGGAAATAATTTTGGATCAACAGAAATCAAATATGTAGATTTCAAATGTCAAGGTGATGTCATAATTGTACAGGGGAAAAAGGGGTGCAAGTTCATTTGCAAGTGTGCTGTGTTTTTAAGCCGTTTAAGTACATTAGGTCCATCTTATTAAATGACATGAAAAAAAGTATACTACACAATAGGTCTATCTATGTCTACAACCAATTAAACAACAAGTGGATGAAGACTTGCCATACGAAATTCTTATACCACAATGAGTGAATAACTCATAAGACTAGAGGAATTAGACATGCCAAATGAATAGTAGAGCCCAGCTTAATCAAGTATGGTGTATGGGCAAGACTTTTGATTGTAGGAAAAAAGAATCTTACCTCATTCAATTAGTTGATAAGCTTGTTTGATGTATTGGAAATTTCAAGCTTGCATGGATTGTCAAAGATGGAATTATGGAAGATCTCGATTCCTTTTATCTAGTTGTTCTCGATTCCTTTTATCTAGTTGTCAAATTCAGCTGGAAGACGACCTGGAAAGGGGATTGAGTGTCAGGTCAGTCTTTCAATTGTCAATTAATGGTTTAAATGCCACAGAATATTTCAATATATAATCAGGAGACAATAAAAAATTTAATTTCCGATAAATAAATACTTTGCGTAATTATTTAATGTTGAATTTAACTATCTGAATACGATTGGTTTACTACTGAAGCATTATCTAGGAGGGGCAAGGGAAACCCAGAGAGGTTCTCAATCACATTTACCTTCCCTATTCAACAGAGATCAAATTGGATAAACAGCTTTATACGTTAGAATCTGTCATCTGTCATACACTCACAGCTTCAGCTGCACATGCAACATATTACATTATAAAACTGTCATTTTAGCACGTTTCACAGCATAAGAAATCTCATTAAGCTTGCATGTGAAAATGAATGATGAAAATACATTAAACATCAATATAGAGGGTACTTGAAAAATGTATATTACCTTCAAATGGTCTGCATTCTCTTGTAAAGTCATTTTCAATGCCTGCCTTGCGCATTTGATTCAAAAGTTTCAGATATTCATCCATATTACCCTGCTTTGAGAGACTACTTACAAATGCAGAATGTGTCTTGACTGAAGGAGCAATTCCTTCTTTTGTCATTCTCCCCATAAGTTTAAAGGCTTCATTGTAGCTACCGTTCTTACAACATCCGTCAATCAAAGTATTGTAGGTGATGACATTTGGAACTAAGCCTTTGGAGTGAAGTTTGTGGAACAGCCTCAGTGCACGGACAAGATCTCCAGATTTACATAGGCCATTTATAAGAGCATTATATGTAACAATATTTGGAGAAAGACCCTTTTGCAGCATTTCATCCCTTAACAGAAAAGCTTCATTAACAGCTCCAGAAATCGAGGCACTGTGTATAAGGGCAGAGTATGTGAACACATCTGGGACAAAGCCTCTTTCTGACAGATCACTGATAAGTTTTCTCGCATCATCGGTCTTCCCGCATTTGCATAACCCAGATATAACAACATTGTACAGAATATTGTTGGGAATAATATTTCTGCGAGCACTTTCATCAAGAGCATTTGCAATTTCCTGTGTTTCTCTATGAATTCTATCGAAGTTAAAAAATTTGTAAAATTTTTTAAGGTTTGGGACAACATCTATATCTACCATTTTCTGCAGAAACATATTTGCATCGTCATTCTGACCAAGCTTGTTTAATCCGCTTATAATTGTGCTGCATATATACACATTTGGAGCGATCGCTTTTCCTCTCATCTCAAAATATGCATCAAAAGCTTTCTTCATGTTTCCTTCTTTGAACCAACCAGTGATAAGGGCTCCATAGGTAATAATATTAGGGGCTAGTTCTTTTGCATAAACCTCGGAAAGCACATTTGCAATACTCTTTGATTTCTCCGCTCTAAACAAACCACTAATAAGTGAATTATACATTTCAATTGAAGCAGGAGCTCCTTCTCCATCCATGATACCTTTAATTTCGTACGCTCTTTCAATATACCCAGCTCTACAATACCCATCAATCAATGTTCTGTTAGTCACTTCATCTGGTGAACAACCTAATTTCTTCATCTGATCAAGAATCTGCTCTGCTTCAATCATCTTTCCCATTTTACATAATCCATTGAGCATTGTGTTGAATAGAACCGTGCTTGTAAAGCCTTTCGCTAGAGTATGTTTCCATAACATCATAGCCTTATCAGAGTTTCCCTTTCTGAAAAAACCGTGGAGTAGGGTACAAAATCCAACCTCGTCAGGGACAAAATCTCTCTCAAGCATCAATTGCCAAAGACACAAAGCATCATCCACATCACCGCACTGACATAAACCTTTTAGAAGCGTATTATAAGTTATATTTGATGGATATACACCATCACTAGTCATTTTATGACAAAGCTTGATGGCATCATCAATCAAACCTCTTTTACAGTAACCATCCAACAATGTATTATAACTATAACCATCTGGCTTAAAGTTCTCTTCAACCATGGTCATTATAACTCGCTCAGCCTCAAAAAGTTGACCATGTTTGCAATACCCATTAATCAAAGAATTGAAGACAAACAAACTCATTCCCAATCCTGCACTCAACATTTCATTCTTAATTCTCACAGCATCGTCCATTCTTCCAACTTGACAAAACCCATCAAGTAATACAACATACACTTTTTCATCCAAAACCAATGTATCTCCCTTCTCTTCCTTCATCTCTTTAAATAATCTATCTGCTTGATCCATTTCCCCTCTCTTACAATAACCTTTAATCAACAATGTGTAAGTAACCACATTTTTAGAAACTCCTCGTTGATTCATTAACCCCAACACTTCATCCACTCCCTCCAAATCCCCACCCTCCACATACCCATTAATCAAACTATTATAACCGACAACATTCAACTCCAATCCCATTCTTTCCAAGTCTTGCACAAACTTCACCGCCTTAGCAACTCTACCATCCTTGCAATATGCATCCACCACTATTGCACACGTATACACATCCGGGGCAACCCCGACTCTAATCATTTGATCATAAACACAAATAGCAGTATAAAAATCCTTATCCCTCACTAAACTACTCAACAAACTATTACAAGACCGCACGCTCGGCACGCGACCACACTTAGGCATATTATCAAACATGTACAAGGCATTTTTCACCAACCTGCTCTCAACATAAACTTTCAACACCATGTCAAAAACCGTCCCAGAAAACTTAAATTCTCTATAAACATTAACCAATTCACCGTAAACCAGAGAAACCGGAAGACGGTCCCTCTCGGAGAGCTCGATGAGGCCACGTAAGTACGACCGAGTTTCATCAAACATTCGGGCATTGGATAAAATGTGGACGAGCTTGACATAGGATTTGAAGTGGGGTCTGAAGTAGTTTTGTTTGGAGGCTAGGTTGAAGAAATGGAGTGCAGAAATGGGGTGAAGCTTCAGATTTTTGAGGACGGCGTCTAGGAGGTGGTCGGAGAAAGTGAAGGTGAAATTGTTTAGGGCGTCGAAGCGGCGGAGGATCAAGAGGCGGCTGATTTGGGCGGGGAGATTTACCATGTCTTTATGTTGTCGCGGCGGCGGCCGGTGGGCATAATGTCCGAGTATATTAGACTCGGATACGGTTGCTGACGGTTGGCAGTTACGGTTAGCAACACCACCTTTCAGCTGCGTATCTTTGGAGTGAAATGTTTTTAGTCTTCCCGCAAAAATGCGTATTGTGTGCGATTTCCCTAACACAACCTGTGTTGGTGGGGCAGTCGAATCTTGTGCTTTAGGCCACGGAATCGATTTCCATCATCAATTGGTCTCTTTTGTTGTGAGTCAGTTAACTATAGATAATCTAATTTGATTTATTCTTCTTATGATTTTTGCAAATTATTTCACATGAACGGGGTTTACCTGCACTTAAGAAAGAGGTTACATTATCCCAAAATTTAATATAGTGTAAATATGGTGTAAGTGTCACATGGTAGGTGGTGAGAAGAAATATATATATAGGTTAATTAACTGTACAGAAACTAGAAATAGTCAAAAATAAACAAAATTTCATTATAAGGTGATACCATAACTTTATAAAGTAGAAGCTGCAAGAGATGAAGTTGAATTAAGTTTTAATTAAGTTGACCACGAATTACATTCAAATAACTTGATATTTTTACATATAGTTTATCAATTTTCAACTAATAAAATGAAGTTAATTTCAGTTGGATTCAATCTGAAATATAATTATCAAATTTTTATGAGGCAGACTATCTTTTTTTTCCCCTTTATTTATAATAAGGAAACACTTTATTACTCTAAAATGGTAATATGGTATGAAATAAGTCTCTAAAATGCTATCAAATTTTGAATATATATTGAAATGTCACATATGGCTAGTTCTTTATTCGGGGATACAATTCAATAGTTTAGCATGTTTATTTGAATTCATATGTCACACCTATATATAATAAAACTGAAATATTGAGACTATAAAAGTAAGGGCCACATGAGCACATATTTGAGTGGCATTAGTGAACTCAATTTCACCAATATAAAATGATTCATATTTTATTAGTTCTAATAGATATATAGTTATTCATCTTCATCCGAAAATTGTACAAAATTGTTTAGATAAGTTAGTTAATGACCTGATCTTAAATATAATTCTATATCATTTCTAATATAGTTTTGTGCTTTTATACTTTCTATTAATTTAGCTTTGAAGTTATATTAATTATTAACTGTTGTTTTATATTCTAATTAAGAAGTATTTTGATTTTTGTGGTTATAATAAATTAACTGTTATGAACAAAGAAATTTTTGTGCTTGTCTAGGCAGGGGATTATCACTTATCACTTGTTTTTATTGTTGTCAAAATACTCTTATCGCTTAGTATTAAGATGAATCTACTCAATTAAACGGATACATTACAAAAGCATAATCACCGGGATTTGTCCGGCTTGCAAACCTCAGAAGTTTCACATGCAAAATTCACTTATGGAAAGCCCTTAAACCATCCTATAATATCTTCTGTTGAATATATCTGCACTTTACAAAGAACAATTCTGGAAAAACATGAATTACAAATGAAGAACAACTGAATAACAATCGAGGCGAGAGTTGGACTCTCTATTCTTAAAACTACATTGCCCCGCCTACGGTGGTACGGGATCGTTCAATTAACTTCCCAAGATACAACGATTACGTGTTGTAATTGAACCACTTCAAGAACAACACCCCACGAACTTAATTCGCTCATGAACTCTCAGATTGTTTAGAATGCAGAAGAAGTAGAAAAAATGCAGAAAGCTTTTCGATTTTTGGTGTATTTTTATTTCAACCTGTGAGAGCCTTTTTTATAGGAGTAACATTCAGACAGAAATCACTATTAAGCCTGCTTTAATTTCAAACGTTTCAGCTATTATACGTTTGAGATTAAATCAGAGTTAAAGAAAAAAGAAAACGTAAAAACGTGGGTTTTAATTTTTCTGCTGGCTGAACGTTTCATCTTCTGCAGGCTGCTGGAAAAGAAACTTCAAATTGTCCTTACAACTTGTACAGCTTTCTGCTGAAACAAACAAAAGTAAATGGGCCCAAATTAAATTAATTCAACTTAAGGCCCAAGAGAAAAATAACTAGGCCAAAAAAAATTAATCCAATTTGGCCCAAAAATATAATAAGGAGTCCAAAGCCCAACAACCACAACCGCGGCCCGAGCTCGAGCCGAGCCGGCCGGCCGGACGGCGGCGCGCGCGCGTGTGTGCGCGAGAGGCGAAACCCCCCACACAAAATTGTCATAACCCAAGGGCCCAAACTATCATTTTGCCCACCATTGTATATAAACGTACATAACTTGTATCTTATATCCAATGTGGGACAAAACACATTCAAACACCCAATTTTAGCAATTAATTTCTCATTCGTTTTAACTCCGAATCGAGAAATTCGAAATGCTAACTTAATCTACTCCCGGAGTAGAACAATATTATCCAATAATATTTAGTATTCCCGATACTTATAGTGTTCGAATTTCGCGTGCAAAAGTGGATAAACACACTTTTCACATATCTCTTTTCCAACATATCATCTTTGTAACTAGTTTGTAAATTGCAGCACCTTTCCTTATTCTTATACATGTAAATGATCATATAAATAGCAATCCTGATCCTCTATTGCAACTAGTGTTGCATCTCCTATTGCATTGTCTTCTATACACGACAAGTGTACAAAACTCAAATCACTTGTATATTTAAAGAAAAAATTTATACACTCGTCACACATAGAAATAAATACAATAGGAGATCCAACACGAACGAGAGTTTCAACTTATGCAGCACATGAACCTACTCCGCATAGGTAATGACTCACTAAATGAGTATTTTAGAAAATTCAAAATATTTGCGATGAACTTGCAGCTATAGGAAGACATGTTCTAGACAAAAACAAGGTATTTTGGCTTTTCCAAGGCCTTGGTCATGGTTACGAAAATTCGTGACCACTATGCTTAAACCTCTGGTGCCTTCCTATAAAGAGCTAATTCCCCTTCTTCAAAATCATGAAGCCAGAACCACAGCTAATGTAATTGAAAGCCAAGTTCCAATGGCCTTTTATGGGTGGGCATTCAAAAAGAAAGGTAATGGGTCTAATCACTTTAACTCCAAGACAAAGGTTTCATTCAATATGGTGCCAAAACCAGTAATCAAGGAAATAGTACTTCTTAGTCTTATGCAGGAAATAAATCCAATCACTCCTATGGCGAAAACAAAAATAACGAAAAGAGATTTCCTACCAATGAAGAAAACGTCGCGGTGTGTCAGATTTGTCGAAAGAAGGGGCATACTGAACTCAATTTTTGTAATCGATTCAATCACTATTATCAAGAAAACAATGCTCCTGGAGCACTAGCAACTCTCACAATTTCTTAAGATCCAGATGTTGAATGATTTCCTCAAACGGGGGAAGCTGCGCACATGACTGCAAACTTTGGCAAGTCTATTAACTTAAGGCCATATACTAATGGAGATGAAGTAATGGTTGGAAATGGACAATCACTTCCTGTTGCTCCGATTGGTGATGCAAAAATCGATATTGTGGAAATATTTTGATAAACCTTAGCAATGTCTTGCTAGTTCCAGGAATCAAGAAAGATTTATTGTCCATTAGTCAACTTACGGACAACTGGCCTTGTATTTTTGAATTTGATAAGGATGGATTTGTGATCAGGAACAAAGACACAAGAGGAATAATAACAACCAGATCAAGAAGAGGTGGTCTCTATGCCTTTGTTAACGGAAGACAAGAAGCTTACTTTGCGAATCGATTTCGCAAACAAATAAAGCATGTTGGCATCAAATAAAAGTGTCAAAATATCTTTTGTGATAGTTGTCAATTGGGCAAATCATGCAAGTTAGCTTTCCTTCTAACAGATGAGTGTGAGACCTTTTATGAAAATTCATTGCGACTTATGGGACCGGCCATATTAAAATCTGTCGATAATTATTGATGTTATTTTATATTTATTGATGGTTTTACTAAGTTCACATAGTTTTATTTCATAAAAAGAAAAACAGAATTTTACAACTGCTTCACTCGTTTTCATTGCTATGTTGAAGGTCAATTTGACAAAACAAATAAAATCTTTCGAAGGGATGAAGGCTTAGAATTTGCTCACAAAGATTTCATGTTGTATCTTGAGGATCATGGGATTCATCACCAATAGGCATGTCCAAATACACCTAAACAACATGGTCTAGTCGAACTGAAGCATCACGGAGTTGGGCCTGACCATGATGCTTCATGCAAAAGTTCCACCACAATATTGGGTTCACTGTTTTGCTACTGCACTACAAGAAAAAGGATTTTTGACAATGGCTAAAATCGGTTGTCTTTAATCAACAGACATTGCTAATAGTCATCCGCAACCACTTTGCAACGCCTTATTAGCAGTTGTACCTGCTAAGGTTGCTAATACTTCCGCAACGGCTAAAAGCCATTGCGGAAATATTTGCAACTCCTATCCCAACGACTTTAGTGCCATTGTGTAAAAAGGTCAAAATATGATTTTGACCCCTCTTTATATACGGCTAAATAGCCGTGGTGGATAAGTATATACTTATCCACCACGGTTGTTTAGCCATTGCCAAAGTCTTCTTTGTTTTTTTTTTAATTTTCTTTAATATAATTTATTTAGAAAAACTATACAACTAGAAATTACTAAAGAAAGCTAAAATGATAATGATTTCACTCATTCATTTCGCACAATACAATTTATCACAAAAACTAGCTGATGAAATATCTAGGGGAAGACAAAATTTCCACTATAGTATTGTATAGTATTGTAGCCCACTCACAGCATATATAACTGATTAAACATAGCAAAATTTCCTAATTTAGAATCAAATGAAAACATTAATACACCTTATAAAAGAAATAAACGATACACTTACTACAATACTATGTATCAGTTACAAATAAATAGTTTTCAAAAAAAATTAGATGGCAATTTTGAGATCTGACTTGATTTCTAACCAGACTAGTGTGTTCATATACTAAATGGATACTCCACTTTATAAACCAGCCATTATCTTTGCTATGGAAGACGTTAAAATATGACGAGGAAGGATACACAGACTGAGTATTCGGTATATCAGGTATTCTAGCAAGGTGAACCCAAAATGTTAATGTTTTAAATAATTTTGCATCAGAGCTATCTTGAAGAAGCAAATTTCCTTCAACACTACGATTGTAAACTATACTAAAGATAATATGAATTATTTACAAGAGGGAACAACATAGTTGGTGCTTTTGGAGGATTTTGAAAGGGTCAATATAGGAATAAGGAAGTACATATCCACATATCACAGAAACTAAGGTAACATATTGTTTATCAGAGGTTTGGATTATGAGGCGATAAATCCATTAATTCTTGTTGCAAAATATTTAAAAGGATGTAAAGCAAAATTTCCTATTTAAGAACCAAAAAAAACCTGTAACAAAAAAACATAAGAAAACTGGAGGTTATCATTAAGGGACTATACAAAGAAGAAAAAGGACTGCGTATTTTATATATTTTCACCAGGAAATACAGCAGGGTTAATTTTTTCTGTAAAAATTATCATTCATCACCAATTATTATGTAAAGCATTTAACAGAAAAATGTCTTGGCATAGGACAAGGATACTTCACAAATAGTCATGCAGCACAATTTCTGACGGAGCGGAAGCTAGTAGTTTGAGAAATTAAAGATCACGTCTTAAAATCCCGGATGATTCAAGAAAGTCTTGAAGATAAAATAACTCAAAATCTTTATTAATGATAAAAATGTATCTAACAAAGACAAATAACTGCAGCAACTATTTATAGGAAATATAAGAAAGAATCCTAATTGAAATAAACTAGGACTCCTATTTCTACTCCTATTTAGACTCCAAAAACACTAGAATCCTAACGGACTCGAAACGCTACCAAATTTGACCCAAAAATACTTCACCTTACGAGATGACACGTGTACAAATTTGGGCCCCATCCGACAACTAGACAATTAATTAAAAATAAAACAAAAACGCTGAAAATTGAAAAAAAACACTAAACGGACCGAACGAAGGCCTAAACGATGGAATTTGGGGTCGATCGGCTACCGTAAAACGGTCCTACGAATTCGATTGGATTCGTCTCGAAAAGATCTTCGATTTGGTATATTGTGGGCCCCGTAACTCCAAGCAGATCAAAAGTTATGGCTGTTTGAAGTTTCGCCGACAACGTTACGCTTGTTTTTCACTTTTCTTCCTTCGAACCTATCCAAAAACATGTCGGCTTCTTGTTCTACATCAATTTCTACAATAGGAAAGCTAGTTTACCAATTCTTCTCGATATATTTTCCAAAAAATAAGCAATTATCTACTAGGAATCTAGAGGAGATTGCTTTTGCGAAAGGTTCACATAAAGAAAAATGAGCATAACAGAACAATGAAAATGCTCAACTACAAGGCTACTTACTGAACCAACCAACTTAATGCTCGACTATGAAACTAAAATGGAAGTATATACAATTGTTTCAAATACCTTGTTTTTCAAATTCACTAAGACGAGATGATTCTCCGTTCCACCAGAAACAAGGTCATAACCTTTATCTAACAAAAGTAATATTAAAGAGGATTTTGGTTATATATCTTCCATCTTCAAAGTTGCGGTACACAAGTATGTAATCACCAGGTAACAAGTCATGCTCCAAGACAAAATCCCCCGATCACGAGGGGTTAATTGTGAGCAGATTATAAAAATTGATGAATACAAAAGGAAAGAAAAAATAAGGGAAATTAAGATTGATCATACCAGTGGACTCAAGCATGTACATTCTGCTACTATTATTAGGCAAACTTGATCACATTCACAAATTTTTCCTACTAACTATCGAGAGTTTTCACTTTTACTCACCCAAATTTTTGCTATATATCTCACCTTAATTGATAATTCCTACCGCTCCTTGCCGAGTCATTGCTTGACGTACTTGCACTAACACCAAGTGTGCTAAATGATCCCCGTGTGCTAGATGCTCGGTCCGTGCTAGATGAATCAAGAACCTACATTCGAAATCATATTAGAAACACATTACTCGCAAATTAGATTATCAACTTGATGCTTTTATACCTGTCTAATGTCAAAAGGTTGAAACAGAGCTGTGGTTGGTCGAAATGGAGTGGTAGATGGTGCGAATGGTGCTACAGGAAAGCTACTAAGTCCAAAATATGACACAACATCTTCTACCACTTCTTGAGTCATCTTAGCTCGCGTCTGAGTCATCTTTTTTGCCATTTGTTCCATCAACCCTTTCATTCGTTCTCTTTCTTCCCCCATCTCCAATATTTCATTCCTCATTTGCTCCCTCTCCACTCTCATTTGTTCATTTTCCTCCCTTATCCCTTCTTTTACTTCTTGTGTCACTTCTTCTCGGATTTTTTTCTTCATAATATCATATGAAGAAAGGGTTTGTCGATGCCGAGATGGTTTAACCCCTTGCTCCTCACACCTTACACGACCATGGCCATCTGTACCCATAAACTCAGTCCATATCATCTCTTCTAACTCCCTAGTGCGTTCTGACTCTGGTACACGAGATATACTCTCCCTCATTTGAGTTTGTATTAAAAATCACACTTTACGTGAGTATTACGACATTGTAAGTTGCATAATAGACATAAAATTATTACTCACAATGAGGTTAGCCGTATCTTGGTTAACTGGAGGCTTGCCATTTGGAGCGCGAGACATGCAAAACTTGTCTATACGACAAGGCTCAGTTCCCTGACTCAACAACTGCATTAACATAAAGAAATTGTTGATGAGGTTTTTATAATAATATGAATAAAAGTTTAAAATGAAAAAAATAAACCTGTTGTTTTGTTAGCTCAGAAAGTTGGAACTTGTATTGAGCAATATTTTTGGTGTTCCTTTCCGCTTCCAACTGTTATACACGAGTCGGCAATATTTCTATTACTCTTGATATCATAGCAAAAAGTATATTAATTGTATTATACTTTCAATTACCTTTGTTTTGTCTAATTTCCAGTACTCCATCATCAACTTCAACTGTTCAGGAGGAACAACATCAGTGGTAATCACAACTAACCTCTCCTCATCATCCTCATGTGGCTTGAAATATTTTTTCTTGATTTCATGTTTCCCTTGCTTCTACTTCCGACCAAAATTCTCAATGATAGAAGATTTCGCCTGATCTGGAAGTGTAGTCCTATCCTGATTACAAGTTAAGTGAGAAATAAATGTATACGTTAATTAAGTAAAAAAATTGATGAAAAAGAAACAAAAAAACCTCTATACCTTAATTTCACTCCAAAGGTCCTCAATGATACGTTGGAGCATCTGATCAAATGATGTATAAATCAGTGGGAACCTATATGAATTCCGAGCCATAACACCAAGTTGTGTTTGAAATTCTACTCTATCTGGCCCATCAACTTTCCCTTTAGCAGCAATCTCCAACTGAAGTTTTGTTTCCGGATTCCATCCTGCAATGGGGTTACTGTGGCCTCTACCCTTTTTCAAACAAACAGATGTGTTCGTTGTGTTCCCTAATAAGAAAATAACATCATAAATGTTATTATAAATACAAAAGATATTACCACCAATTTTCATAAAAGTAAAAGATCAACCTGAGCCAGACGGTAGATTAACTCCATTTTGATGTTCCGGAAGATGTGGATGGTGATGAGTATGATTTTGATTCCAACCTAAGACAATAAGTGATTTTGTATCATCAAATTATTTAATAAGTTTCTAAATGATCAAAGATAAACTAATATAATAACCTGATTTATTGGGATTGACAACGCTGGCCTCATGAGGTGTATGGCTTGAAACAAGCCCAAATCGAGATCAAAAATCAACTCTGTCTCCTCTATCCCTCGAAGGTAAGTCATGCGTAGAAGATGATCCGACAATCTCGCCAATGACATCTGTCATCGTCCTCCCATTATGTTTCCTCTTTCTAGCCATAAGTACCTGCACAACATTAATATGTTAATATAACTAACAAAAAATGATATACATAACTGACAATTCTACATATATTAGAAAAGAAGCATGCACAGAATGTTCAAACAATATATGGCTCATTAGAATTCTAATATAAAAAATGATATACATAACTGACAATTCTACATATATTTAATTTCAATTACACACCATCACATGTCACATTCATCGTGTTCACCATCTTTGTTGTCATTATCATCAACTTCGACTGCTTCAACTAATTCTCTTACCCAATTACCATCATCAAATATTGAACAATCGTCTAGTTCAATTGAAGCATGCATTTCAGTTTGCCGCTCCAAGGAATATACATCAAAATTATCCCTTCTATTCATTTTCATGACTACTTTCCAATCTGGTTCTAGTGGGTCATCAACATACCAGACTTGCTCAGCTTGAGCTGAAAGAATATATGGCGTAAATTTCAACTCTTCTAAGACAATCAGTTATAAGACAAAACCAAGTAGACAATCATTTAGTCAAGAATAAGTTGATGGTAAGTATATTAGTTTCAAAATCATACATAACCATTACCTTTTACCAATCTTCTTTCATAAATTTACATCAAAACTTATATAGTTTCAACATAGAACACTCCAGGAAAACAAAAAAACGTGCTGCTACAATAAAAATACCAGCAAAAGTAATATGCCTTGCATCATACACCTTTACAGTTAAGTTACATTTATGTCCCACCCAAAAGTAATATAGGAAAAATGATCAATAATAATCATTATGCCTGATGTGTCACAAAGATAACCATAATTTACCCATATCAAAAAAATAACATAATACAGTGTTTGCCGTGTGCAATTCAGTTAATTATGCCCCTACAAGAAGGCCAAAATCAAATGTTCTAACATGAGCAGGGAACCTGAAAAGAAAAAACAGAACTCATAAAAGAAAAAAAGGTAAACACTTTGACATCCACTTCAAGATCAAATAAATAATCATCCATGGCCTAAAATAAATAATAGAAACAGAGAAAATTCAAAGCCCATCTCAAATTAACAGACTTTTTCGGAATTTATATCATATAAAAGCTAATATCAGAGTAGAAACATTGAGATTTAAAGAGAATAAATGAATTCCTTGCCCCGATTAATTCAATCAGACATCTTATTTATGTTAAACAACAACTACTCAAGTCTTTAAAGTGGTATGGGAAATCCTAAAACTTGTTTTAACAGATTTAGGTCCTGCTCCTGTCTCAAAAACCAAAACCCAATTTGCCTTTTTGTGTTTTTCCTAGAATATCTACTCCCCACCAATCATAATCTTCCGGGTAGTTGTCAGTTAATAACGTTTAGGAATTAATGTTTAAAATACTAAAACAAAACACATAAGGTTAAAAGGACCTATAGATGAAGTAATTAGTTTATCCATGAATCAAACATCCACATTTTCATATAATATTAACTACCTAATTTCATGCCATTGTAAGTCAAAAACTCTCCATACAAGTCTACCATTATTACTATTCCATCACTTCTCTCAACTAGTTCATCTAGTAGCCTTCATGTCTCAAAACTATCTCATCAAATAGGTACAGGAGGCAATTAATCCTAATGTCTCATTGTTATAAACTACTGCAGCTCTTCATGTCTTTTGCTCAAACTCACACAATTTATGGAGCAGTGCCAGTTTTTGACCTTTTTTCAGTCCATATATAATATGAGGCTTCTATAATGAAGGCCAGAGGAGGAAGGACAACAACAAAATATGTAATAATTTCAAGTGATTGAACGTAATTGATGATTAGCATAAATTAACACTACTTACCTTGTTGCAACCAGGAACAAGGTCCTGAAGGAATGAAATTCCTTCACTAATAATTTTCTCCCTCCTCACCTACATTACGAAAGAATATCCAAAATTGATGACCAACACACAATGTCAATTCAAAATCAATACTTATCAATTATCAAACCTTATCAATAAAAATTTCATAATTTTATTACCCTTTCAGCAAGACTAATCTAACAAACTAAGGATTCTAGATAAATTCTAATTAAATATCAATTTGGATTACTCATATTTGTCTGACTGATCCTTGAGCTCAAATACCTGAACGAAAAATAATGAGGTAAAAAATTAAGTTTTCATGTAAAGTCCTAAAAACTGCACTATGAAAAGCTTTCTTTTAATCAGGGAATAATATCTTGTATATTCACTCAAGACTAACTTAAAACCAAATTAAGAATTCTAGATAAATTCTATCAACTCCAATTTATCAATTTTGTCTCACCGATGCTTGATCTTAAATACATATAGGCTCTGTAGAACGACAGACAAGTAAATAAACTTAAATGAAGGAAACTAAAAAAACAAGAACACGAATCTAATAACATCATCTACATAAATAAAGCTACTAAACCTCTAATAATTCCACACTACTCATTCTCATTCCTAATTAATACCCGAACCTCCTCTACTTAGAAGACTTTGAGCAGAGTATTCCCGCTCCATTTCATGGCCGTACGCAGACATCGCACGTAATTACTCTACGCTGCAAGCTACAGATCAAGTATCATTTTCCAAACAATATAGTCTTCTTATTGATAATAACTGATTCGCCTGCATCAGCAACTAAATCAACAGATCAATCACTGATACAATTACAACCAGCTGAAAACTACATATTTCAACTTCCTGCAATACATAAATAGAGATGAAACTCACCAAACTCGAACAGTTCTGCAAATTTTTCACAAAATTAAGCAACACTGATTATAACATATAACAAATGTCTTTCAAAATCGAATTGGATATAAAAAACGTTTGTGATTATAACATACAAGAATGATTACTCGAGGAATTTCCATCCACTTCAAAATTTCAGCTCCAATCAGAGAAAAACAAACAGAACTCTAAACGAGAGAAAAAAAGCTGAAGAAATATAAGCTTCATTCTACATATACATACATGTATATACTCTCATATGCATGATTAGAACGCCTTTCAACGGAATCGAATAGCAGCAGCGATCCAACAGCGGTGCCGACGGCGGCGATTCCAATGGAAGCAACCGTCGGAAAACGAAAATCGAAGGTTGGATTGAGAAATCGGAGATTGTATCAGAATGGGGTTTTTGGTGGAAGAAAGAGGGATTGGAGTCTATTCTGGGTAATATAATTAATTTAGATAATTTATTATTAAAAAAATAATAAATAAGTAATTTTTATTATTCAATATAAAAACTTCTCAAACGGCCATTAATCACCGTTGTGGATGTATTTGATTTTTCATTTTTTAAGGTGGTGTAATCTAATTAGATAATTTGTATTTAAAAATATGAAAATAAAACTTCCACAACTGATTTAGGCCCGTTGTGGATGTCAATTACACTTGGGAAAAGTTAAAAAGAGAAAACTACATCTGGAACAGCTCCTCAACAGCCGTTGTTGATGTTGATCATAAGCCAATGGCTCCTCATTGGCCGGTGGGAATTCTTAGTTATCACCAACGGATTTATCAATCATTGTTGATGGTTCTTTCTGAGTCGGGCAACTAGCCGTTGTGAATGTTCATGTAGCAAATAATTGCTTTTCTTGTAGTGCTGCCATCTAATTGATAAATCATAAACATGAAGTCTCCACTTTTTCGAGTTTATGGGAAGCACCCTGATTATTCTTCTTTCCATGTGTTCGAGTGTAAGTGTTTCCCATGCTTAGCTGACTATTGAAAAAATAAATTGGAACCAAAATCCTTACCGTGTGTTTTTCTTGGATATAGCATAAAACATAAAGGTTACAAATGCTTATATCCAGTGATGGGCTGCATAATTATTTCTCATCATGTCGTTTTTGACGAAAGTTGTCTACCTTTCACTAATTCGAGCTCATTATATGCCATGACATGCTTTGAAGGAGATATTTCAACTTACAATGAGTGGATTGAATCTTGTGATACTACTTATCCTACTGACATTCTCCTTCAGGAAATGGATTGAGCATCTTGAAATTCGAAGCACCCGATGCTCACAATATGTCATATGGTTCTTGTGATTCTACCAATCTGATTTGTTCTAATGCAGCTAGCTCATCTCCACAAGTTGATTCTTCATCCACAAATGATGTTTTAGAAAATGCGATTCCACCACATAATCTCACCATCGACTTGAAATCTATCATACCCGTGGAGAATGATTCAGTTGATGTTAATGAGAGGCCACAATCACCCTTTTCTCCTGATCATGCTGCACATATTCCAGAATCTCCACTTATTCAGATGATAACACGCTCAAAGCATGAAATTCACAAGCCTAATCCTTGCTATGCTAATTATAAATAAATTTGAAATTCAAATCTATATAAATATATACTTTTATAATTTAAATAAAAAATATATTAAAACACATATACAGTAAAACACAGGCAACACCACCATCTTTTCCGGCAACCACCACCATCTTTCTGGCAACCACCACCAACCTCCGCCTGAAATCGAAGCCGCGACATCCGCCTACAAATTCCAATACAAGCCCAAGCCTCGCCACCACGCCTAAAAAAATTGCAGCTAAAATTCCCACCTCCGCCTGCAATACCACCTCCGCTTGAAATCACATCATCACCTCAACCTTCAAATCCGAGTAGCAGAAAAGAGGGGCAGGCGATGTGTGTGGAAGGGAGTAAGGGGAGTAAGGCCGGCAGATCTGAGAATGATGGTGGTGGACGAGTTTTTGTACGGCGGTGGTGATTTGTGTTTGTGGTATGCCGATGGTGGTCGACGGAGGTGGTGTTAGAGGCGCTTGTACAGTGTTGGTGAATGTGTGTTGGTGGTACGTCGGAGGTGGGGAGGTGGCTGATTAACCAGGGAAGATGAAGAAGAAGAGGGGTGGGGAAGGAGAAAAAATAAAGGAAAAAGAAAAAGAAAAGAAGAGAAAAATTAAAAAAAAAAGTGAAGATTTTGGGTTTGGATTACCCAAACCCATATTATCCTACCCATATACATCATATCCTCCCCAAGTACCAATATTTATTCATTTTTAATTAAAATTGGAGGGATAAAAGAGTCATTTTACAAGTATATTTAACACAAAAAAACTAAGCTACTCTCAGTCCCAGCGAGTGTACAACACTCTCCGTTAGTTTCTAACGGTGAGGGGTTTTCATGCAGGATTTTAAAAATCACAGGGGCATATCAAGTTATTTTTAACATAGGGGGATGTGTGCAGGTTTCGTATATCACAGGGGTATAAAATATAATTTTCCCTTTCCAATGAGTACAATGTTCCCTTTCTCGAACCACTTGCCACTACCCTATTCTCTTTGGTGATTATCCAAGACCCATCACTGAATATCGTGGCATATCCCTCTCGGTCTAATTGACCCACGGATATAAGGTTTCTCCTAAGACCCGAAACATGTCTCACCTCACTCAACTTGAGTCCCACTCCATTGGCATCCTCGATTTCAACATCACCCTTACCTATGGTGTTCAAGGTTTCGTCTCCTCCTAGACAGACCTTTCAAAACTCACTGAAAACATAGTTGGCAAATATGCTTTCCTCCGATGTAGAGTGATAGGATGTACCTGAGTCCAAAATCCAAGTATCCCTTGGATCCTCGGTATAACAAACCAAAGCATCACCATGATCCTCCGTCATGTTATTCACGGATCCCTCATCTTGCATCTTCTTCCTATCTTTCTTCGGTTCCTTGTACTTGTTTTGGTAGTGTCCGTATTTTCCGCAATTAAAGCATTCCACTTCCTCCTTGCATTTTCCCCGGTGACTATTTTGATTGCTTCTTCCACCGACACTTAAGGCCCCTGCCATAAGTTTCACAGATTCTTTCCTACGAATATCCTCGCTCAGAATCATATCCTGAATTTCTTGTAGCTTTAGAGTCTTATCCCCAGAAGAACTACTTACCGCAGTCACAATAGCACTCCAACTATCAGGCAAGGATGAAAGTAGGATCAAAGCTTGGATCTCATCATTGAACGTGATTTCTATCGAATTCAACTGAGTTAAAATCATGTTAAGCTTGCTGATGTGATCCGTCACAGATCCACCTTCACCCATCCTCAAATTAAACAATCTACGCATCAAATATACCTTGTTCCAAGTGGATGGCTTCTCGTACGTATTTGATAGCACCTTCACCAGACCCACTGTAGTGTTATCTTAGATGATGTTAAAAACAGCATTCCTCGCCAGTGTCAATTGAACCACACCCAGAGTTTGGCGATATAGCAACGCCCAATCTTCTTCCGTCATCTTCGCCGGCTTCTTTCTTGTCAACGATTCATGTAGCTTTTACTGATACAGATAATCCTCTATCTACATCTTTCAAAACCCAAAATCCCTACCATCGAACCTATTTATCTTAACTTTTACCTCATCACCAGCCATAGCTCCCACTCGATAAAAATCTCAAAGCTAATCTAAACTCACGCGTGTACCCTCATATCTAGTTCTAAGACGTCTCCTAAAACTTAAACCCTAGGCTCTTGATACCAGTTGTTAGGAATTAGGTTCTCAATGGTGAAAAACAACAAGAAAAATAAGAATAATATGAGAGAACAAAAGTAAGAAGAAAGACACAATTTTCCTGGTGGAAACCCAATCAAAGGAAAAAATCACCTCCAACTAGATTTTCTTTAAACTCTCAATGTGATTCAAAGTTAATTACAATGTTTAAGTCTAGCTATTTATAATAGTAGAGCACTTCTGAACCCTAACTAACTAGGAAAAATAATCCTAAAATAAAAGGAAGAGTTCTAATCACAATAGGAAACAAAAAAGGAGTCCAAAACTTGCCAAATCCGAAACCCTCTTGGATGTACCCAGCGCCGAACACCGCGGCGTTGAGGCCCGAATGCCATGGCGTTTTGTCATCTGACGTCGCGGTGTTTCTCAAAGTGATTTAAAGTTAATTACAATGTTTAAGTCTAGCTATTTATAATAGTAGAGCACTTCTAAACCCTAACTAACTAGGAAATATAATCCTAAAATAAAGGGAAGAGTTCTAATCACAATAGGAAACAAAAAAGGAGTCCAAAACTTGTCAAATCCGAAACCCTCTCGGATGTACCCAGTGCCGAACACCGCGGCGTTCCCATTTTGCACCGTAACGCCGTGACGTTTTGTCCTGGAACTCCTTTTGGCCCATTTTATTTCTTTTTCACCCGTTTCCTCTTGTCTTCGATCCTTCTTTTTGATCCGGCTTCACTAACCCAACACTCATTATAGAAGCATTGTTAGTGTCTTGTAGTATTTGACATTCACTCGACCATATCTTTCATACTTTGTAAATTTTGTTTGCTAATTTATGCACAATCCAACAAAAGGAAACTATCAAGGTGTTAAGCGCATTGTTCGGTATGTTGCTGGAACATTTGGTTATGCTTTTTGTGAAGCTGATTGGGCCGGGTGCCCATTAACTAGACGATCCACCACATGATTTTGCACATTTCTTGGGAGCAATTGCTTATCCTAGAGTTCTAAAATACAACCTACTGTCTCACGATCAAGCGCAAAAGCTGAATATCGATCTATGGCTTCTACAACTGCAGAACTTACATGGCTTTCTTTATTACTTTGTGATATTAGGATTCCACTATTACAACCTCCAACACTACTACAAAAATGACCTATTACAGCGATTTTTTTTGGCCAATTACAGCGGTTTTAACCGCTGTAATAGGTACCGCTGTAATAGGCACCTATTACAGCGGTTATACAAATAACCGCTATTAAAAAAAAAAAAAAATTATTTTTCCGGGGCCTATTACAGCGGTTTTTTCATAAACCGCTGTAATAGGCCCCGGAAAAAATTTTAAATTTTTTTTGACTGTGTCGGAATGATACGAAATTCGCACGGTCATAACGAAACGGCATTTCGAACAAAACGCAAGGCAAAGCCTTGCGCTCTCGTGATTTTAGCCATTTGAGATCGTTTAAGGCCTCAAATGTGCGTTTTATTACAAAAATAGGGTATTTTTGTAATAAAACGCACATTTGAGGCCTTAAACGATCTCAAATGGCTAAAATTCCGAGATCGCATGACAATGTCATGCATTTTGTTTAGAATACCGTTTCACTATGACTATACGAATTTCGAGTCATTTCAATACCGCAAAATTTCAACCGAGAAATATTTTCGTAAATACACAAATATACATACACCCATCCACACATACACAAATATACATACACCCATCCACACATACACAAATATACATACACCCATCCACACATACACAAATATACATACACCCATGAACATACACCCAAATATACATACACCCATGAACATATACCCAAATATACATACACCCATCCACATATACACAAATATACATACACCCATCAACATATACGCAATATACACAAACCCATCCACATATACACAAATATACATACACCCGGACATACACAAATATACACATATACACAAAATAACTACACCCACACATATACACATATACAAATATAGATATATATATATATAGAGGGAAGAAGAGAGAAAGAGAAGAAGCTTACTATCGTCGTGGCGGCGGCGGCGGCGGTAAGTGGTGGTGGCGGTGGCGCCGGTAAGTGGTGGTGATGTCGAGCTTTTTTGGGGAGGGGGGGATCGAGAGAGAGAGAGAGACCGAGAATAGAGAGAGAGAGAAGCTGAAATGGGTTTTAAATTTTGAGAGTGGGAGAGAGAAGCGGGAAGATAAAAATATTTCAAATTTTTTCGTACATGGCCTATTACAGCGGTTTTTTTAAAAACCCCTGTAATAGGTATACCCTATTACAGCGGTTTTTTTAAAAACCCCTGTAATAGGTTTAATTTTTTTTTTTTAGCTGCCTTTTACAGCGGTTCAGTAGTGAACCGCTGTAATAGACTTGGCACCTATTACAGCGGTTCATGAAAGAACCGCTGTAATAGGTGCCGCGTATTACCCATTACAGCGGTTCTTTCACGAACCGCTGTAATAGCCCCCTCCGTTCAGCGGTTTTTTGAAAAACCGCTGTAATTGGGACGCTGTAATAGGATCTTTTTGTAGTAGTGCAACTCTGTTTTGTGATAATATGAGTGCTTTACAAATGACGATAAATCCTTCTTTTCTTGGAAAGACCAAGCATATTGAAATAGATTACCATTTTGTTCGAGAAAAAATGGCGTTAGTAAATCATGTTACCCGATGTGCCCTCTTGTTCTCAACTCGCAGACATTTTCACCAAACCACTGAGTCGTGCATCACATCAGACTCTTCGAACCAAACTGGAGCTTTCATTGAATAGACATCCCCGTTTGAGGGGGAATATTAAGATGAATTTGCCCTGTAAAATGGATACATTACAAGAGCATAATCACTGAGATTTCTCAAGCCTGCAAACCTTAGAAGTTTCACATGCAAGATTCACTCATGGATCTTCTATTGCAAATTGTGTTGCAATGTCCTATTGCACTTCACATATGAATGCCATGTGTATAAATATTTCATTGAATATAGATTTATTATGGATTATATATACTTGTCGTGCAAGCATGATACACAATACAAGATGCAACACCATTTTGCAATAGAAGATCTCATTTGTATGGAAAACCCTCTATAAAAGCCTTAAATCATCCTATAATAGCTTAGCATCCTTGTAAATAGTTTGTAGATTACAACATCTTTCCTTATCTATACTATTATATATTTGAAGGATGTGTTTGACCAATTTTGACTTCAATTGAGCTAAGTTCTAATTTTCTAGAATTTTGAGTTTTTTAATTGTGAAATAAATTATTGTTGGTCCCAAGTGGCATACGAAAGGGTCTAGAAGGGGGGGGGGGGTTAAATAGGCCCAAAAGTCCTTTTCGACTTCAAAAATTCGTATTAAAAATGTGTTGGCTACTTGAAAAGTAGGCACTTAACTAAGCGTCTATTGAAGACTTTTTTTAGAAAGATAACTTAGACTTCAAGATTTGAATACTATAACCAAATAGGTTTAAGCGTTCACTTCTTTGATTAGTGTTAGCACAGCGGAATTAACTTTATAGTCTTCTTGTTTGAAAGCTTTGAGCGTCACAAACTGTTTCTTAGTTGCTTGGCTTTTGATTGTGTTTAACTTAATCAATTTATGCAATGATATGATAATAATGGAATTGACTGTAAAGTAAATAACACAATATTTGTAAGGTTCATTGAGTGGTGTAATCCCAACTACGTCCTTCTTCTCCTTGAACACTTGGAGGCAATCCACTAAGATGATTCTCAAAGAATCACATAGAATCTTCTACAAATTAGGGAGAGATGGATGTCGATGACTTGAGCTCCTTGATCACACAGATTTCTGCTCCAAGACACTTCTATCCTCTTGTTTCTTTCACTCAGAAATAATACAAGTATCCAACTTCGACTTCACACAGATCGCGAGGCTTGGATGGGGTTTTTCTAAACGGTTTGTTTGATTTTGATAAAGTTCAAACAACTGGGAATATCTCAATAGTAATGAAGTTTTCTCTGAAAAGAAAGTTTGAGATATTGGTTGACTGTCTTAGGAATTTAAGAAAAGCAAAGAGAATGTTTGGTTGAATGTTCTGGATTTTCTGAGAGTTTTAAGGAATGAGACTTCAATGCAACAACAATTTGGCTTGGAATAAGTCGGGTATATTTGGCTTGTTGTTGAAGTCCTATTTGTAGGCATTCTTGGAAAAAGTGTTCGTTTGACACATGCACAGGCGCGTGTCTCTCACTTCCACGAGTGAACAACTTTTTTCCTTTTTCCTGAAAATCTGTTGCACAAAAGTTGGTGCTGCAGTCTGTGAAAGTTAACAGTCCAATAGGGTGGCTTCTCCGTACGTCCGAAAGAGCTTATCACATTTAATGCTCTTATCAGCATTTAATGCACTGAGAATATTTGCATTAATCTCCTTCTGGACTTAGAAATAAATTCAGGTGAAATCAGTCATTGATAGACGCTCATTCATCCTTGAATAACTTCAGTCCTAATGAACTCTTGAAATAACTGGTCGTTTTGGACGCTTGGAATCTTTACCTTCATTCAGACTTCAGGCGCTTGAATCTTCAAACTTAACTACTGATAAACTCACTAAAAAATTATCAGACGCTCAGTCTAAGAATACTTAGCCTAACACTCTTGAATAAAAATAAAACAAAGCCTATAAAACCTATTACAATTCTAACGCTCAAAGCTTATACATGATTTCTTCTAAAAATCAAACTTACATATTTTGGGGTCTAACAAGTAATCATCATTGTCATCATCAAAACATCCAACATGAAATTCCTAACTATTATCATTGGTAGATGTCATTCCATATTTAAAAGTAAAACTTTGGTCAAAAAAATTAATGAATCACATGTTTAAAATTTGAATCAGTCAAAACATTTCTCTCGAGAAGGAAAATTATATAATTGGCAGCCAAAAATTGATTTTGATGGAAATCCTATAGGAAAGTGAATAACTATAATGCAATTGACAAATAAAAAAAAAAGGAAAGCTTTTGTCTTCATACTCAACACATCAATTAATATGGCTAACTTCATGGATTGGTGGATTTTGGAGTTTCCCTTTTCCATAATTAGGTCATTAAATTGATTACATAAGCTTAATAAGAAAAGTACCTTAATAAGTTAATATCTACATATTTTCTAATCATATAACTATAGTAGAAGCTATTCATATTGTCTACTTCATAGGTTTGCTGATCTTTTCTACTGTTGTTGTCTGGGTAATGTTCCAAAATTTAATATATTATTCCTTTTAATGCATGTTTTAACCTCTTAAGTCATTTCTCATTTTCATGATATTGTTTTGTATATTTGCATGTAATGTATTTTCTAATTTCTTCCATGGATTGGAAAATGCTTTATCGAGAGGTATGAATATTCTGCTTTTCGACTTTACCATGTACCGAATATATTTTTTCTCTTGATGCATGTTCTAACCTCTTAAGTACATTTCTAAGATGGTTTTATGCTTTTAAACGTTTTCAGGATATTGTTTCGTATATTTGCATGTAATGTATTTTTTACTTTCTTCCATGGATTGAGATGAAAAAGGCTTACAAGACTATCTAGAGATATGGATATTATGCTTTTCGACTTTACCATGCACAAAATTTATTTTTAATATGCTTTTGATACTTATTTCCGTGCATAGCACGGTGTTCACACTATTATTTGTCACACCCCCAATTTTTAGCCCCCAAAGGGCCCAAATTGAAAGCAAGAATCTTTCAATATAATATCTCAATCCAAATGTCGAAATAATTTAACAATTTCTAGTAGGTTTCCAACCCTAATAATGTCAACCAAACATATAAGTAAACTTACTATCCATGACTCAACCTGCGATATTCAACTCTAGGATTGTCCATGTCTACTCTCATGATCCTCCAAGCCAGTCTCATTGTTCAACTCACCTCTAACTGGAAGGAAAGTAAAATACGTAAGCAAATGCTTAGTGAGAGCTAGTGTTTGTGTGAAAGGTGCTTAAAATAGTTTTTAGACCCAAAAACCATAAGTTAATGAGGTGAAATCAATAATAGTTTTATTTTTCAGAAAATCATTGAAATAGTTAAAATGACATTTGCGTTCATGACATCACTTAGCAATTGGTAAAATGACACTAAAACTTTAACATAAAAACTTAGTATATGCATTCAATCAATAGGTGGTTACAGTAAACTTTACATTGCACATTTAAGCAGTAGGGGGCCATGTTAGCGGTAGCATCGCGCCCGATGACTTTGGTTATAGTGCTTTGGGTCTCGCTGCTTCTTCCTTGTCACCCCTGAATAATCGGCTTAAAAGCCATCCCTTATGCCTCCCCACTTAGGCTCGCGAAGCCTGTTTGGTCATATCCGGGGAATGCCACAATTCAATTCCTACGATCCACTCAATCTCAGAACACTCCATCTTTGGGTGTTGGGGGTATTTGGCCGTGGATAGCGGGAACCGTTTTAAGACCGCAGGCTTGTGCTTGTCGAGCCGAACCCTAGCCATATCCACGCCCGACACTCAATCATATACAATATGCAATTACATAATTTCATATTTGATGCAATAGCCCCCTTTAGGCTCATGATTTAGTAATCAGTCGATTTAGTAATCAATCAGCTTTATTGAATAAGTGTCAAAACCGTTGTTAAAGAGATGGTTTTGTGGAAAGTATTTTCGCAAAAAACGCATTTTGAATGATTCATGGCTTTGCCAAAATGTACAATGCAATGGTTAAGCAAAAGTGTTTTAGAGATTATTTGAAAAGCATTGGAAATCATTTTCATTTGATAAAAGATCAAACAATGACAAATGCCTATAACTATATATACGACGTAGTAAAATTTCCTTTTAGTTTTGAAAGACTTATAAATATAATTTTAGGAGGTAACTCACCTTGTCTAATTGAATACCAAATCTCAAGTCCAGAGTTTGAGTGACATTCAACATATCTCGTAAGTGCAAGTACCTATTCTAAATAAGGATGCGATAAAAAATATGTCCATAACATTAGTTATGGGGTAAACTCAATTCTCAACACGATTCGATTAGTATAGTGAATTACCAAAAGTTAAGGCTAAGTGTTGGTCCCAAGTGGCATACGAAAGGGTCTAGAAGGGGGGGGGGGCTGAATAGACCCTGAAGTCTTTTTCGACTTCAAAAGATTTCGTATTAAAATGATTTTTGGATGCTTGAAAAAATCGACGCTTGAAGAGTCTAACGCTTGACTTAAGCATTCACTTAAAAATATAGGCGCTTTGGTGAAGCGTCTAATGAAGACTGTGTTTAAAGTTAACTTAGATTTCAAGAATTGAATACTTTAACCGAGTAGGTTTGAGCGTTCACTTCTTTGATCAGTGTTAGCACAGTGGAATGATTTTTGTAGTCTTCTTTTAAAAGCTTTAACGTCACAAGAAGTTTCTTAGTTGCTTAGATTTTGACTGTGTTCTACTTAATCAGTTTATGCAATGATATGATAGATAAAAGAATTGACTGAAAAGTAAATGACACAATGTTTGTAAGGTTCGTTGGGTGGTGTAATCCCAGCTACGTCCTTCTTCTCCTCGAACACTTGGAGGCAATCCACTAAAATGATTCTCAAAGAATCACACAGAATCTTCTACAAATTCGGGAGAGATGGATGTCGATGACTTGAGCTCCTTGATCACACAAATTTCTGCTCCAAATCACTTCAATCCCCTTGCTTCTTTCACCCAGAAATATGGCAAGTATCCAACTTCGACTTCACACAGATCGCGAGGCTTGGATAAGGGTTTTTCTAAAAGGGGTTTGTTTGATTTTGATGAAGTTCAAACAACTGGAAATATCTCAGTAGTAGTGTAGTTTCTTCGAAAAGAATGTTTGAGATATTGGGTTGACTGTCTCAAGATTAGAAGAAAAGCAAAGAGAATAATTTCTTGAAAGTTTGGCTTTTCTGAGATTGTAAGGAATGAGACTTCAATGCAACAGCAATTCGACTTGATAATTGTTCTCTGTATTTGGCTTGTTGTTGAAGTCCTATTTTTCTTGGAAAAAGTGTCCGTTTGACACATGCAAGGGCGCGTGTCTCTCACTTTCACGAGTGAACAACTTTTGTCCTTTTTCCTAAAAATCTGCTGCACAAAAGTTGGTGTTGCAGTCTTTGAATAGTTGACAGTCCAATAGGGTGGCATCTCCGTACGTCTGAAAGTGCTTATCACATTTAATGCTCTTATCAGCATTTAATACATTTGAATTAAATGCCCGTTGGTATTTAATGCTTTGAGAATATTTGCATTAAAACTCCTTCTGGACTTAGAAATAAATTCAGGTGAAATTACTTCTGTCCCATAAGGTAACGCTTGACATAGCTGATCAATTGGACGCTTGGAGACTTTATCTTCATTCAGAAATCAGGCGCTTGAGTCTTCGAACTTTACCACTGATAAACTCACTTAGAAATTATCAGACGCTTAGCCTAAGACTACTTAGCCTAACACTCTAGAACAAATATAAAACAAAGCCTATTACAAATAATAATTCAAAGTCGAAAAACAAACTTACATAATTTTAGGGTCTAACAAAGGTCCTAATTGTCATCATCAAAACATCTAACATGAAATTCCTAACAATTTCCCCTTTTTTGATGATGGCAATACTTACTCTTTCATAGTTCAAGAGTTAAACAACCAAAATAAAAGTTAGCTTTGATTAGATAAGTTAGTTAAAGTTAGTTACGGTTCAACGAGATGTTTCAGCTGAAAAATGCATTTTATATATATCGAGAGTTACAAGCATTTTTACAACAAAAAAAAATGAGAGACAAGAATATAGATAATGCAAATCAAAAAGCTCTAATGACTTGATCTAACTTTGTATCGCTTGGGCATTTCAGCTCGGATAGCTTCAGTCAGATTGTCTTCCAAGGTCATCATCGCTTCATGATCTTTGTTGATTATGAGCTTGTTTTCTTCTTGTTGTCTCTTCTTGAAAGCGGTAAAATGTTTGTCCCAATCCGTTGGATCGATACCAATATACCTTAGACAAATTCTGAAAGTTCGGACAAATTCAGACATCTGCCTCTCTTCAGCTAAAATTTTAGGATCTGAAGGTTCTGGAATGGATGTTCTTTGAAAAGGGATGTCGATCTGTTCTAACATTGCTCTTGTAGGTATTGGTAGATTTGGATATAGTGCTCTTGGAGGTTCCCTTAGTGTTCTACTAGGCGCTCCAGAGTCACTTACTTGTAAAGTGGTTATCCAGGATGGGAGACTTAGCGTTGAAGGAGAGGTTAGAACTTGACGCTTGAGAGGCGTGGGTTCTTGAGCTCTTGAACTCGACGTTTTTCTCTTTTCTCCTTTCTTCTTATCTTCCCCCTTATTGCCATCATCAGACTTCAGAAAGTGATCTGTGAGTAGACTGACCTGATGAGCAATCTGAGACATAGAATCTGTGATGTCATCCAAACGCTTGTCGAAACGTTCCTGTAGGGCAAGGAGCTTAGTGCTGGTAGCATCATTCAGAGAAGTCTCAAAGGTTTCGAGGCGCTTTTCAAGCTCTTTTCTCATGGCAAGTTGGGTTGCTTGAGTGGCATCATGCATTCTTGAAAATCTTGTTTGCACTCACCAACAACCGCTTGAGCTGAACTACGCATATGAGCAATCTGAGCGCTCATAACATGTGTCTCAATCTTTGCCAAATCATCCTTAATCCAGTGAAGGGATTCTTTGTTCTGAGCAGCATGGGCACTGATATTCTCCAAAACGGATTTGAGCAAAGGACCGAAGGATTGACTCTCATATGATTGAACCGCTTGAGGAGCCGGTCACTTGAACCTTGATGAGTGTTTGAGAGAGTCAATAGGAACTTGATATGCAGGATCAAAGACAGTACCTCGTATGTCAAGAGAAAGATCCTCAGCAATATCATCAGCAACTGGTTCAGAAGCATCAGGAATATCCTTTGGTGGAGACGCTTGAACGGGTTCTTCAGCAGGTGCTGGAATATTGGTGACTTCCGATGTGAACGCTTCAACTGACTTAGCAGGCGCTTCCTCAAGCGTTGACTCTGGTTGACAAAAGTCATCGAATTGGAAGTTCCAATTTGCTAAATCGGCATAGGAGGTGGACGCATCTTCCAAAAGTTCATCAAGTCTGGTTCTAGTCACACAAGTTTCGGAAATGAATGTGCGGAGGGGACTATCAATGGCCCTGATCTGCATTGGACCAATGATATCCAGCACATGATGCGGAAAGAGTTTGGACGACGCTTGACAAATGGAAAAGATTGAATCTGGGCGGTAATCTCTGGAAAATCCAATCAAGCAGTTAGAAGGAAGAGACTGGAGACGCTGAGCCTCAGGCACATAAGCAGTGTAGTACTCTTCTAAGTATGGATAGAGCGCTTGAGCGAGTCCCTGATTTCTTTCAAGCAGTGAGAGGACAAACTCATAATGATTGAGTGCCTCTGTGCGGAGAGAAGGGAGCAAAGGATATCCTCGGAAAGAGTTGATTACAGAGCCGTTCCATTATCAGAGATTTGCAGTGAAGATTTTGTCGAACAGAGACAATGGAGTCATAATCCTCACCATCATATTGAAGTTATCCTCACAGTGGCTCGGAGCAAAATTCAAGCATGATACAGAAGAGGTACCACTGGAAGATGTTTGAGATTTGAAGAGTAGAGGAGTATTGGACAGTCGGTAAAGCTCTTGACGCAGACACTGCTCAGTTTGATGTCTAACGAGTGGGAGCTTCAGAACAGGTCCAACTCTCTGTTGACGCTTCTTCAGGCAATACTTGGCAAACTGACGCTTCTTGTCATGCATGCCTATGCCAAATAAATGGGGAGCTTGGACTAACTCTGAGAATGTGTATTTGTGGCCCACATACGCTTCAACCCAGTTGACTTCATTTATGCAGTAATCTGTTCCAGCATTGACCATAGCGCGAATGCCTTCATGATGAATATCTCTGATAGATTCAAAGCGATATCTATCAGTCTGATAGTTGGCGTTCCAGACATTGTCAAAGGATGCATCGGCTTCAGTCTAAATTAAATATGTCAATGATTCTAGACGCTCACTGGCATGAACTGCTTTATTCTTCCACAGGCGAAGTGGGTTAACTGAAGATTGATTTTCAATACTATTAGCAGTCTGAGGAAAGTGTGTGTAGCCTTCTCTGTTCAATATTCTGCTTCAGATGGATTGAGAAAGCTAAGACGCAGAGGCTCATACACCTGAATGTTGTAATCCCTTAGGGCGAAGCCTGTACTCCTGCTGTGGGCATAATCGAGATAATATGCCAAATCCACATCACATCTAGGAGTCCTTCCTCCTTGTCTGTCTTGTTGAAGAATAAGAGAAGACGGTATTTGACTAGGGGTTTTTCCAAGTTCAATGGCTCTATAGAACTTTCGCTCGATTTCTGTCAACTCCGTGTTAAACACGATATCCCTGATTTTATTGTCGTCTTCAATCAACAGGGCAATTTCATTCTCAGCAGCAATGTATCTTTCTTCATTGTATCCTGCATGAATGAAATCTTCTTCGAGTGCTGGAGGCATGTAGTTGATCGAATGATCAATCGTCTTCAGCGGGTCCAGTTGGAAGAAGTGTCTGCGCTAAAACGTCTTCAGCAACGCTCTGACCTTCTGAGCGTGCCTCTGTTATCGCCTAAATAGGGATTGATGTTTGAACCTCTTTAGTAGCAGGTTCCTCAGCGTCAGTTGCAGCAACCTCTGCGGCAACATCTTTAGCGATAGCCACAACTTCTGTCATCTCAACGTCTAGGAGGACATCTGTTGATGCTTCAGCGGCGGCTGGAACTATAGCTGTAACAAAAGAACTATCCTCTATAAGAGCAGGATCTTCTACAGATGTAGGAATAGAAATGCTGTGGGAAGAAATAAACTTACCCTGAGAACTTGTCTCAACAGCAATACTCTGCGCGCTTGGCTCAGCAGCAACTTGAGCGCTTGGCTCAACAGTCTCAGGCTCTTCAGGAACAGGAGCAGCCCGACGCTTGCTTGTCCTGGAGCGCTTGAATATTTTCTTCATGTTGACTCCTTCAACGAGCTTAAGCGCTTGAGCAGGAGGAGCAGCAGCTGGTTCATCAAATTCGATTTGTTTGATGATTCCTTCCAGCTTCCTCCGCTTTAGAGGTAACTTGTCATGTGCATCCTCATCAGTTTCCTCATCATCTTTCTGAAGAGCAGGAACAACTTGTACCTTAGGCTTTCTTGGAGCCCTCTTCTTGGTAACAGCTGGACGCTTCACGGCTTCTTCTGGCACTGGACGCTCCGCTTCCTCATCGGACTCTTGACGTACTTCCAGACGCTCAGATAGTGGTTTAGCAGCACCACTAATCTTTGGAGGATTAAAAATATTATTCAGAATCCTTCTTCCCAGCAACTTGGTCTTATTCAACGGGAGACCAGAAGAGTAGAAGCACTATGATTTGTACAGCAGGTCACTTAGAACAAGCCCATAAGGTTTATTCGAGGTGCTTAGACAGTCCCGAAACCTTCCAAAAATGTACTCACTCCAGTTGATCTTGATGTTGAGGAGTATAGCAGTCATCATCTGAAATTGTACTGGGTTCACCTTATCAAGGGTTCCCACTCGGCATTCTATGATCTTGCTGCAGAAATCAGCCAACAATCGGTATTTGGATACCAGGTCTTTCTTTTCAAAGTACTGAGTATAGGGTACATTGTTGTACGCACTCATGGTTGTCCATGCGTCCTTGATTTGTTTTAAAGTAACACAATCCAATGCCTCACCCTCATTTGGAAGATTGAAGTTCTTGGCAATGGAGACAGTAGACAGAATAAATTCCTTGGGAGACTCCTTCTTGGATAAGGGAATTAGACAAGAGATAGACTTCTTGTCCTCTGAAAGTTTAGCAGTTTCCCAGAAGGTGTCGACTTCAGTCGGAAACAGATAGGAGTATTGGGTCAAGAACGGTTTAAGCCCAGCTTTGACGACCATGTCCATCATGTCTGTTAGATTGATTTGAGGTTGTTCATAGAGGAATTTCCAGTCGACAACAAGGCCTTCAGTAACCTTGATGGTAAGTTCGGCAGAAGCAGACGAAGATTTCTTTGGTGCCATTTTTAGTGAAAGGGATGAACTGAGATTTTCTTTTGCTTTGAGAGAGAGAGAGAATAAATTTTGCAGATATGTTTGAGTAAAAATGAATTGTCTTTCTGCAGAGATTGTATTTTAAATAACACAGTAAAGAATTTTTGAAACTTGTGTTCTCTAGTTTCTGTAGGATTTAGACACGTGTAACGACTTTTGAATCTCAGCCATAAATTCATTAACTGCGGACGCGAGTTTTGTGTAATAGAGAGAAGTTACATTTGGTAATTCTCATATATAAAGATTTGACATCCGAGTTAAAAATTTTAAAACATTTGGCATTTTCAAAGTGTAACGCATGTGCTTGTTTGTACACTGACACATACACAAACACGTGCTATTTCTGAACCGTCATTTTGAAAAAGAAACTTTTGATTACCCGCCAGTTTGATGTGATAGAAGCGTGCGAGTAGAGTACAAAATAGACTTTTGAGTCTACCCACTACTTCGAGAGAAAATTGTAAACTTTATGCATGGCTTGTAAGGAAAATATTTTTATATTAAAAGTTGATTGGAATTGATTCAATGCTTAACTCATATACCACTTGTTGGTATATGAAAATTAGACGCTTAGGATTGAAAATACTTTTATATTTGAGCGTCCAATATTTTATGCATAAGTAATACTGAGCGTTGATGATCATGCATCTGAAAGTTTTGATCATTGACGCTTGAAGTTATGGTCAAGTACAATTTTAAGGTTCCCCCTAAATTTGATATCTTAAACCAGTTAGGAAAATCTTTTTAGACACAAATTAAGTGGATTCCCCATAAATTATATGTCTAATAAAATATGATACAAAATGATTACGCATTTAAATCAATCATACCTAATTCACTTCTCAAAGTGAGAAAACGTTGTTCGTTGAGTGCTTTGGTGAAGATATCTGCCAATTGTTTGTCAATTCCAATGAAGTGCATGGAGATATCTTTCTTTTGAACGTGGTCACGAAGAAAATGGTATCTAATGTCAATGTGTTTGGTTCTGGAATGAAGAACAGGGTTTTGAGTCATGGCTGCGCTTTGGTTATCACAATGAATGGGGGTTGGACCTAGGATTATTCCATAATCTCTACGTTGTTGCCTCATCCATAATACTTGTGCACAACAACTTCCTGCAGCTACATATTCAGCTTCGGCTGTAGAGGTATCTATGGATTGTTGTTTCTTGCTATGCCATGAAATTAACCTATCACCTAGAAATTGACAAGTACCACTAGTGCTTTTACGATCTATTTTGCAACCTACAAAATCTGCATCTGAGTAACCAATTAGTTCAAAAGGAGAATCCCTAGGATACCATAAGCCCACATTCCGTGTGCCTTTAAGGTATTTAAGGATCTTTTTGGCAGCAATAAAGTGTGACTCTTTAGGATCGGCTTGAAATCGTGCACACATGCTTACCGAAAACATAATATCAGGTCTACTGGAAGTAAGATAAAGAAGTGAACCGATGATACCTCTATAATTAGTGATATCAATTTTCTTTCCACTTTCATTTTTATCTAGCTTAAGCGTTTGGCTCATTGGAATTTTTGAACATGATGCATTTTCCATACCAAATTTCTTAATCATATCTCTTGTATATTTAGCTTGGTTAATAAATATTCTGTTAGGAAATTTCATGTTAGATGTTTTGATGATGAAAAGATAGGATTCAATGTTAGACCCCAAATAAAATGTAAGTTTATGCTTTCATAGATCATTGTATAAAGCGTTTAAAGAGTTTGTAATTCTGTTTAGGCTTGTAATTTTTATCCTCATAGATTTTAGACTAAGTCTTAGCGACTGAATCAATAATAGAATTCTAGGTGAGTCTATTTGAGAAGAAGTTGAAGACCAGCGTCTGAAGTCAACCGAAGATGAAGATTCCTTCTTAGCGCCTGTCAAACGCTAAGAGACCGCAGTTCAGGATTCATGAATCAAGCGTTCAAATACTCAAGTGACTTATAGAAGATTCACCTGAAATAAATCCTCAAGTCATGAAGGACTTAAATGCAATCATTCAACGGACATTTATTTCCAACGGGAAATAAATTCAAATTGCATTAAATGCCTGATAAGAGCATTAAATGTGATAAGCTACTGTGACTTGTGGACAAGCCTCCTTTTGACCAGACTGTCAGAACTTTCAGAGTTTTAGCTGCTCCCGTCCAATCGGTTCCAGCGAATTTTCAGGAATGTCAGATTTTAGGTACAATCACGCGCTACGTGAAAGGCACGCTCCTACATGTGTCCAACAGACAGATCCCAAGAAATTGCCTATAAATACCTTACTCCAGAAAATCAAAACATATAGAACAACATTAAGAATATACGAGAAATTATTGCCAAAAATCCTACGTACATTCTTTCTGGAAAAAGCTTAGAAATTTCATAGCCAAAACCTTTCAAGCTTTCTATCTACATTCCAGACAGTCACAAATATCTCAAATATCTTCCAAAGAAAAAATCCAAACTCCAACTGAATAAATAAAACCCTAGTGATCTTCTTTAAAACAAATAAAACCCTAGTGATAATCCTCAACCTTTCATCTGAGTGAGAAAAGTTGTTGAAACCTTTCAGGCAGTATTTCTGAGTGAGAGAAACTTGAAGAAGACGTTCTTCATTGGTGCTGAAGTCTGTGTGATCAAGGAGCCCAAGATCATTTTCATCCATTACTATTTTGTAGAAGTTTCTGTGTGATCCTTTGATAATCATCATAGTAATTTCCTCCAAGTGAAAAAGGAGAAGAAGGACGTAGCTGGGATTACATCACCCAGTGAACCTTACAAATTATTGTGTCATTTATTTTATTGTCTTATATTATTCACTTCATATTATTCTGAAAAAGACAAGTAAAATTGCAAAGCGATTAATTCAACTAAAAGAACACTAAACATTATTTCCGCTGTGCTAACCCTGATTAAGCGATCTAAGCGTTGCCCTACTTTGGTAAACTGCTGAAATCACTAAGTCTAAGTTAACTATTCTGAAGCGTCTGACCCAAGCGCTCAGTTTTTCCAAGCGTTCAAATTTCTAAAGTGATACGAAAATTTTGTGAAGTCGAAAAAGACTTCAGGGTCTATTCAACCCCCCCCTTCTAGACCCTTTCGTATGCCACTTGGGACCACCAAGTGGTATCAGAGCGGTTGAAGTAGAAACCTAAGCGTTTCCGAGCGTAACTGCTTGTTTAGGTCCACCTTTCTAAACTTAATCGCTTTAAATCTTTTTATCAAAACATATCATTATGGCTTTTAACAAAATGCCTAAGTTGGTAGAATCAAATTATGATTCGTGGAAACTTAGAGCATTCGCATACTTATGCTCATGTGATAATGAAATGTGTGATGTTATTACAGATGGCCCCATCAAAATCATGCAAATGAGAACTCGAGCACCTGAAGCCGATGAAGCCACTCCAGATGGATATGTCGAGAAAAATAAACTAGATTGGACGCCAGATGATCGAAAAAGAGCGAATCTGGATAATGTTGGACGAAGTGCACTTTACTCAGCGTTAGGAGATAACGATGCATTGTTCAACAAGATAAAGCAATGTAAGACATCCAAAGAAATATGGGATAAATTGGCTATTGTGTGTGAAGGTTCAGCACAAATGAAGGAGAACAAGCTCTCCATAGCCATGCAAAGATTCGAGCATTTCAAAATGCAGCCCAATGAGACGCTAGAACAACTAGACGCAAGGTTTACTTTGCTTATTACCGAGTTAGCGTCATTAGACAAGGAATTGACCAACAAGGAAATGGTCAACAAGATTCTCAGAAGTCTTCCAAGCAAGTATTTAATTAAGACTGTTGCTATGAGAGAATCACAAACATTGGAGACACTTACCCCAGAGCATGTCTTTTCAGAGTTAAAGGCATTTGAGTTCGAATTAGGTGAAGTCAGCGACACATCGACTTCAGCGATTGAATCAGGAGCTTTAATCGCTACCACCAAAAATAAGGGAAAAGCGGTTATTGAGGTCAAACCGGTTGAGTCAAATGAAGAAAAGGAAATGGCCTTATTGGTAAAGAAGTTCAAGAAATTTCTACGATACGAGAAGAGAACTCCTATTGGACAGAATTCATTTCAAACTCCTCCTCCAGCACCAGCGCCTCAGTATCAAGCGCCAGTGTACTCTGCACCTCAACCAGTAGCGCCAGTTCCATACCAAGCGCCTCCATCCCCCACTCAGAATCTCTCAGCACCAATAGTCTCAAAGCGATTAACTGCTGAACAAAAAATGAAAACTAATTTGTGTTATAATTGCAGGAAACCAGGGCACTACCAGGTAAATTGCCCTTATCCAAATGTGTCAAAGCCCTCAAGGCAAGACTATGCGGATAGAAACCAATTCAGGAGCAACCTTCGCCAACAAGGTCTGCTAGCGGAATCTGAACCATTCTCCGCACCTGAAGAGGATTTGGAGTCATCAGACGAAAGTAGTGATGATGAGCCTACAAGCGACTCAGCATTGATTTGTCTCATGGCAAGAGATGATGAAGCATCTGACGACTCGCTACCAGAGGTAACCAATGAATTATATCATCCTCTCTCTTATGATGAATTACTTGACAAAGTTAAAGAATATTATAAAGATTGTCAAGAGTCCGCCAAAATATATCAAAACGATCTCGCTATTATTTCGTCGCTCAAAAGTGATAAAGTAACACTCAAAGCCGAGTTGCAAGTTCAGAAACAGTGCATTGAGAAGAACAAATCACTTGAGAGTGAAGTTATTCAGTTAAAAAACGATCTTGATATAATAGTCAAAAGAGAAGCTGATTTGATCGCTAAACTTGCTAAATTAGAGCAGCTTATCTCATCATTATCAAAAGCTTCTAGAAAGTTGGATAATGTGACTAAGGTAACTAGATTATTTGGTGAAAAGTCCGGCTTAGGATGCAATAAATTCGGTAAACAACCAAATAAATCCAATGTTATGGCAAACAACAAAGGAAAGGGTGTTATCTTTGTTGAGAAAAGTTCACAGAGTCAAACGCTAAGTGAACCTAGCGACAATGGTACGAGGCCAAATGAGAAAGCCAAAGCTGACTCAGGCAAGGGTAAGGCTAAGGCAAATGATTCACAAAGACAAACTCATCCAAACACTCAAAAAGTCAAGGACAAGTCTAATCACTGTGAATCAAGCGCTAAGCGTCAAGCACCAAAAGTGCAACCCAAGCCAGCGCCAAGGACTTACCAGCGTCAATATCCAAGACAGTCAAAATCATATCATCAATACTATGATGATTATGACTATGACTATTATTATGACTATTATTATAATCGAGGATATTATTACACACCCAAAAAGCACACACAGCACAAGGTGAACAAAAAGCACACACAACACAATGTGAAACCCAAGAAGGCCAGTATTCCTACAATGAAGACCAGGCAAATATGGGTTCCTAAAGTTCTAATTCAAACCAAGGTTACTAACGCTGAAGGACCCAAAACAACATGGGTACCTAAGAAGAATTAGAATTGTCCTTTAAATGCAGGTACCTAGAGCCAGCACCGATACTTCAATTTGGTACTTTGATAGTGGATCGTCAAGACACATGACTGGTTCCAAGAATCTTCTAGTCTACTATCAAGCTACCAACGGTCCTCAAGTTATATTCGGTGATAACTCAAAAGGTAAAACAAAAGGTATAGGTATCATGCATAGGGGGAACATCATGATTAGTGATGTTTATTATGTTGAGGGTCTTAAGCATAACCTGTTAAGCATTAGTCAATTTTGTAATAAAGGCTTTGAAGTAAAATTTTCAAGCGACTTCTGCTATGTTAACGACGCTAAGACTAAGTCTACTAAATTAAGAGGAAAAAGAACAAACAATGTGTATTTAATAGATTGGGATTCTACAGTTGATAACAACCCCACGTGCTTTGTTGCTAAAAGTCAAAATGAATTGGGTTGGTTATGGCATAGAAAAATGAATCACCTCAATTTCAAGGCAATCTCTCAGTTAATATCGCTAAATCTTGTAGAGGGATTACCTAAAGGTTCCTTTCAAAAGAATCGCTTATGTGATGCATGTCAAATGGGTAAACAAGTTAAGTCATCTTTCAAAAAGAAACCATGTCTATCTACTTCTAGAGTTCTTGAACTATTGCATTTAGATTTGTTTGGACCTATTCAAATCATGAGTGTTAGTGGCAAAAAGTACTCGCTAGTAATAGTTGATGATTTCTCTCGCTATACATGGGTAGAATTTCTAGCAACCAAAGATGAAACCAGTGTCAAGCTCACAGCGCTAATTCGTCAATTGCAAAATTCAAAAGATCTAAAAGTGACAAGAATTAGAAGCGATAGAGGAACTGAATTTACTAACCAAGTTGTTGAGAAGCTTTGTATAGATTTAGGAATACTTCATGAGTATTCTGCTCCTAGAACACCTCAACAGAATGGAGTTGCTGAGCGATGGAACAGAACGCTTAAAGAAGCCGCAAGGACGATGTTAGCAGAGTCCAAGCTGCCTCAAAGGTTTTGGGCCGAAGCCATCAACACCACTTGCTACACTCAGAACCGGTGTATGATTAACAAGCAACATGAGAAGACTCCATATGAGCTGTGGAAGGGACGTAAGCCTAACGTTTCATACTTTCATGTATTTGGTTCAAAATGTTTCATTCATAACAATGGATCTCACAGCTTAAAGACATTTGATCCTAAAGCAGATGAGGGAATCTTTCTAGGCTATGCCAAGAATGGAAAGAGTTTTCGCATCTTAAATAAGATCAAATCGAAGGTTGAAGAATCCATTCATGTTGTGTTTGATGATGCTAACCAAGAACCGAGTAAGGTTAATTCTGATGATGTAGGAATTGAAGATCTCTCCCAACAAGCATCGCAAATCAACCTTAGTGATGATAGTGATGACGAGGATGATGGGATTCATGTACTTCCTCCTAAGGATACTCGTGAGGTTAACAAAAATGATAATGTCAGAATCGCTGATGATCATGAAGAGAATGATCATCAAGAACAGATTGGGACTGTGAATGATGCAGCGTCTACGCAAGAGATAAATGAGAATCAAGCGATTAACAACCAAGAGTCTCTTAACCCGTTCCAACCAGACCGTAAATGGCTTAGAGATCATCCACCAGAGCTAGTAATTGGAAATATTGAAGCACCTGTTAGAACTAGGTCCGCTACATTTAATGAGGCCATGTTCGCAAGTTTCCTATCTCAAATGGAACCAAAGAAAGTGGATGAAGCGCTTAATGATTCAAGTTGGGTAGAAGCAATGCAAGAAGAGCTTAACCAATTTGAAAGAAGCAAGGTTTGGACGCTAGTACCAAGACCAACTCACCAAGGAGTTATTGGAACGAGATGGGTTTTTAGGAACAAAATGGATGAAGATGGCATTGTTATAAGAAACAAAGCTAGATTAGTCGCTCAGGGTTATTGTCAAGAAGAGGGTATTGACTTTGATGAAACGTATGCCCCAGTAGCCCGTCTTGAAGCAATTAGGATGTTCCTAGCGTTTGCCGCATTCAATAAGTTCACAGTATACCAAATGGACGTGAAGAGTGCATTCTTGAATGGTAAACTCCAAGAAGAAGTCTATGTCGAGCAACCACCAGGATTCATCAACAACCATGGCAAAAGTATGGTCTACAAACTGGATAAGGCACTCTATGGCCTTAAAAAAGCACCAAGAGCATGGTATGACACTCTCTCTATCTTCCTTATAGGTAAAGGCTTTTCAAAAGGCAGCGTTGACACAACGTTATTTAAAATTACCCATAATAAAGATATTCTCTTAGTCCAAATCTATGTTGATGATATTATATTTGGTTCTACTAATAAGCGACTGTGTGAGAAATTTTCGAAAATGATGCAAGATCAATTTGAAATGAGCATGATGGGTGAATTAACTTTCTTCTTAGGATTACAAGTTAAGCAACTCCCTAATGGAATATTTATAAACCAAGCTAAATATACTAGAGATATGATTAAGAAATTTGGTATGGAAAATGCATCATCTTCAAAAATTCCAATGAGCCAGACGCTTAAGTTAGATAAAGATGAAAGTGGGAAGAAAATTGATATCACTAACTATAGGGGTATTATTGGATCACTTCTTTATCTTACCGCTAGTAGACCTGATATTATGTTTTCGGTTTGCATGTGTGCACGTTTTCAATCTGATCCTAGAGAATCACACTTAATTGCTACCAAGAAGATCCTTAAGTACCTAAAAGGCACACAAAATGTGGGCTTATGGTATCCACATGATTCTTCTTTTGAACTAATTGGTTATTCAGATGCAGATTTTGCAGGATGCAAAATAGATAGAAAAAGTACTAGTGGTACATGTCAATTTCTAGGTGATAGACTAGTTTCGTGGCATAGTAAGAAACAACAATCCATAGCGACTTCTACCGCTGAGGCAGAATATGTAGCCGCTAGAAGCTGTTGTGCACAAATCCTTTGGATGAGGCAACAACTTAGAGATTATGGAATAATCCTAGGTCCTACCCCAATCCATTGTGATAACCAAAGTGCTTTAGCTATGACCCAAATCCTGTTCTTCATTCTAGAACCAAACACATTGACATTAGATACCATTTCTTGCGTGACCATGTTCAAAAGAAAGATATCTCCATGCACTTCATTGGAACTGACAAACAACTGGCAGATATCTTCACAAAAGCGCTCAACGAACAACGCTTTCTCACTTTGAGAAGTGAATTAGGTATGATCGATTTAAACGCTTAAATCATAAAGCATCATATTTAATAGGCATATAATTTAAGGGGAATCCACTTTATGTTTATGTCTAAAGCGTTTATCAAAATTTGAAATGAGTCATCAACTTTAGGGGGGACTCTAAAATTGTACTTACTTCAATGTATCAAGCGACTGTGATCAAAAATGACTTTCAAAATCTTAAGCATTGATCACTAGCTCTTATCTTTTATGCATGACAAAATCAATCTCTAATAATGTTGTCTCTCATAAATCCAAGCAATTGATTCATTTATTGAAATATTTTATGAAAAGACTTCAGCGTTGAAAGGATCCCCACTTTAACGCTAAGTAACTCGATTTCAAAAATTCATGCATAGTTTTCATCGCTAAAGATAACGTGTGGATAAGTCCAAAAGATCAGATTTGACAACTACCCACACGTGCCTATCAAATCGAACTGACGGTTATGATTCCTATCTAAACCGAGGCGGTTCAGTGATTGCATGAGTCTGAGTAAGTGTCAGTACACTATCAGGCGCGTGCACTTCACGCTGAAAATTTCAAATTTTTTCAAACTGTTTCAAATTAATTGCGGATCCGAAAAATGTTATAGTACCCTACTTTACCACACTTTTTGACATCCGAAATTAAATGTACACGGTTCAGATTCCTTTTGTCATTAACCTCTGAACACGTGTCATTCATCTGTAAATTGAGGAGTTACTTTCACCTTCTATTTAAACTCACCAAGACTTTTACAGAAAACCTTTATCAGTTCCAATCTTTCCTACTGTAAAAGCTTTTTCTCTCAAAAGGCAAAAACTCCTCTATTTTCTTCAAAAGCTTCAACTTTCAGCAATGGCACCCAAAGTTTCAAAATCTTCCAAGAAAGCAACTAAACCAGTTACAGTTAACGCCGGATTTTTGGTTAACTGGGACTATCTTTTTGATAACCAGAACTTCCCTCTTCGAACGATTCTTCCACTCGTTCAAAAATCTGGTTTGAAAGACATGCTTACTACTACTTTCAACTACTTTGAAGAAGAATCTCTCCACTTTTTCTACAATGGTCAAATTTCTGAAGACGGAAATTCCATATCTTGCGTCTTCCCCTCTGCAAAAGAGACCTTTGTCCTCACTCCTTCTCTGGTTTCTTCATTACTTGTTCTGCCTAATACTGGCATTGAGGTAGAACGTGTAAATCTCGGCAAAACTACCAAAGTTTGGGACGTGATAAAGAAAGAAGATGTTCACAACGCCTAGGAGCCCAAGATCATTTTCATCCATTACTATTTTGTAGAAGTTTCTGTGTGATCCTTTGATAATCATCATAGTAATTTCCTCCAAGTGAAAAAGGAGAAGAAGGACGTAGCTGGGATTATATCACCCAGTGAACCTTACAAATTATTGTGTCATTTATTTTATTGTCTTATATTATTCACTTCATATTATTCTGAAAAAGACAAGTAAAATTGCAAAGCGATTAATTCAACTAAAAGAACGCTAAACATTATTTCCGCTGTGCTAACCCTGATTAAGCGATCTAAGCGTTGCCCTACTTTGGTAAACTGCTGAAATCACTAAGTCTAAGTTAACTATTCTGAAGCGTCTAACCCAAGCGCTCAGTTTTTCCAAACGTTCAAATTTCTAAAGTGATACGAAAATTTTGTGAAGTCGAAAAAGACTTCAGGGTCTATTCAACCCCCCCCCCTTCTAGACCCTTTCGTATGCCACTTGGGACCACCATATTCCATTAGGGAGTTGTTTAACTTGTAATCCTAAGAAGAAAGTTAATTCACCCATCATGCTCATTTCAAATTGTTCTTGCATCATTTTCGAAAATTTCTCACACAGATGCTTGTTAGTAGAACCAAATATAATATCATCAACATAAATTTGGACTAAGAGAATATCTTCGTTATTGGTAATTTTGAATAACGTTGTATCAACGCTGCCTTTTGAAAATCCTTTACCAATAAGAAAGATAGAGAGAGTGTCATACCATGCTCGGGGTGCTTGCTTAAGCCCATAAAGTTCTTTGTCTAGCTTGTAAACCATACCCTTACCATGATTATTGATGAATCCTGGTGGTTGCTCCACATATATTTCTTCTAGGAGTTTACCATTCAGGAAGGCACTCTTCACGTCCATCTGATACACCATGAACTTGTTGAACGCTGTATACGCTAGAAACATGCGGATTGCTTCAAGACGAGCGACAGGAGCGTATGTCTCATCAAAGTCAATACCCTCCTCTTGGCAATATCTTTGAGCTACGAGTCTGGCTTTGTTTCTTATCACAATGCCGTTCTCATCCATCTTGTTTCTATATACCCATCTAGTTCCAATAACTCCTTGGTGAGTTGGCCTTGGTACTAGCATCCAAACCTTATTTCGTTCAAACTGATTAAGCTCTTCTTGCATGGCTTCAATCTAGCTTGGGTCGCTTAGCGCTTCATCCACTTTCTTAGGTTCCATTTGAGATAGAAAGCTTGCGAACATAGCCTCATTGAATGTAGCGGCTCTAGTCCTAACAGGTGCTTCAATATCTCCAATAATCTGCTCAGGTTGATGATCACGCAGCCATAGTCTGTCTGGTTGGAAGGGGTTAAGAGGTTGAACAGGCGCTTGAGGATCATACACTTGACTACCTTCTCGCGTAGGCGCTCTAAGTTCACAATTCCTTGTGTGCTCTTGATGATCACTCTCTTCATGATCATCAGCATTTCTTACATGATTATCCAGAGTAATTTCACGAGTAATCTTAGGAGGTGGCACTGAGATCTCATAATCATCGTCAGTATCTTCATCAATAGTAATCTTAGACGCTTGATGACATAGATCTTTAACTCCTACATCATTTATATTAACCTTACTCGGTTCTTGGTTAGCATTATCAAAAACAACATGAATAGATTCCTCAACCTTCGATTTGATCTTATTGAGGATGCAAAAATTCTTTCCATTCTTGGCGTAGCCTAGAAAGATTCCCTCATCCGCTTTAGGATCAAAAGTCTTTAGGCTTTGGGATCCATTATTATGAATAAAGCACTTAGAACCAAAGACGTGAAAATATGAAACATTTGGCTTACGTCTCTTCCACAATTCATATGGAGTTTTCCCATGCTGTTTGTTGATCATGCAACGATTTTGAGTGTAACAGGCAGTGTTGATTGCTTCAGCCCAAAACCTAGGAGCGAGCTTGGATTCTGCTAACATAGTCCTAGCGGCTTCCTTAAGCGTTCGGTTCCGGCGCTCAGCAACACCATTTTGTTGGGGAGTTCTGGGAGCTGAATACTCATGATGTATTCCATTTTCTGCACAAAACTTCTCAACAATCTTGTTAGTAAACTCAGTACTGTGATCGCTTCTTATTCTTGCAACCTTAAGATTTTTCAATATTTGAAGTTTCCGAATAAGCGTTGTTAACTTGTCACATGTTTCATCTTTGGATGAAAGAAATTCCACCCAAGTAAATCGAGAAAAATCGTCTACTATCACCAAAGTATACTTCTTACCGCTTACACTAATCGTTTGAACAGGTCCAAACAAATCCATGTGAAGTAGTTCAAGTATTCTAGAGGTAGATAGATGAGGTTTTCTCTTGAACGATGATTTAACTTGTTTACCCATTTGACAAGCGTCACAAAGGCGATCCTTATGAAATGGTCCATTTGGTAATCCCTCTACAAGATTTTGACTTATAAGCTGAGAGATTGTTTTGAAGTTGAGGTGATTCATTTTTCTATGCCATAACCAACCCATTTTAGATTCATTTTTAGCAACAAAACATGTTGGGTTGTTATCAAGTGTTGAACCCCAATCTACCAAATATACGTTGTTAGTTCTTTTTCCTTTCAATTTAGTAGACTTAGTCTTAGCGTCGTTTATATAGCAACAGTCACTTGAGAATATGACTTCAAAGCCTTTATCACAAAATTGACTTATGCTTAATAAATTGTGCTTCAGACCCTCAACATAATAAACATCACTTATCATGATGTTCCCTCTATGCACAGTACCTATACTTTTGGTTTTACCTTTGGAGTTGTCACCAAATACAACCTGAGGACCATTGGCAGCTTGATAGTTGATCAGAAGATCTTTGGAGCCAGTCATGTGCCTTGACGATCCACTATCAAAGTACCATACAGATGTATCAGCTCTAGCTCTAGGTACCTGCAATCAAAAGGGAAGTTCTATTTCTGTTCTGGTACCCATTGTTGCTTGGGTCCTTTAACATTAGTAACATTGTTAGTTTGAATTAGAACTTTAGGAACCCATATTTGCCTAGTCTTCATTGTAGGAATACTGGCCTTTTTGGGTTTCACAACGTGTTGTGTGTGCTTTTTGGGTGTATAATAATAATATCCTTGGTTATAATGGTAGTCATATTCATAATCATCATAGTATCGATAATATGATCTTGACTGTCTTGGATATTGACGCTGGTATTTCCTTGGCACTGGCTTGGGTTGCACTTTTAGTGCTGGACGCTTAGCGCTTGATTCACAGTGGTTAGTCTTATCTTTAGCCTTTTGAGCATTTGGATAAACTCGTCTTTGTGAATCATTTGCCTTAGCCTTACCCTTACCTGAGTTATCTTTGACTTTCTCATTTGGCTTCTTACCATTGTCACTAGGTTCATTTTGAGTTTGACCTTGTGAACCTTTTTCAACAAAGATAACACCCTTTCCTTTGTTGTTTGCCGTAACATTAGATTGATTGGATTGTTTACCGAGTTTATCGCATCCTAAACCGGTCTTCTCACCAAATAATCTAGTTACTTCAGTCACATTATCCAACTTTCTAGAAGCTTTTGATAATGATGAGATGAGCTACTCTGATTTAGCAAGTCTAGCGATCAAATCAGCTTCTCTCTTGACTATTATATCAAGATCGCCTTTTAATTGAATGATTTCACTCTCAAGCAATTGGTTCTTCTCAATGCACTGTTGCTTAACTCGCAACTCTACTTTGAGCGTCACTTTATCTCTTGTGAGTGATGAGATAATAGCGAGATCATTTTGATATATTTTGGCAGTTTCTTGACATTCATTGTAGTATTCTTTGACTTTGTCAAGTAATTCATCATAAGAAAGAGGAATAGATAGTTCGTTGATTACCTCAGGAGACGCTTCATTATCTCTGGCCATGAGACATATGAGCGCTGAGTCATCTAATGGCTCATCATCATCGCTACTTTCTTCTGATGATTCTAAATCTTTAGGTGCGGATGCTGGTTCTGATTCCGCTAGCAAACCTTGTTGACGAAGGTTGCTCCTGAATTGGTTTCTATCCAAGTAATCCTACCTTGAGGGTTTGGATACATTTGCATAAGGGCAGTTTACCTGGTAGTGCCCTTGTTTCCTGCAATTGTAACAAAGATTAGTTTTCATCTTTTGTTCATTTGTTAACCTTGCAATGTGTGGTTTTGAGACCACTGGAGTTGGGAGATTTTGAGTAGACGCTTGGTACTGAACAGGCGCTTGGGGTGAAGGAACAGAATACTGAGGCGCATGAAGCTGTTGTTGCATCGGAGAAGGTGCTTGATATGAACTTTGTCCTTGATTATTAAAACCTTTTCCTTTCTTTTCATATCTCAAGAACTTTCTGAACCTATTCAGCAGAGCTAATTCCTCTTCTTCATTGATATCTAAATTCTTTCCTTTATTCCCCGATTTGCCTTTGATTGATGCTATAAGCGCTCCAGATTCAATCACCGGACTGACTACTCACAACATCACTAGAAGAATTCAACTTGAACTCAAATGCCTTGAGCTCTGAAAAGGCGTCTTCTGGAGTTAGGAGATCCAGCATATTTGATTCTCTCATAGCGGTTGTCTTTATTAAGAATTTACTTGGTAAACTTCTAAAGATCTTAACCACCATTTCTCGATTTTGCAAATCCATTCCCAACGATGTAAGTTCTGTAACTAGAGCTGTAAATTTTATATCTAATTGCTCTAAAGTTTCATTGGGTAGCATCTTAAATCCGTTAAATTTTTCCTTGGCAATGGAAAGTTTGTTTTCTTTGATCTGAGCTAAACCACCACAAATTGTAGCCAACTTATCCTATATTTCTTTAGTGGTTTTGCAAGACTTGATCTTGTTGAATAAGTTGTCATTATCACCAATAGCCGTATATAGAGCATTACGACCAACATTGTCCAAATTAGCTCTTCGACGCTCATCTGGAGACCATTCTTGTTTTGGTTTCTCAACGTAACCATCGGGAGTTTCTTCCGTGGTTCCAGGCGCTCTTGTGATAACTTTATATATTTTGATTGGCCCATCTGAAATAATATCACACATGTCATCATCACATGAACAGAGATATGTAAATGGTTTGACTTTCCATGTGTCAAAATTTAACTCAGTCAGTTTGGGAACTTTAGCAAATGCCATATTGAAAATTTTAAAAGCAACTAGATTTTGAAAAAGGATCTAAACAGGCAGTTATGCTTGGAAATTTTAAAATCTCAACTTTAATCGCTCTGATACCACTTGTTGGTCCTAAGTGGCATACGAAAGGGTCTAGAAGGGGGGGGGGTTGAATAGATCTTGAAGTCTTTTTCGACTTCAAAAGATTTCGTATTAAAATGAATTTTGGACGCTTGAAAAAATTGACGCTTGAAAAGTCTAACGCTTGACTTAAGCGTTCACTTAAAAATATAGACGCTTTGGTGAAGCGTCTAATGAATACTGTGTTTAAAGTTAACTTAGATTTCAAGAATTGAATACTTTAACCGAGTAGGTTTGAGCGTTCACTTCTTTGATCAGTGTTAGCACAGCGGAATGATTTTTGTAGTCTTTTTTTAAAAGCTTTAGCATCACAAGAAGTTTCTTAGTTGCTTAGATTTTGACTGTGTTCTACTTAATTAGTTTATGCAATGATATGATAGATAAAAGAATTGACTAAAAAGTAAATGACACAATGTTTGTAAGGTTCTCCGTACGTCTGAAAGTTGGTGCTGAAAATCTGCTGCACAAAAGTTGGTGCTGCAGTCTTTGAATAGTTGACAGTCCAATAGGGTGGCTTCTCCGTACGTCTGAAAGTGCTTATCACATTTAATGCTCTTATCAGCATTTAATGTATTTCAATTAAATGCCCGTTGGTATTTAATGCTTTGAGAATATTTGCTTTAAAACTCCTTCTGGACTTAGAAATAAATTCAGGTGAAATTACTTCTGTCCTATAAGGTAACGCTTGACATAGCTGATCAATTGGACGCTTGGAGACTTTATCTTCATTCAGAAATCAGGCGCTTGAGTCTTCGAACTTTACCACTGATAAACTCACTCAGAAATTATCAGACGCTTAGCCTAAGACTACTTAGCCTAACACTCTAGAACAAATATAAAACAAAGCCTATTACAAATAATACTTCAAAGCTGAAAAACAAACTTACATAATTTTGGGGTCTAACAAAGGTCCTAATTGTCATCATCAAAACATCTAACATGAAATTCCTAACACTAAGCTATCTTACCCAACGCTTAGCCAAAAATTTATGATGATGCAAAATAAATTCGGGTATAGAATCTTGAAGCTCCATTTTTTATTGGAGAACAATATCACTTCAATTAGTTCTACCGTGTGCTTCCACCGAACGTCGTGCATCTCCGCCATTACTTATCTTGATCTTAATAAAGAACTCATCTACAAAATCGGTCAAAAGTGTGGTAAACTAGGCCTTTGAAGACAACACCCAAAACTGCCAATTTCTGGTTGTGTTCTGTCAGTCTACAACAAATCCAATTTCCGGTCACATTAGACCATGGATTTCGGTGATTCCAACCATAAGTGACATTTACACTTACAGATCGTTCTAATGGTTGTATTGCATGTACCATTTAACTAATAAAAGGATGGTTTCTGGGCAAAAGAATATGAAACACATTTGTGGATTTGAAGATTGAGTACTAGTTATGGTACTTCAATGGTGACTTATGGACATTTACAGAGCGCGACTCAACAAAATCCATCATTAAATGTTTGTAAAATCAAGGAGGTTTCTAATAGTGGTCTTGGTTAAGCAATTGGACTAACAAAAGGAACATTTCAGGGGAAAAAGAAATGAGATAGAGTTTCTGGGCTAAAAACTGGGCAGTGGCAGTGAATTTTTGACTGACAGTTCAGGATTACTTGTTTAACCAAAACCAGAAAAACTCACCAGTATCATCATTTAAACAAATAGATCTTTCCAACAGTGGGATTGCATGAATGATCTGATCAGTGGAGTATATGCTTCCAGCAAGGAAACTGCAGGCGTGTTGCTGGAATTAAAAACAGGGAGCATGATATGGTGTTTTGCATGTCCAATTATGGAACTGTATTGCATCAATTAGAGAAATCGGACTCCATATAGTTATTCTTTATCCTCTTAGGATGAAATTCATCTAAATATATCCCAAATTGGATATCATTTGGTACCTAAAATCCTGAAGATGAAAATATTGCCGGAGCTGGATTTCTGGGCTAGAGTTGATGGAAATTTTTGGCTTTTGTGTGATTTTCTCTTTCTTGCTCTAGTTTTGATGGACGGTTTTGAGATCTTGAAGGGATAAAATAGAGGTAAGGTTTGATGCTTTTTGGAACAAGAGAGGGTTGGGAAGAAAGAGATAAGGTACCACATATAGATAGAGTTGTGATGGGGCTTTATTGAATTTTCTATTTATCTCTTCCGCCCCCACCAATGTTCTGAAAACCGAACCGGACAGCGAACCGAAAAAGTGATCTGGTCATGGGTAACCGGTTCAACCGTCGGGTCAATCGCGGTCGAACCGGTGATGTCATAATTATGCAATAAATAATCATTAATATACTATTAAATATATAAAATATGAAAATAACATATATGCAATCCCAAGATCTAGGCTCCAGCTAGTGTCATTGGGCCCCAACTAATTAATTTCTTCTATGCCCATTCATGTGGGGTCAATGTGGAGTTGACCAAGTCTTCAAGGGCTTAGTTGCAATTTTTCATAACATATATGCAAGCCCCAAAATCAGTCTTCCACACACAACGAAAAAAATACTCAGCAGAGTTCTCTCTCTCACAAAAAGCCCAATATTCATCTGTTGAATTCTTCCAAGTCTTTGAAATTCTAGTTGATAGTGAAGAGTTTATAGTTCTTCTTTATAGGTTCATCTTTTATTGATTGTTAGGGTTTAAATTTTCCCTTTCTTTTTCTTGTTTCTATTGTAATATTTTCAACAATATTCTTCAATAATATGTTGTCTTTCAAATTTTAACAAAGAAGAGATATACTCACAATCACAAGTCACAAGTGCCGTGAAGATGGAGAAGAGTTGAAGTGATGAAAAAAGGGGCATTTGAAGTGAAGAGCATTCCCTCTACCTTTCTGCCTTCTGGTTTCTTCGTTTCAGATCTGGGTTTGGGGCTGATTTCAGATTTTGGTTGGAAAAAAAGGGTTTTTAAGTTTTGCATTTTATTTTATTTAAGAATCGCCCGGTTCAACCGGCGGGTCGAATGATTTTCGGCCAAAATCACCAGTTTTTGGCCCTGAACGGTTTTATGGCATAATTGGGCCGTTTTTGTGACTGGATCCGATCCTAAGCTGTCCGACCGTCTGGTCCGATCCGATTTTCATAACACTAGCCCCTACAAACATTATGCCTTATCCCACACAACCTACTTGAATATAAATTTATATACAAGCCCAAGGTACTAATACTAATACATATTCCATCAAGTAATTCTCAATTCCTAAGGAGAGATAATGGTGACACCAAAATAAACTCCAAAATGTATCGAAGTTAGATTAAGCTCTCGTATATAATAATAGCTCCTTGTTTTCTTAATATATTCCTGAAAATGATCGGACTGATTACATATACAATACTTGAATGCTTGAGGTAGATGCTACGCAATTGGTTCTCATCCTTTAAAGGCTAAGAGTGAAATAGGAACGTCCATTAAAAAAAAGGATCACCCCAGATGATCGTTTCATGGCTATTGAGAAGGAATTGCCTTCAAATATATATAATACACCAACCCAAAAATATCTTTCAATAGATTATGTTACCATTCATAGAATTAGCAAAACTCGGGTGTCACATTATTATTATTATTATTATTATTATTTGTGTGAATATATGCTTTTCGACATCCCATGTACCAAAGTTATTTTTAATATATTTTCATATTGATTAATATTGGCATTTTGTTTTTTCTTTTAATCCAAGCCTAATGCCAAAATCTGAAAGTGGTTGGAACCCAGACTTAATCAAGGTTACCTAGGTTCCAAAGTTTGGCCTTTTTTTATTTTTATGTGAATAATAAAAACATTATTTGGTTAACTATTTCTTTCGTTTCCTTCAACTTGATTGAAGAGTTAAATTGTGTATATTCGTTTATGCTTATAGAAAATATTTATGTACCGATCAAGAAAAACTACTTATGCTAAGAAAAGGTGACTCTTTCTAAGACTATGGTTGTCACGCCCCCAAATTCAGTCCCTAAAGGGCCAAAATCTGAAAACGTGAGCCTATCAAAACAATAGTTCAATCAAAAAATCTCCAAACAACTCAACAACTTCTAGTTGTTCCCAACCCTAACACCGTCAACCAGATAAAGTAAACTTACTATCCATGTCTTAATCTGCAATTATCATGTCTAGAATTGTCTATGTCTACACTCATGATACTCCGAGCCAGTCCCACTGCTCAAGTCAACTCTAACTGGAAGGAAGTAGTGAAATACGTAAGCAAAGGTTTAGCGAGCACCAGTGTTCGTGTGAAAGGTACTTAAAATTTTTTTTAGACCCAAATATGATAAATTAATGAGGTCAAAATAATAATAGTTTTGTTTTTCAAAGGATCATTGGAAACGCGAGTTAAAATGACATTTGTATGCATAAAAAGAGTTAAGCAATAAATGGTAAGAATCTAAAACCTTAGTATATGTATGATAAAGTTTTATTCAAAGATAATTGAAAGCGTGAGCGAAAATCTAATTTTAGTTCACATGAACAGTTGAACAATGAGTGGCATTATACTTGTTTCAAAATATGCTTTTAATTAGCAGGCAGTTCAAAGCAAGTACCATGTACTAGATACGCGTAAGCAGGAGGGGGCCATGTTAGCAATACCATCGCATCCAATGATTTACTCATGGATCTTTGGGTCCCGCTGCTTCTTTCTTATCAACCCTGAACACACGGCTTAAAGCCAACACCTTATACCTCCCCAAGAAGGCTCGCGATGCCTAATTGGTCATATCCCGGGGTATGCCACACTACCTAGTACCCAGTCACCCTCAGAATACTCCGTCTTTAGGTGTTGGAATTTGTCCATGGATAGCAGGAACCGTTTAATTTGGCTGTGGATAGTAGGAACCGTTTAAAACCGTAAGCCCATGCTTGACCGGCCGAACCCTACCCTATCCACACCCGACACTTGAACCCCGACACTTAACCACGTAATATGCAACACGTATCACTTGAATGTAGTCATGATGTATGATCACGATACAAGAACCAAGTGATGGAGTAATTTCACGAAATCTATAAAACCGATGTTTATTTTGAAATCATTCTTGCAAAAATATGCATTTGAAACAAGTATGCAATCACGTATGTCACGAATTACGAAATGAAGCATTTTAGCTCACGATAGAATACTGAATAGAGCAAATAGGTTTTTAAGAATTTCATTAAAAAGATATTTTCCTTGAAATCATTTTCACAAAATATGCATGGAAAATTATTCTAGCAAAATATGTCTTTAAAAACATTCATGCAGTCACCATTTGGCAACATGAGATGGTTAATTTAAAATGAGTCCATGATTTGATTTGAAAGCTTTGAAATTCATTTTCATGTGAAGTGTCAAAGCATGATGCAAATATATATATATATATATATATATATATATATATCTCTTAAAATTATAGTTATACGTCTTTCAAAACTGGAAGGAATTTTCATCACGTCGTATATATATATTTATATATATATATAAATATATATATACGACGTGATGAAAATTCCTTCCAGTTTTGAAAGACGTATAACTATAATTTTAAGAGGTAACTCATATTACACTTCCGAGCTACTTAAGATCATCCACGATTGAATCTCCAACACTACCAACTCTCCAACCATGCTTTCTCAAAATGTATCACCTATTCAAAATATTGATTCAATCGACGTTATTCTCATAATATAAGTCATTGGATAATACCAATTCTCAATGTGATTCGCTTGTTCACGTGAATACCAAAGGTTAAGCCAAGCCATATTACCTAATGCTTACTCAAAATCAAGATGACACATAAAAGGTCGGGTACAGAAGCTTGAAAGTCCATTGTTGATTGGGGAACAATATCACTTCAATTAGCTATAAAACGCCTCCATCGAACGCCGCACATCTGTGCAGTTACCACTTTTTTGTCCCTTTAACATCGTATCCAACTCGAAAACTTAACATCTATTGATTCTCCATGAAATTATTTTTCTCCTACTAAATCTCCATCACAAAAACCGGTCAAAGATGTGATAAGTTGGGCCTTTGAAGTCAACAACAGAGACTGTCAGTTTTAGGTTGTATCCTGGCAGGCTGCAATCAAATCAACTTTTCGGTCATAATAGACCATGAATTGGAGCGAAACCAACCATAATTAACATCTATATACAGGGATATCTAATGGGTATATTGCATGTACAATTAGAACATAGTAAAGATAGTTTATGGGCCAAAGAATCTAATTAAATATTTCTAAAATTGGAGACTATGTACTGGCAGTGGTTATTTGGTGACTAATTCTGGACTAATTTAGGACCGAGTTGGAACCTAATCCACCGTTAAACACATCTACACTTATGTGTCTTTCATATGGTCGTCTTTTAAGAGAAATTGGACCACTAGAAGGGGATTTGCAAGCAAAACAAAAATGGTAAACAAATTATGGGTTGAAAACAGGGTAGTGGCACTCATGCTTTGAATGCTAATTCTATAATATTTTCTTAACCAAAACCATCAAAACTCACCAAAACATCATCTACACAAAGATATCTTTCCAACGGTGAGATTTCATTCATGATCAAACCAACGGAAGAAAGGTTTCTGGCTACACGAACATGAACAGAAGTTTTTGGTGCTGCAAACTCAACAAAGGCAGTGGTGATTTGGGGGTCAATAATGGAACTTTAACAACCCAATTAGCATAATCTAACTTTATATTGTTGTTCCTTACCTTCTTAGAATGAGATTCATAAAGATATCCCAAATTGGACATCATTTGGTACCTATCTGGGCTAGGGTTGCTGGAATTTTTTGTTTTTGTTTGATTTTCTCTTTCTTGCTCTAATTTTGCTGGACGATTTTCAGATCTTGAAGGGATAAAATGGAGGTCAGGTTTGATACTCCTTGGAACAAGAAATTTTTGTCAAGAAAGAGATATAAGGTACCACATATATATAGAGTTGTGATGGGGCTTTATTGCAATTTGCTAATTATCTCGTTAGCTCCACAAACATTATGTCTTATCCCACCTACTTGAATATAAATTGATATACAAGCCCAAGGTATTGATACTAATACATATTCAATCAAGTGATTTCCAATTTCTAAGGAGAGATAATTGCGACACCAAGCTAAGCTCTAAAATTTGTCGAAGTTATAATAAATTTTCGTACATAATAATAGCTCCTTGTTTTCTTAATATATCTCTACAAATGATTGGATTAATTACATATACGATACTTGAATTCTCGATGTAGATGCTACATAGTTGGTTCTCATCCTTCAAAGACTAAGAGTATAATGATTGGATTAATTACATATACGATACTTGAATTCTCGATGTAGATGCTACATAGTTGGTTCTTATTCTTCAAAGACTAAGAGTATAATAAGAATATCCATAGAAAAAGGATCACCCTAAGATGATTTTTTCTTGGCTATTAAGAGTGAATTGTCTTCAAAGATATATACTAGACCAGCCCAAAAATATTGTTCACTAGATTATGTTACCATTCATCAAATTAGTAAAACTCGAGTGTCATACTCTTTCCCCCTTAAAAGAATTTGGTCCCCAAATTCTCACATGAAAAACAAAAGTCGAGGATAGTGTCTCCACATGTATTCTTTAGTCTCCCAAGTTGCTTATTCCAACTTGTTACATCCATCTAATATCACGTTGACCAAAATAGGATGACTTATTTCAAAATTCATGAACCTTTTGATTTACTATCCACATAGATTCCTCCTTCTATGGTTGATCTTGCACAAGATGTAACATGTGTTGATAAATTATGCGCATTGTATCCAACTAATACTGGTGGTCCCAAGTGGCATACGAAAGGGTCTAGAAGGGGGGGGGGGGTTGAATAGACCCTGAAGTCTTTTTCGACTTCAAAGATTTCGTATCACTTTTAAAGATTAGAATGCTTAGGAAGTTGAGCGCTTGGGTCAGACGCTACAGTAAAGATAACTTGGACTTAGTGATTTCAGCAATTTACCAAAGTAAGGTAATGCTTAGATCGCTTAATCAGGGTTAGCACAGCGGAAATGATTTTAAAGCTTTAGCGTTCTTTTTTGTTGGTTAAATAGTCGCTTAGCAGATTGACTTGTCTTTCTCAGAATAAATAAAATAATATAAAACAAGACAATAATCAAAGTAAATGACACAAGATATATAAGGTTCACTGGGTGATGTAATCCCAGCTACGTCCTTGGAGGGAATTTACTAAGATGATTATCAAAGAATCCCACAGAATCTTGTACAAAATAGTAAATAGGTGAAAATGATCTCTGGCTCCTTGATCACACAGATGTCAGCACCAATGAAAATCTTCTTCTACAAGCTTCTCTCACTCAGAAGTACTGCCTGTAAGGGGTTTCAACAACTTTCTCACTCAGATGAAAAGTTGAGGATTTTATCACAAGGGTTTGTTTGTTTTTGGAAAGATCAAACAACTTGGAATATCTCAGTAAGAGTTTAGGCTTCTTCTTTTGAAGATATTTTAGATATTTGTGACTGTATGGAATGTATGTAAAAAGCTTGAAAGATTTTGGCTATGGAGTTTCTAAGCTTTTTCTTCAGCAAATTTTTCTTGTGCATGTACGTATATCTCTATCACTCTGTATCTTTTCGGGTTTGCTGGAAGGAGGTATTTATAGGCAATTCTTGGGATCTGTCCGTTGGACACATGTGAGAGTGTGCCTTTCATGCGGCGCGTGATTAAACCTTTTTTTTTACATTCTTGAATTCGTGCTGGTTCTGATTGGACGGGAGCAGCTATAACTTTGAATTTCTGACAATCTAGTCAAAAGGTGGCTTGTCCACAAGTCATATTGGCTTATCACATTTAATGCATTTGAATTTATTTTCCGTTTGAAATAAATGTCCGTTGAATGATTGCATTTAAGTCCTTCATGACTTGAGAAATTATTTCAGGTGAATCTGATTCTGATCGCTAGAGTACATTGAGTGCTTGATCCATAAATCTTGAAATGGTCCTTTAGCGTTTGACAGACGCTAAGGATAAATCTTCATCTTTTTCTGATTTCAGACGCTGATCTTCATCTCTAATAGACTCACCTAGAATTCTATTAGCGATTCGGTATCTAATATTGAGTCTAAAATCTATAAAGATAAAAATTACAAGCCTAACAAAATTACATTCTTTTAAACGCTTATTCAATTGGTCTATAAAACATAAACTTACATTATTTTTTGGGGTCTAACATAAAATCCTATCTTGTCATCATCAAAACATCTAACATGAAATTTTCTAACAATTTCCCCCTTTTTGATGATGTCAAGACTTTAACTCTTATAACTCTTTTATAAATTAAGAGTTCAAAGAAAAGCCCAAAAATAATTATAAGTTAGCGTTTGGAAAGTTAGTAAAGTTAGCTAATGTTAGATTAACCTCAACAAGGTGTTTCAGCGATAAATCATTCATTTATAGAGAGATATAATAAGCATACATGATTTATACTGAATATAAGAAAAAAACAACAAAACATTATAAAGCATTCATCTTTTCTGTCGTTTTATGCTTTCTTCTATTTGGTAGATCTCATTTGCTAAGTCCATGAGGAGTCGATCAACATCTAGCATAGTGGTATGTTGAAGTTCATCATAGTCATGCCTTCGCTGTCTAGCGCTTTCATTCAGTTATTTCAGCCTATCGACCCATTCCCTTGGAGGAATACCAAGTTCACGAATTAAGTCATAATAGATGTCTTGTCTTCTATCGTTGAATGGTTTCCAGTTGATAGGTCATCTAAGTGGGCCGGCATAAGGATGAAATCCCATACTTTCCAAAAAGTTGACGTCCAAGTCCGGGAGCAAGTACCTTCCTAGATAATATCTTGGCTTTCTCTTTTTAGTTAGCCTTTTCTTTATGCTCACTATTTTTTCAAACATTGATCGCCACTGTTTATTATCTGTTTTAGATATTGCCTTGGACTTTTCTTTATCTTCCTCCTTCTTGACATCAGCAAAGGAGTTTTTTAAGTCAGCGATATCCCTTCGGAGAAGCTTGACTTCATCAATCAGGAGAGCGATTTGTTCAGCGATACTCTGAGTTATAAGGTTGGAGGAATTATGACGCTCAGTATCAGCTGAAGCATTCTGGGCAAGCGTCCGGTTGAAATCGTTTGAAAGCTCTTTCATGAGAGGAGCGATACAGTTCATCATGGAGATTGTAAGCTTGTTGGCATGTCGCAAATCAGCTTTGAGAACTGTTTCTTCTTGATTAAGCGTGGAAGTACTGCGCTCTTGCAATCGAGAACAGGAGCCTTTTATATCGCTGAGAGAATGTCGAATAGCCTTTCTGAAATATTTAGCTTCTGGATCACTGTCAGAATCTGAATCTGATGAATCGGAAGATGAACGCTCAGGTCCGTGAGAGCTTGAGACTACTGAAGCTTTTCCTTTAGATTTGTCTCTAATAATAGGCTCTACAGGCTGTGCAGCTAAGTCAGCATGAACCTCTTCTATCGCTAAGTCGAGCGTCTGAGTTGCGGAGTCAGTTTGAACAACTTGTTCCTCAAGTGGAACCTCGACTGTTGGAGCGCTGGGGATAATGTCTTGCATATCAGCGTCTGTGGGTTGAGCAGCTTCTACAGCAGGAGTTTGTTCCTCTTCGATTTCAACAACTTCAATTTGAGGCGTTGGACTTTCAATAGGTACGACCCAGAGTGGACCAATCGCTTCCATTACGTGCCTTGGACTAATCAGGTTGGTCTGTGAAATGAAAAACTTAGCGTCTTTGTGCTCTTCAGTGCTTAGTGCAAGTTGCACTCCTTCTGGCAGATCAATTCCTAAAGTATAAGAGTTATAGAAGTCCAAAATAAATGGCATCAACGCTTGAGCTGCTTTTTTGTCCACTGGCCTGATCAGTGATATCATCTTGGCCACTTGAATGTTTTGTTCACAAAAGAGCACAGGGTGAAGATTGTATCCTCAGAAGTCGCTCAGCCCTGAATAGTGGTTGAAAGTGATATCCAACGCTTGTGCATTTTCTATCACTGCTCTTCTGTCTCTATGGAGTTCAGCAAACTCAGCGTGCTCATTTGTAACATTGACACGAATTTCACTTTGTCCTGGAAGAAGCGGTTGTTTACTGGTGGAGGCTTCTTTGTTAAAATCTGGAAAGATTTGCTGAACAAACGCTTGACGGGGGTGCAATACATAGCGTCCGCCTTGACTGAATGAGGCTAGCTGTTGGCGAATATAGCTCTCGATGGATTGCCTATAAGTTGGCAGATTGCTAACATTTCCGGCAATATGCTGACGCTGATGAAGTAAAAAGGTAGCAAATCCTCGGTGTCTGTATTCTATTCCAAATTCAAAGAGAAATGGATATCTCACGAGTTTTTCAAGGGTATAGAAGTGTAAAATGAACTCTTCAGCCCATCTGGCTGTATCCATCATCCATTGCTTACCAAGTTTATCAGCTTTCTTCTGATCTTTTCTGGCAGCAAGGAATTTCTCAAAGCGTTCAGTTTCTTCATCATAGTCCTCAGCCCATAGTCTTGCAAGGTATTCTCGGGCTTCATCTTCTATCCATGAATTGATAGGATTGGGACGCTCAGCAACTACTGGTCCTTTTCCTTTCCACAATCTGAGAGGTTTGGGGGATAGAGCATTTTGAAGAGAATGAACTACTTTGGGGAAAGCGGAGTTTCCAATCCTGTTAAGGATTTTTTTGTCTGGATTCTTTGACCAGTCACCCATATGGGGATTCTTGATGACGACTTTATTCTAGCGCAAAGGATAAAAGGACTCTTCAGAATGACCAGTGAAGTTAAAATGCTTCTCGTCAAATTAAGTTATGTTGAACGCTGGTCAACGAATATGCTCAAGTCGAGATTGGAGTCGCTCAAGATTGTAAAGACATAGATCGGCGAATCGCTCGAAGAATTTAAATTTGTCAGAGATGGAGAGATCAGTCCTATGGAGAGTATTTTGAAAATTGATCTCCATTTCGACTAACTGTCTGGTGTCAAGCTCTCTAGCGGCATAGTAGAACTCAACGTCTGCATTGTATCCATGAGGAAAGAAGTCTATGACACAGGGAGGAGATTCGGTTGGAGTGGGAACAAAGGCAAAAGATTCGGTTGGGATAGGGGCCACTTCTATCAACCGCTCAGCATGCTCAGTTGCTTCACTGACTGGTGATGTGTCAGCGTCAGGAATGACATAGGTTACTTCCTTAGAAATATCCACAACTGCTTCCATTTCCACATCCAATTCAACAGGAATCTCGGAAGGTGAAGGTGCATCAGCGTCTGGTGCATCTTGAGCTGATACATGTAAGCGTTTGAGAAAAGCAAGCAAAATTTCTACTAAGTAGAAATTAAAATAAGATACTATAATGCTTACCCTGAGGACTATCATCGACTTTGTCAGTCGCTTGATCTGTTTCAACAGTTGGTACAATTTCCTCAGGCTCCGTGACCTCTTCATCAGGATCTAAATCGAGAAAAGAAGTGAGGGGATCAGCATGAATAAGTATATTCAAAGTCTCAAGAGTGTTAAGAGCATTTTGAATATCCGCGTCAACTTCGGCTGAAAAAGGTTTTATCCTACCGTTAGAAAAGGAAACCTAACGAGGAAAGGATAGACTACTTTGTTTTTCACAAGTACTTACCCTAAAAATGAGCAGCCTTCTCAGAAAGAGTAGTGGCTCTAGATTCAGGAATAGCGTCTGAAGAAGGAGGAGGAACACTCGCTGAGTCTTCAAGTGCTAGCTCGACTGGAGCGCTTGTTAATACAATTGGAGTGGATGAAGGAGTACGCCTGCGTGCTAGCGGTACTTCTTCTTCTACTACTTCTTCTTCTTCGTTTACATTGAAGATAAACGCTGGAGGAGGAGAGGGTGGTTTAGGAGAAGGAGAGGGAGACTTCTGTTTCTTCTTGGGCTCTGGCTTCTACTTCTGCTTCTTTGCTGTTTTTGATGGCTCAACGTCTTTCAAGGTGATTTTTCGTTTGGGTCACTTAACCACCACCTCTTCTTCCGATGATGATGAAGACTAGGATGCTTGTTCTTCATCATCGCTCTAAACAACTCCTTCGGCAACAAGTCGCTCATGCTCATCTTTGGGAACCGCTGCTCCACCACGCTTCATTGGCTTTAATAGCTCGCTAATCATTTTCTTTCCATAAAACTTTAGCGTAGGTATTTTCTTTCCAGCGGAATTGTTGCAACCGCTAGCGCTAAGAATTCTACTTAAAACAATCCCGTAGGGCTTAGGATTTACTAACTTGGCCATCGCTTGCTTGAAGCGTTTAAACACATAAAGTGACCAATTTATCTTCAGATTGGTCAGAATGGCTACCATCATCTTGTACTAGAGATTGGAAACTTTATCGAAGCTTCCCTTTCTGCATTCGATCATCTTGGCGCATATGTCCGCAAGAATGACATACTCGCCCTTTATATCATTTTTCTTGAAGTTGGGTTCGTAAGAAGCCTCAACTTCGTATTTCTTGATCAATGTCCATACCTTTGTAGCATCACCAAGAGTGACATTTTCCACTTCGGCACCATAACTTGGCAAGTTTAGGAGAGAAGAAATCAGAGAAGGGGTGAGAACGAAGGTCTCACGGGCGAAGGGAAAGATGCAGGAAATGGAGTTTCCGTCGTCGGAGATTTTTGAAGAAAAAGAGGGTTTCTTCCTCAAACAAGTTGAAAACGGCAGTTATCATATCGCGTAAGCCAGATTCCTGAACAAGAGGAAGAACAGTCCGAAGAGGAAAATTTTGGTTATCGAAGAGATAGTCTCAGTTAACAAGAAAAGTGGCGTTAACAGTGACTGATTTCTCTGATTTGGAAGATTTTCCGGCAGCCGATTTGGAAGATTTGGGTGCCATTGATAAACTTGGAAAAGCTTGGGTAGAGGAGAGAAAAGATAATCTTTTGCCTTAGAGAGACCTTTTATAGTAAAAAAGTTTAGAAGTGATAAAGTTTTACTGTAAAGGTTGTGAAGGATTTAAATAGGAGGCAAAAATAACTCCTCAACTGCTAGATAAATGACACGTGTTCAGATGTTAATTTTGAAAATAACAAAAAGTAAATCTGAGCCGTTTACTCATAAAGACGGAGGTAAAAAAGTGCGGTAAAATGGGTAACTACTGTGGAATATAATGGTTTGAAATCCGCAGTTACTTTTTCAAAAACGTTTAAATAAATTTGAAATTTTCCGCGTGAACTACACACGCCTGATAGTACACTGATACGTACTCAGATTGGTGCAGTTACTAAACCGCCTAGTTTTTAGATAGGAATCATTAACCGTCAGTTTGATGTGATAAGCACGTGTGGGCAGTTGTCAAATCTAATCTTTTGGACTTATCCACATGCTACTTTCAGCGATGAAAACTATGCTTGCATTTCAGAAAAAGATTACTTAGTGTTAAAGTGGGAATCTATTTAACGCTGAAGTCTTTTAAGAACAAAATTTAATTTCTTAAAGTTAAAGATAAAATCAACCGCTTGGATTTATAAAAGACATTTTCATTCATTAGAGATTGAGTTTATCATGCATAATAGATAAGCGCTAGTTATCAATGCATAAATTTTCGAAATCATTTTTTATCATAGTCGCTTATGAATTGAGATAAGTATAATTTTGAAGTTCCTCCTAAAATTAATAGTTCATTTCAATTTTGAAAAACGATTTAGACATAATCATAAAGTGGATTCCCCCTAAATTATATGCCTATAAAATATGATGCTCTATGATTTAAGCGTTTAAATCAATCATACCTAATTCACTTCTCAAAGTGAGAAAGCGTTGTTCTTTGAGCACTTTGGTGAAGATATCTGCCAATTGTTTGTCAGTTCCAATGAAGTGCATGGAGATATCTTTCTTTTGAACATGGTCACGCAAGAAATGGTATCGAATGTCAATGTGTTTAGTTCTAGAATAAAGAACAGGATTTTGAGTCATTGCTAAAGCGCTTTGGTTATCACAATGGATTGGGGTAGGACTTAGGATTGTTCCATAATCTCTAAGTTGTTGCCTCATCCAAAGGATTTGTGCACAACAGCTCCCAGCAGCTAATTGTAGAAGTCGTTATGGATTGTTGTTTCTTACTATGCCACGAAATTAGTCTATCACCTAGAAATTGACATGTACCACTAGTGTTTTTTCTATCTATTTTGTATCCTACAAAATCTGCATCTGAATAACCAATTAGTTCAAAAGGAAAGTCCCTTGGATACCATAAGCCCACATTTTGTGTGCCTTTTAGATATTTAAGGATTCTCTTGGTAGCATTCAAGTGTGATTCTCTAGGATCAGCTTGAAAGCGTGCACACATGCATACTGAAAACATAATATTGGGTCTACTAGCGGTAAGATAAAGAAGTGATCCAATGATACCTCTATAGTTAGTCATATCAATTTTCTTTCCACTTTCATCTTTATCTAACTTAAGCGTTTGGCTCATTGGAATTTTTGAAGATGATGCATTTTCCATACCAAATTTCTTAATCATATCACGTGTGTATTTAGCTTAGTTTATAAATATGCCATTAGGAAGTTGTTTAACTTGTAATCCTAAGAAGAAAGTTAATTCACCCATCATGCTCATTTCATATTGATCTTGCATCATTTTCAAAAATAACCAAATATAATATCATCAACATAAATTTGGACTAAGAGAATATCTTCATTATGGGTAATTTTAAATAACGTTGTATCAACGCGGCCTTTTGAAAAGCCTTTACCTATAAGGAGATAGAGAGAGTGTCATACCATGCTCTTGGTGCTTGTATAATGCCATAGAGTGCCTTATCCAATTTGTAGACCATACTTTTGTCATGGTTGTTAATGAATCCTGGAGGTTGCTCCACATAAACTTCTTCTTGGAGTTTACCATTCAGGAAAGCACTTTTCACGTCCATTTGGTATACTGTGAACTTGTTGAATGCGACAAACGCTAAGAACATTCTAATCGCTTCAAGACGAGCTACTGGGGCATACGTCTCATCAAAGTCAATACCCTCTTCTTGACAATAACCCTGAGCGACTAATCTGACTTTGTTTCTTATAACAATGCCATCTTCATCCATCTTGTTCCTAAAAACCCATCTAGTTCCAATAACTCCTTGGTGGGTTAGTCTTGCTACTAGCGTCCAAACTTTGCTTCTCTCAAATTGGTTAAGCTCTTCTTGCATTGCTTCTACCCAACTTGAATCACTAAGCGCTTCATCTACTTTCTTTGGTTCCATTTGAGATAAGAAACTTGCGAACATGGCCTCATTGATTGTAGCGAACCTAGTTCTAACAAGTGCTTCTATATCTCCAATTTCTAACTCTGGTGGATGTTCTTTAAGCCATTTACGGTCTGGTTGGAACGGGTTGAGAGACTCTTGATTATCAATCGCTTGACCCTCATTTGTCTCTGGCGCAGTTGCTGCATCATTCACAGTTCTATTTTGCTCTGGATGATCATTTTCTTCATGATCATCAGCAATTCTGATAATATCATCATTTGTAACCTCACCAGTAACTTTAGGAATAGGCACGAAGATCTCATCATCCTCGTCATCACTGTCATCACCAAGATTGATTTGTGACGCTTGTTGGGCAAGATCTTCAATTCCTACATCATCAGGATTAACCTTACTCAGTTCTTGGTTAGCATCATCAAACATAACATGAATGGATTCTTCAACCTTCGATTTGATCTTATTTAGGATGCGAAAACTCTTTCCATTTTTGGCATAGCCTAGAAAGATCCCCTCATCCGCCTTAGGATCAAATGTCTTTAGACTTTGGGATCCATTGTTATGAATGAAACATTTTGAACCAAATACATGAAAGTATGAAACGTTAGGCTTACGTCCCTTCCACAACTCATATGGAGTCTTCTCATGTTTCTTGTTGATCATACACCGGTTCTGAATGTAGCAAGCGGTATTGATAACTTCGGCCCAAAACCTTTGAGGCAGCTTAGACTCTACAAACATCGTCCTAGCAGCTTCTTTAAGTGTTCTGTTCCGTCGCTCTGCAACTCCATTTTGTTGAGGTGTTCTAGGAGCAGAATACTCATGAAGTATTCCAAAATCTATACAAAACTTCTCAACAAATTGGTTAGTAAATTCAGTTCCTCTATCGTTTCTAATTCTCGTCACTTTTAAATCTTTATAAGTTTGCAATTGACGAATTAGCGATGTGAGCTTAACACTAGTTTCATCTTTGGTCGTTAGGAATTCTACCCATGTATAGCGAGAGAAATCATCAACTATTACTAGTGAGTACTTTTTACCACTAACACTCATGATTTAAATAGGACCAAACAAATCCAGATGCAATAGTTCAAGAACTCTAGAAGTAGATATGCATGGTTTCTTCTTAAAAGATAATTTAACTTGTTTACCCATTTGCCATGCATCACATAAGCGATTCTTATGAAATGAACCCTTAGGTAATCCCTCTACTTGATTTAGCGATATTAACTGAGAGATTGCCTTAAAGTTGAGGTGATTCATTTTTCTATGCCATAACCAACCCAATTCATTTTGACTTTTAGCAACGAAGCATGCGAGGTTGTTATCAATTGTAGAATCCCAATCCACTAAATAAACATTATTTGTTCTTTTTCCTCTTAGTTTAGTAGACTTAGTCTTAACGTCATTAACATAGCAGAAGTCGCTTGAGAATTTTACTTCAAAGCCTTTATCACAAAATTGACTAATGCTTAACAAATTATGCTTAAGACCCTCAACATAATATACATCACTGATCATGATGTTCCCCCTATGCATGATACATATACCTTTGGTTTTACCTTTGGAGTTAGCATCGAATATAACTTGAGGACCGTTGGTTGCACGATAGTTGACCAAGAGATCCTTTGATCGAGTCATATGCCTTGATGACCTACTATCGAAGTACCAAACAGAAGTATCGGTGATGGCGCTAGGTACCTGCATTTAAAGGATAGTTCTAATTCTTCTTAGGTACCCATGTTGTCTTGGGTCCTTCATTGTTAGTGACTTTGTTTTGAATTAAAACTTTAGGAACCCATATTTGCCTAGCCTTCATTGTAGGAATACTGGCCTTCTTGGGTTTCACATTGTGTTGTGTGTGCTTTTTGGGTGTATAGTAATATCCTTGATTATAATAGTAATCATAATCATAATCATAGTCATAATCATAATTATCATAGTAGCGATAATATGATCTAGACCGTTGTGGATATTGACCCTGGTATTTCCTTGGCACTGTCTTAGGGTGCACTTTTGGTGCTGGACGCCTAGCGCTTGATTCACAGTGGTCAGGTTTATCCTTAGCCTTTTGAGCGTTTGGATGAACCCGTCTTTGTGAATCGTTTGTTTTTGCCTTTCCCTTGCCTGAGTTAGCTTTGGCTTTTTCATTTGGCTTCATACCATTGTCGCTTGGTTCATTTAGTTTTTGTCTTTGTGAACCTTTCTCAACAAAGAAAACACATTTTCCTTTGTTGTTTGCCGTAACATTAGATTTGTTTGGTTGTTTACCAAATTCATTGCATCCTAAACCGAACTTTTCACCAAACAATCTTGTTACCTCAGTCACATTATCCAACTTTTTTGAAGCTTTCGATAATGATGAGATGAGCTGCTCTAATTTGGCAAGTCTAGCCATCAGATTAGCTTCTCTCTTGACTATTATATCAATATCGCTTTTTAATTGAGTAATCTCACTCTCAAGTGATTGGTTCTTCTCAATGCATTGTTGCTGAACTTTCAACTCTGCTTTGAGCTTTACTTTATCACTTTTGAGTGATGAAATAATAGCGTGGTCATTATGATATATTTTGGTGGCATCTTGACAATTTTTATAAAATTCAATAACTTTGTCAAGTAATTCATCATAAGAAAGAGGATGAGATAATTCAGTGGTTACCTCTGGTAGCGAGTCGTCAGACGCTTCATCATCTCTTGCCATAAGACAAATCAATGTTGAGTCGCTTGTTGGTTCATCATCACTACTTTCTTCTGATGATTCCAAATCCTCTTCAAGTGCAAAGAATGGTTCAGATTCCGCTAGAAAACCTTGTTGACGAAGGTTGCTCCTGAATTGGTTTCTATCCGCATAGTCTTGCCTTGTGGGCTTAGACACATTTGGAAAGGGCAATTTACCTGGTAGTGCCCTGGTTTCCTGCAATTATAACACAAATTAGTTTTCATTTTCTGTTCAGTGGATAATGGCTTTGATCCGACTGGCGCTGAGAGATTTAGAGTAGGAGTCGTAGGCGCTTAGTAAGGGACTGGCGCTACTGGTTGAGGTGCAGAGTACACTGGCGCTTGATACTGAGGCGTTGGTGCAAGGAGAGGAGTTTGAAATAAAGTTTCTCCAATAGGATTTCTCTTTTCATATCTTAGAAATTTCTTGAATTTCTTAACCAATAAAGCCATCTCTTTTTCTTCATTGGATTCTGTTGATTTCTCCTCACTAATCGCTTTACCTTTGCTTTTGGTGGTAGCGATTAATGCTCCTGATTCATTCGATGAAGTCGATGTGTCACTGACTTCACCCAATTTAAATTCAAATGCCTTTAATTCTGAGAATACATGTTTTGGAGTAAGGGTCTCCAATATCTGAGATTCTCTCATAGCAACAGTCTTGATTAAATACTTGCTTGGAAGACTTCTAAAAATCTTATTGACCATTTCCTTGTTGGTCAACTCTTTATCCAATGACGCTAACTCTGTAATGAGCATAGTAAACCTTGCATCCAATTGTTCTAGTGTCTCGTTGGGCTGCATCTTGAAATGTTCAAATCTTTGCATGGCTATGGAGAGCTTATTCTCCTTCATCTGTGTTGAACCTTCACACACTATAGCCAACTTATCCCATATTTCTTTGGAAGTTTTACATTGCTTGATCTTGTTGAACAATGCATCATTGTCTCCTAACGCTGAGTAAAGTGCACTTCGTCCAACATTATCTAGATTTGCTCTTTTCCTATCATCAGACGTCCATTCTAACTTAGGTTTATCGACATATCCATCTGGAGTGGCTTCATCAGCTCCAGGTGCTCGAGTTATCACTTTCATGATCTTAATGGGGCCATTTGAAATTACATCACACATTTCATTATCGCAAGAACCTAAATACGCGAATGCTCTAAGTTTCCAAGAATCATAGTTTGACTCTACCAACTTAGGCATTTTGTTAAAAGTCATAATGAGATGTTTTGAGAGAGAGTTTTAAAACGACTAAGTTTTAGAAAGATGGATTTAAACAAGCAGTTACACTTGGAAACGCTTAGGTTTCTACTTCAACCGCTCTGATATGACTTGGTGATCCCAAGTGGCATACGAAAAAGTCTAGAAGGGGGCGGTTGAATAGACCCTGAAGTCTTTTTCGACTTCAAAAATTTCGTATCACTTTTAAAGATTAGAATGCTTAGGAAGCTGAGCGCTTGGGTCAGGCGCTACAGTAAATATAACTTAGATTTAGTGATTTTGGCAATTTACCAAAGTAAGGTAATGCTTAGATTTCTTAATCAGGGTTAGCACAGCGGAAATGATTTTAAAGCTTTAGAGTTCTTTTTTTTTTGGTTAAATAGTCGCTTAGCAGATTGACTTGTCTTTTTCAGAATAAAGAAAATAATATAAAACAAGACAATAATCAAAGTAAATGACACAAGATATATAAGGTTAACTGGGTGATGTAATCCCAGCTACGTCCTTGGAGGGAATTTACTAAGATGATTATCAAAGAATCACACAGAATCTTCTACAAGATAGTAAATAGATGAAAATGATCTCGGGCTCCTTGATCACACAGATGTCAGCACCAATGAAGATCTTCTTCTACAAGCTTCTCTCACTCAGAAATACTGCCTGTAAGGGGTTTCAACAACTTTCTCGCTCAGATGAAAGGTTGAGTATTTTATCACAAGGGTTTGTTTGTTTTTGGAAAGATCAAACAACTTGGAATATCTGAGTAAGAGTTTAGGTTTCTTCTTTTGAAGATATTTGAGATATTTGTGACTGTATGGAATGTATGTAAAAAGCTTGAAAGTTTTTTTTTTTTTTTGGAACAATTGAGCTTGTATTCATATCAACAATCTTACATCATTTCCTAGCATACTAGGCCTTTCTTTCTTATTTACATTCTATCAAATTTATATTGTAAAGTTTTCCCTACTCTATCTATAACCTGACTAACAGTGTTGTTTTCATGATTAAAGTATCTTCTATTTCTCTCTAACCATACAAAGTAAACAATCGAAGCAAAGGTTGCTCTCTTTTTACAGCTTTGTTCCGTCTTTTCTTTGCAAACTCTTATGCCCCACTTAACAACTTCTGGCCATGTGGATTGGCTGCATCGAACGCCTTGCTTATGCCAACAATGCTCCATAACTTGTTGTGTAAACTCACATCTAAAGAACAAATGATCCTTTGTCTCTTCCTCCCTGCCACATAGTAGACAATTCCTATCCTCTATGTCTTTCCATGCTGCCACCCTATCTCTTGTCTTCAACCGATTCTTGCTTGCTAACCACAAAATTATTCTATGTCTTGCAATAGGGCCTTTTCCCCAAATAGCTTGAAAGATTTTGGCTATGGAGTTTCTAAGCTTTTTCTTCAGCAAATTTTTCTTGTGCATGTACGTATATCTCTATCACTCTGTATCTTTTCGGGTTTGCTGGAAGGAGGTATTTATAGGCAATTCTTGGGATCTGTCCGTTGGACACATGTGAGAGTGTGCCTTTCACGCGGCGCGTGATTAAACCTTTTTTTTTTACATTCTTGAATTCGTGCTGGTTCTGATTGGACGGGAGCAGCTATAACTTTGAATTTCTGACAATCTAGTCAAAAGGTGGCTTGTCCACAAGTCATATTGGCTTATCACATTTAATGCTCTTATCAAGCATTTAATGCATTTGAATTTATTTTTCGTTTGAAATAAATGTCTGTTGAATGATTGCATTTAAGTCCTTCATGACTTGAGAAATTATTTCAGGTGAATCTGATTCTGATCGCTAGAGTACATTGAGTGCTTGATCCATAAATTCTGAGATGGTCCTTTAGCGTTTGACTGACGCTAAGGATAAATCTTCATCTTCTTCTGATTTCAGACGCTGATTTCATCTCTAATAGACTCACCTAGAATTCTATTAGCAATTCGGTATCTAATCTTGAGTCTAAATTATATAAAGATAAAAATTACAAGCCTAACAAAACTATATTCTTTCAAACGCTTATTCAATTGATCTATGAAACATAAACTTACATTATTTTTTGGGGTCTAACATAAAATCCTATCTCGTCATCATCAAAACATCTAACATGAAATTTCCTAACAAATACCTCCTTAATTAAGACACTTATAAACATCATGTGTGCGAGCAATGTTTATGAAAATTTAAGCTTGTTTTCCACCTTCACATGCATCGGAAATCAAAAACATATTTAACATCACAATTGAAGCTTCTTTATTTTAATCTTCTTGACTCTTGCTATGTGTGACACTCTGAAAAGTCTTAACCCTTGACCTTCACTTTGATCGCTCTACTTCAGTTGTGTACATAGTTTCAAATAGCTCAGCATTTTCACGTTCTATAGATAATTATTGAATCTTGTTGATAGCTTCTTGGATCGCCTCTACGCGTAGGATTCGATGAAAATGTTTAAAGACTTTAATGTTGATGCACTTGAGCTCTTTAATGAGATTCAGAAGTCTCTGTCTTGGAACAAGGTGTTGACTTCCATCTGTATCCTTGTAGCTATAAATTCTCTTTGTTTCTCCCTTTTTATCTTCTAATATCATTGAAGTATGTTCTTCACAGTAAATTGAAGATTCCAACGATGATGATTTTCTTGTAGTTTTCCTTAGGAAGCACCATATCCTCGATTTCGTAACTTGTGTTCGGGAAGGAAATTGAGGGCCGATATAGCTACCATTCCCTTTGATAGTTGATTCACTTTGATCGTAGCTATATGGCTAGAAAAGGTTCCTGGTTTTCTTTGTCTTCATAACCCATACGGTTTTTCACTCGAGCCCGTACCAATGTTTCCAACTATACAAATGGTTAGGGGTGTTTTCAATTGGTTCAACGACGGGGTTGGTACTTAAGAATAAATTAGGGTGGATTTCTTCAGAATAACATTAAACAAAATAGGGAGATAATTAACTCAAGGATGGAAGAACTTAGGATTTAGTGAAATTATTTGCAAGAATTTGCTAGAATTTAATCGAGGTAATAAAAGAACGTTTAATTGGTACTAAGCAATTTGTCTAATCAACAACGGATTCAAGAATATGAGGACATGAAGTCTTCAAATGCTAAAATATAGGAGTCCATGATGAAGGAGCTTATTGAATGAAACAAATACAAGCATCCCATGGAGTGTTAATGCGAACCAAAGAATTAATATGTAGGCCAAAAGCGTATTGTAACTAAATCATCGTTACGAACAATCTCAAGTAGACAGAATAGACTGGAAGAGAAAGATACAATACAGATGACATTCTCAAGAAATGGGAATAGAAGACACAATAGGAGTTATAGGGCAAAGATGATTTAAACTTCGAACAAGGTTAAAAATAGACAATTCAAGTGGCAAATGCATACTACATATGATCCTAGAAAGCAAATTACTTGGCCTCAAATGGGATGAAGGAAAATGTTCGGTTTGGAGAAGTTTAAAGATAACGAGACCAAATGTAAGTCTTGAGATAAACTAAGAGTATGGATATACGAGGGCAAATTGGTATCCTTGAATGAAGATAAATTTCATGCAAAAGAGGATCCAAGAAGGATACATTTAAAACGATATGGCTACAAATTCAAGATCTCACAAAGGTGGTTAGTAATTTGAATATCAACAAGTGTTAAACATAACCGTCAAATAAAAGATGGACGAGCAATGTGAATCGCTACCAAAAGATAATTATAAGGAGTCGACAATAGAAGTAGAATAAAATCTCGATTTAAAATGACTATTCTGAGATAAAATTGAGTCGTCCTCAAGTGAAATCTGTTGGCCAAAAGTGGTCACAGACTATCTCAAATAGATAGAATAGATAAATATAAAATGAAATGGCTCCTTTAATGAAGGGAATTGAAAAACTGAGAATGACTGCAAAAAAAGATGATTCAATGTGACTAAGACTAGAAATAAATAATTTGTTAATTCTGTTAGCAAACATACTTTATATGCCACTATAAGAACCCGAAATGCAGATTATTATCAGGAATACGTGAGTACTTGAATGGGCTTTGAGATAAGGAGATAAAATATGCCTCATGAAAAAACTGAAAGACTAGTGGATTCAAAGAGACCATCGATGCCAATGGATTAAGCAACATATCATGGAAAATAGCTAAAAAGAAATTCAATTAAAGTGAATAGTTACAAGTTCAAGATTTCATGATAGGAGGCCATATGAATGCAATAGCAATAGTCAAACTGAGATCTCCATATAATTATTGATGATCTAAACTCATTGAGAATTAAGAGATGGCTATTAGGATTCAGTAGTTAGAGTAGAATCAAATTGTAATTGAGGTGATGATTCCAGAATAGGGTGAATCTTTTTTAACAATTGAGAATTCAACAAGTCATGGAACTCATAAATAGAACCATACAACAGAATAATGAGAGGTTTCTATAAGAGTAGATATAGAATATCCTAAGGAGCCAAACACTCAAGAATGAAAACAATGAGTGATAGGAATTCCGAATACTAGAGTTTCTCAATTATGAAAGGAACATAAATTTCAATAATAAAGTTTATTAGATCCCCAAACATAATAAGGAAGCATGGATCAATACACGTTTGTTTCAACAGAGGACTAGAAAGAGCTGGAAATATGAGGACCAATGTTAGCAAATAGGAATCCTACCCCCTATATGAAGCAAGAGGAATCACCCTTTTAGAGTTTGTTCTTTCACATCACACGATCGGTACAAGATGAAGGATTGAGTAGAATAGGACGATGAAATGAAGCAATCTACGGGCACCATTTGTTGACTTACATTAAGTGGGCGGATAGGAATCGATGTGCATCCTTTATTCAGTTGGAGCATCACTTACCATTGCAAAGTTGCCTGAAAAAGTCATCTTGCTTATGTTCCTCGTAATATAAAGTCTCGTCGCCTCTATGCCATGATTCAAAGCAAATTCTTCTAGATCAGGTTCTACAACTCTAGCTTAACATTGTAAAGGAAGGGTAATCTATGATATCGATTGATTTATGCGACAAAATACCATCTGGAAAAGGATCAACAAAGAAACCTACCCATTAGCATATAAATCAATTTCAAGAACAAGGGCACCTTTTGGGTGGGAACGGATTGTAATTCCAACAAGAAAGAACTTGCAATCACTAATGCTTCATTGAAGAAGAAAATGACATTTTACCCTTGAAGCTAGAGAGCGGAGGGAAACGTCCTAAAGGTGAGGTACTATATGAGTCCAACGAGATGAAATGATTCTGCGCCCTCATCACCATATTTTCTAAAACTATCACCACCATGTAAAATACTTGCTATTCTAATTTATACTCAAATCCAAATCACTGTGGCCTTTCGACCCATGCGGACATACTCTATTACTCATCTAAAAAATTGAAATTATCTTCAATCTAAAAGAACTTATTATCTTCTACTCACTAAGTATAACATGCATTTCTTCCAAAAACCAATATAATCCAAGAAACTCATCTCGACTCAGCGGAAACATATATTGAATGCATCCAAAGCATAGAAGTACCACATTCCACATCGCCGAATTAACATATTTGTTCAGCAATTTTTCCCTCAATATCATTAACTTAACTTAGAAATCCATTACTCTTCTACAGTCCGAAGATCTTATCTCGGTATAGCTCATGCACTAGCCTAAACTCTGATACCACTCTGTCACGGTCCCAAATTCAGTCCGTAAAGGGCCAAAATCTAAAAATGTGAGCCTATCAAAACAACAGTTCAATCCAAAATCTCCAAACAACTCAGCAACTTCTAGTACGTTCCCAACCCTAACACTGTCAACCAGATAAAGTAAACTTACTATCCATGTCTTAATCTGCAATTGTCACGTCTAGAATTGTCTATGTCTACACTCATGATGCTCCGAGCCAGTCCCACTGCTCAAGTCACCTCTAACTGGAAGGAAGTAGTAAAATACGTAAGCAAAGGCTTAGCGAGAGCCAGTGTTCGTGTGAAAGGTGCTTAAAATAGTTTTTAGACCCAAAAATGATAAATTAATGAGATGAAAATAATAATAGTTTTGTTTTTCAAAGGATCATTGGAAACGCGAGTTAAAATGACATTTGCATGCATAAAAAGAGTTAAGCAATAAATGGTAAGAATCTAAAATCTTAGTATAGGCATGATAAAGTTTTGTTCAAAGATAATTGACAGCATGAGCAAAAATCTAATTTTCATTCACAAGAACAGTTGAACAATAAGTGACATGATACTCGTTTCAAAACATGCATTTAAATAGCAGACAGTTCAATGCAAGTAACATGTACCAGATACGCTTAAGCAGGAGGGGGCTATGTTAGCAATACCATCGCGTCTAATGACTTACTCATGGCTCTTTAGGTCCCGCTGCTTCTTCCTTATCACCCTGGAACACGCGGCTTAAAGCCAACACCTTATACCCCCCCCCCCCCATGCAGGCTCACGATGCCTGATTGGTCATATCCTGGGGTATGCCACACAATCTAGTACCCACTCACCCTCAGAACACTCCGTCTTTAGGTGTTGGGATTTGGCTGTGGATAGCGGGAATTGTTTAAAACCGCAAGCCCATGCTTGACCGGCCGAACCCTACCTATCTATGCCCGACACTTAACCACGTAATATGCAACATGTATCACTTGAATGTAGTGACGATGTATGATCACGATACAAGAATCAATAGATGGAGTATTTTCACGAAATCTATAAAACTAATGTTTATTTTGAAATCATTCTTGCAAAAATATGCATTTGAAACAAGTATGCAATCATGTATGTCACGAATTACGAAATGAAGCATTTTAGCTCACGATAGAATATTGAATAGAGCAAATAGGTTTTTAAGAATTTCATTAAAAAGATATTTTCCTTGAAATCATTTTCACAAAATATGCACGGAAAATTATTCTCTCAAAATATGTCTTTAAAAACATTCATGCAGTCACCATTTGGCAACATGAGATGGTTAATTTAAAATGAGTCCATGATTTGATTTTGAAAGCGTTAAAACTCATTTTCATGTGAAGTATCAAAGCATGATGCAAATATATAGATATATATACGACGTGATGAAAATTCCTTCCAGTTTTGAAAGACGTATAACTATAATTTTGAGAGGCAACTCACGTTACACTTCCAAGCTATTTAAGATCGTCCCCAAGTGAATCTCCAACACTACCAACTCTCCAACCATGCTTCCTCAAAATGTATCACCTATTCAAAATAGTGATTCAATCAACATTATTCTCATAATACAAGTCATTGGATAATACCAATTCTCAATGCGATTCGCTTGTTTACGTGAATTACCAAAGGTTAAGCTGAACCATATTACCTAATGCTTACCCAAAAGTCAAGACGACACATAAAAAGCTGGGTACAGAAGCTTGAAAGTTTGTTGATTGGGGAACAATATTACTTCAATTAGCTCTACAATGCCTCCATCGAACGCCGCACATCTGTGCAGTTACCACTTTTTTGTCCCTTTAACATCGCATTCAACTCTAAAACTTAACATCTATTGATTCTCCATGAAATTATATTTCTCCTACTAAATCTCCATCACCAAAACCGGTCAAAGATGTGATAAATTGGGCCTTTGAAGTCAACAACAGAGACTGTCAGTTTTAGGTTATATCTTGGCAGCCTGCAATCAAATCGACTTTCCAGTCATAATAGACCATGGATTTGAGCGAATCCAACCATAATTAACATCTACACTTACAGGGATTTCTAATGGGTATATTGCATGTACAATTAGGGCATAGTAAAGATGGTTTATGGGTCAAAGAATCTGATTAAATATTTCTGAAATTGGAGACTATGTACTGGCAGTGGTTATTTGGTGGCTAATTCTGGACTAATTTAGGACCGAGTTGGAGCCTAATCCATAATTAAACATATCTACACTCATGTATCTTTCATAAGTGGTATTTTAAGAGAAATCGGACCAATAGATGGGTATTTTCAAGCAAAACAAAAATGGTAAACAAATTATGGGCTGAAAACAGGATAGTGGCACTCATGCTTTGAATGACAATTCTATAATATTTTCTTAACCAAAACCATCAAAACTAACCACTAACATCATCTAAACAAAGAGATATTTCCAACGGTGGGATTCCATGCATGATCAAAGCAATGGAAGCAAGGTTTCTGGCTACACGAACATGGACAAAAGTTTTTGGTGTTCCGAACTCAACAGAGGCAGTGGTGATTTGGGAGTCAAATCTGGAACATTAACAACCCAATTAGCACAATATAATTTCATATTATTGTTCCTTGTCTTCTTAGGATGAGATTTATATAAAGATAGGGTAAATTACACCCAAGCCCCCTGTGATCGTCTTTATTATCACTCCACCCCCCTGTGATATAAAAAATATCAACTTACCCCCTTGTAATTTTTAAAATATGTTTTACTGCCTCCCTCGGGGTATTTTTGCTTATAAATTTTATTGAAAGACTATAATACCCTTGTCCTTTTTAGATATTTACACAATATAATTTTTATTTTTATTTTTTTATTTTTATATTTTATTTTATTAATTTAATATTTTAATTGTTTTCTATTTATTTTTTTATTTTTTTTCTTCATCTTCCACCACCACCACTATCTTCCTTCAAATCTTCAAAATCATCATCATCATCATCATCATCGTCATCTTCATCTTCATCCACCACCAATAACAACAACCGCCGCCGCCGCCGCCGCCGCCGCCGCCACCACCACCACCACCACCATCATCATCATATACAAATATATATATATAATCATCACTCAATCATCATCATCATCATCATCATCACCACCACCATCTTCATCCACCACCAACAACAACCGCCGCCGCCGCCGCCGCCACCACCATCACCATCATCATCATCACAATATATAAATATGTATATATATATACATACACACATAACAGATTTGAAGGCCCAATTCCGTCAATCATCATCATCACCACCACCACCCACCACCTCCGTCGTCGCCGCAACCACCACCACCACCATCATCATCATAATAATATATAAATATATAATGTATATATATAACAGATTTGAAGGCTCGATTTGAAGATTATTCTTCAAATCTGCAGATTTCTGCAGATTTGAAGGCGTGTTCTTCAAATCTGCAGATTTTTGCAGATTTGAAGGCCCGATTTGAAGATTATTCTTCAAATCTGCATATTTACTGCAAAATTTTGCAGATTTGAAGATGGAAAACAAGAAATAATTCGGCGGCGGCGAAGGTGGTGACAGGATATATACCTATATACACACTTATATATATATATATATATAATTAATATATATATATATTAAATATTTTTTATAATTTTAAAAATATATTTATTATAAAAATAAGAAATTTAATATCAACCGTTCATCTCTATAAAGATCTACGGTTGTAATAAATTGAATTTAATAAAATATAAGTAATTAATCTTGAACATTGATATTTAGGAGATCAGATCCAATGGTCATCAATTCAGGGGCAAAATATTCTTTAACTGAAGAAAACTTGATAATCAGTCGCATGGCAAGCGAGTGAAGCGTGTGGGGAGGTAAATTGATTCTTTAATTTATTCACAGGGGGGTAAGTTGATATTTTTTTTATCACAGGGGGTGGAGTGATAATAAAGCTGATCACAGGGGGGTTGGGTGTAATTTACCCTATAAAGATATCCCAAATTGGACATCATTTGGTACCTAAAATCCTGAAGATAAAAATATTGCCGTAGCATGTATTCTGAGCTAGAGTTGCTGGAAATTTTTTGTTTTTGTGTGATTTTCTCTTTCTTGCTCTAATTTTGTTGGACGGTTTTGAGATCTTGAAGGGATAAAATGGAGGTACTGTTTGATACTCCTTGGAACAAGAAAGGTTTGGCAAGAAAGAGATGTAAGGTACCACATATATATAGAGTTGTGATGGGGCTTTATTGCAATTTGCTAATTATCTCTTTAGCTCCACAAACATTATGTCTTATCCCTCACACCTACTTGAATATAAATTGATATACAAGCCCAAGGTACTGATACTATTACATATTCAATCAATTGATTTCCAATTTCTGAGGAGAGATAACAGCGACACCAAGCTAAGCTCTAAAATTTATCGAAGTTATAATAAATTCTTGTACATAATAATAGCTCCTTGTTTTCTTAATATATTTCTACAAATGCTCACTTTTGTTTATGCTTTTCAGTCATGGTCTAGTTATCATCATTGCGGTTCCCAGAATTTTGGGAACACAATGTCAACATCAGTTAAATGATATGGATGATGCTGAATTAATTCTAATAGTCCTCAATACAATTTTGGAGGAATAACCCCTTTTTATATATTAGCTGTAAGTGGGACTTGAAATGCGTATACAAAATAATAAATTTGAAAAAAGAACTTACATCTAAAGGAAAGTGTGGATCAATTGCGATTCGAGGTAAACTTAGAGACAATCAAAGGACAAACCACATTTTTCTTTTATGATTTTTCAAGGATGACTCAGATAAATACATGTTGAATTGCCTAATTTTCTCGCGGTTTTGAGCTATGTTATACTCCAACATGGATATTGATATTTGGTTTATTTTTGCTTCCAAAAATCCTTTAATTCTATTTGGTTTTAATTAATTTTAATCCGTGCATAGCACATATCACATACTTTTACTGCGAGGAAGCTATTTTAGTAAAACTACTTTGTCATTTACTCTTGAAAATGTCTCCATATTTATTAAGCTAATATCTAAACAATATCACTTGCAATAAAATATAATTTTAAATCTATAAATACAAGAAAAATTGTTTTCCAATCTATGTTTGGATTGTTGATTTTGCTAAGGAAAACACTAAGAAAAACTTTTGCACTTGAAATAATTTAACTTTATATGCAACCTTTTGAAATATTCTGTTGATTTAAAAAAGTTCTAATCTATCAACTACGTAAATTAAGCAAAATTTGATGGTTACTATTTTTAAATTTCACCAATCAATATAATTTGAAATCAAGGGTATATAGTTCCATTTCTGATGCAATAATTGTACACTCTGAAAATTTGTTACTATTATCCAGTCCTATTTGTCCGTTTAGTCAAATCAATTTGCACTTTATCTTTGCGTTGTCCTTTATCTATTATTTCTATTTTTCTCAAGTACTATTTTTTTAGGCTAATTTTGTAAATACAAAGAAAAGTTAAAAGAATATATTTAAAACGAAGAAGGTATTTTTTCATGATCAATGTAATTTATCTTAATTTTTTAGGCAAAATGAACACTAACCAAGTCTATTACAATCTTGCAAGGTTAAAGCAAAAAAAAGAATTAATTGCTAAATTTCATGGAGGAGTAAATGAAAGTTTGTTTACTGAAAATCGGGTACGTATGGATAGAGAATATCAATTACAATCAACATCACATAATAGTAGTTTGATAGTTATTGAAGAAGCTCAAACCTATAGGCCATCATCGCATGGCAGACGATCCATGCGTGGATCTTCGAGAGGTTCCAATAGAGCAAGAATTTCGGACTTAAATCGAGGATCATCCTCCTGTGGTAGAAGTTTAGGTGATGGATGTAAAAATATAATAAATCTAGAGAGTCGTTCTTATGGCGCAGAAGATGGTATGACATCTCTTAAATTGGAATAAACTATACTTTTTTAAAATATTTTCTGTCGATATTCTTTGTTATTTGCATTGTTCGAACCTCGCTATGTTTTTATTGAATTTTACATTATACTACATCAGTTTCCATTACATGCATGTCAAATGTGATAGATAAGGAATATTATTTATCAAATATGATATACATTGTCAATTTAATCTTTTTGGTTGCCATGTAACTATTTTTCAAATGCATATAGAGTGTTTCTAAGAAATAAAATTAGCAATCATATTATTTAAGAGATATTATATTATAATGAATATTATAATAATTTAGCCAATGACCCATAAAGTAATATGTCAACTTATTTGGCAAAAAATTATGTGTTAAAAGTATTTTGGACAAATACATGTTTATTTGCTATTTCGATAAGAAGTTTAGCATATTCGTGTAAGGTAACATTTTTATATAGAACAAGAGATTGTGGGTGACAATGCTGACAACCAATCTCCATCTACAATGCTCCATGTTGCTGAAGTCGTGAATGGTATTCATCTTCAAATTGTATTAGCCTTTTTAAATTTTTTTATCCAACTACAGATTGGTTTATAGAAATAGATGTTTGCTATATCACAACACCGCACTTATAATTATTACTTATGATGTGAACGTGTAATAATACTTTTTATAACTTATTTACAACTAGGGGATGAACCCATCATAAATCATGATCGTGAACGTATCACAATGCCAATACTCTATTATGTTCCTATTATGTATGGTATGAAGTTAATATTCCACTTTCCCCTTTGTTTTAGTGATAAATACACACTTTCCATGGATATAACTTGCACTATTTGTACTTATTTCATTTATTTATTAAATGTATAGAGTACATCATACAAGAGCCTACAAATATAATGCATCAAGTCCAAGTTGATACAACGTGAGTCTCACATGGCATTTCAGATGATAACCTTTTTTTGTAGGTTTACTATTTTCCAGTTATCCGATAATGCTCATTTAGACTTTGATGAATTATATATAGGTATAGATTAGAGTATTGTGGTAGAAAGGTTTCATTTGACACCTATAAACTACACTCCTTTTGTTGGACCAGCTGCATTTACCCATGTGTGCGGCGATGTAAGTAGAAACAAATTGCACATGAGCCCACAGCATAAGTTCATCCTTTTGACTTCAAATATGTCTTATACTCTATTTTTCATAAATAAAACTACCATGGAAAAATGCCTAACATATATGTAATGATTTAAATTTTTATAGGATATCAAGCACAAGAACTTTTAGATTCAGATGATGAAATTTTAGTACCCAGCAACATCCCATTGGAAAATAACTATGCAACTAATGCAAATCCTCCATTTTTGCATTATTCTGTAGTTCAACGTAATATCTTGAATCTTTCTATTCGTATATGACATGTCATAATTGTCTTATATTTACATAATATGTTAATGCAACTTTACATTTTTTTAGTAATATTGTTAACTTAGCCACTGTTTTTAGTTTGAAGGATCTCTTTTCTTATTTTGAAATGCATAAAATCTCTAATGTAGATCCAATTATTTAATAGGCAATAACCAATATCTAAAAGCATGGGTAAGATCAAATAAACATGAATATGAAACTACTTTCGCTCTCAATCTAACAAGACAATAATTTATAGCATGCAAATATCAGTTGAAAAATAATATGTTAATAGACTAACAAAAATATAAACCCTTTATTTTTGTTCTTCATTAATTTATATTAAAACCATCATATCGAATACAAGTGTTTACAATATTAGTTATACAAATAACAATGTATAATTTATTATGGATAATTTAGTTCATGGAGTAGTATTTTTGTAACTTTTTTAATCTTTTTTTAAAGTCTTACTTTTAATTAATAGGTCTTATTATATATTGTTAATAAAAAATTACAGAAGTATTTGTAATACCAAGAACTAAAACAAATTATGTTTTTGAAAGATCAAAATCGGGGGAAAGAAATGTGGAATCCCGATTTTGCGGCGCAATAATGTGGTTGGAGGAGAAAGTTGCTCATAACTCAAAAATCAATCCTAAGTCTGGGATTTGTTGTCAAAGTGGAAAAGTACTCTTAGCTTTGCTTCCACCATCTTCAGAGTATCTCGATGAATTACTTAAAGATCATTTTTTCATGAAAAATATTAGATCTTTGAATTCCATGTTTTGTTTCACATCCATGGGTGGTAAGATTGATAGATCTTTTCAATATGGGAGATGACCACCATGTTTTAAAATTTTCGGTGAAGATTATCATCAAATTGGATCATTACTCCCCAGCCCTGGACAAATGAACTGCTTCGTATAGCTGTACATTTGTGTACAAAAAATGTAGTCCGCAATAGATTAAACATCTTGCGAAATGGTGTAACTGACTCAGGAATTCTTGCTTCTATAGTTGAAGGCCTTATAGCAATGTTAGATAGTGTGAACCTATATGTTCAAATCTTCCGTAGTGCAAGAGATGCATTACAACATGATAATGGGGTAAGTTTACATATCTGTTTTTTACATTCAAGAAGCAATAGACAATACAATCAACCAACTACCATTGAGATTGCTGCTCTAATTATTGTAGACAACACTGATGCAGCGGGATGTCAAGATATTATTGTCTGTAAAAATGATGGATACTTAAAACGAATTAGTGAAATACATCCATCGTATACACCACTATAATATCCGTTGCTCTTTCCATATGGTACTGATGGATGGCGAATCGGTATGCCATATAATGTAACTTCAGAACAATCAAAGGAATGAAAAATTTCCATGAGGGAGTTTTGGGCATTTCGATTACAACACAAAAATTTGGAAGACCGTACATTTTTGCAAGGAGGACGTCTGTTTAACCAACTTGTTGTTGACTGTTATGCAGCAATAGAACAACAAAGATTAAACTATATAAAAACACATCAAGCTGAGATGCGTGGAGATTCATATCAAGGTTTGGAAGATGCCGTTGATTCGGGTGATACAGATGCCAGTGCAGTTGGAAGAAGAGTCTTATTGCCCTCATCTTTTACAGGAGGTCCATGGAATATGATGCAACATTATCAGGATGATATGGCCATATGTAGAACAATAGGACCTCCAGACTTCTTTGTCACATTTACCTGTAATCCTAATTGGCCAGAAATTTCTAGGGAACTTCAAAAACTTCCTGGTCAACATGCAGAGGATAGGCCTGATATTGTAGCAAGAATATTCAGAATGAAGCATAAGCAATTATTGAAGCTTCTTAAGACTTTTTTTTTATTTGGAATTGTATTAGCGGGTAAATCACATGAATTTCACATTTTTATATAATTTAATCAAATGAATAAATGAATTGATATTATAGTATTTTTCATGCAAAACAGATATTAGCGTTATAGAGTTCCAAAAGCGAGGCTTGACTCACTCGCATATGACTCGTACTCTAGCAGAGAGGGACAAACCAATCACTTCCGATGACATCGATCAATTCATATGCGCAGAAATTCCTGACAAGGATACTAATCCTAAGGCTTATGAAATGGTAGTCAGATGCATGGTTCATGGACCGTGTGGAGTACATAACCCTAGTGCTCTATGCATGGTAGAGGGAAAGTGCTCTAAACACTACCCTAAAAAATATTGTAATCGAACTACTATTGATGAAGATGGATTTGTATTATATTATTGTAGAAATGACCCTAAATTACAATTATGGTAAATGGGGTCGAGAGAGAAAAAAGATGGATTGTTCCATATATCGAGACCTCATTGTTTTGTTCGATTGCCACATAAATGTCAAGAAATGTGCGTCTCCAAAGTTGATGAAATACATGTACATATACATCTACAAAGGCACCGATCTAGCTATAATTGTAATTGAAAATAAAGTTGATGGTCAACAAATTAATGGTCAAAGGAGTTATAAACGTGTTGATGAAGATAAACAATTATTGATTGTCGTTATGTATCAGCTATTGAGGCATGTTGGAGAATATATGAGTTTGAGCTACAAAGGCAGAACCGAAATATTGAATGGTTGCAGTTCCAATAACCTAACCAACAATTTATAATATTTCGTGAAAAGGATCATTTGCACAATGTTGTCAGTCGTGAAGGTTCTTGAAATACAATGTTGACAAAATGGTTTGAAGCAAACAAAAAGTATGTAGAAGCACGAAGTTTGACATATATTGAATTTCCTGATGCATTTGTTTGGAAATGAGCTACCAAAGAATGGATCATGAGAAAACAAGGTTAATGTAAAGGGAGACTTCCTTATTTACATCCGAAAAATGGAAAAAAATACTATTTGTGTATGTTACTTTATAAAGTTCGTGGAGCTTAATGTTTTGAAGACTTAAGAACTTTAAATAGGGTCGTATACCAGACATTTAAGCAAACTTGGCTTAATGATGATAATGAATGGCATGGAGCACTATCTGAAGCAGAAACTTGGGCATCATCAATTAAACTTCGAAATATGTTCTCGACCATGCTCATGTTTTCAGAAATAATAGATCCTGTCACCTTGTGGGAACAACATTGAAGATCCATTTTGGATGATTTGCAATACAGAGTTAGAGAAGAATTGAGGGATAACAACGTTCAACTGAGCGATGAAGATCTAAAGGAATGGGGACTCCAAGAAATTGAACATATACTTAGTAGAAATGGAAAAAGTATTGGGGATTTTCCTCCTATTCCTCAACCATCGTTTAGGTCATTCAGCCACATAACTAATAGGATTATAAGGGAATAGCTTTATTATGATGACTCTGAAAAAGAACAATCATTTCATTCATATTTCAACGACATGAACGATGATTAGTTGAGAGTCTATAATGCTATAGTTCAAGCTTACGATAGTAAATGTGGCGGCCTCTTTTTTGTGAATGGTAGCGGAGGAACGGGAAAGACATATTTGTGGAAAACAATAATTGTAAAATTTAGATGGCAAAAAAAGATTTAATTATCATTTTCATCATCTGGAATTGCCGCGTTGTTGTTACCAGGTGGTAGAACTGCGCATATTCACGTTTCAAAATCCCATTTGACATAGATGAAACATCAGGTTTTCCTATCAATTCAAACACTGATTTAGCAAAGCTAATTCAAGAGATGTGATTGATAATTCAGAATGATGCATCAATATAGTTTTGAAGCATTGAGCAAAACTCTTAATGACTTACTAAAGGAAACTGAGATTTTTTCTGCTGATAAACCTTTTGGTGGAAAGTTGTGTATTTTAGGTGGAGATTTAAGCAAATACAACCAGTGGTTACTAAAGGTAGGCATGAGGCTATTGTGGCAGCATCACTGTACAAATCTAAGCTTTGAAATCAAGGTAGAGCTATGCATTTGAAGATAAACATGTGACTCATTGTACAAGATAGTTCAACATAATCAATCGATGACTTATGGAATTTGCAGAGTGGATAAATATGATGGGGAGGGGAAAGCAAAGTGTTTGCATTTTGATAATGGTGGAGAATCAGATTAGGTCGAACTACCAGAAGAGTTTTTGATAGAAAATGGTGATAATTCTTTGTTGCAATTGATAAATAAAACTTATCCAGAGTTGAGTAATAGATATAGGGATCCTACTTATTTGAAACAAAGGGCCATTTTGGTGCCAAAAAATAGTGATGTTGATGATATCAATTATACAATACTATCTATGCTCCCCGGAGAAGTTCGACAATTTTGCAGTGTAGACACATTGCGTCCTGGGGAAATGAGTGACCATGAACAAAAAATGAATCCCCCAAAATCTTTGAACATAATAAAGATATCTGGTATTCCCAATCACTGTTTAGAACTCAAGGAAGGGTCAACTATAATGCTTCTAAGGAATTTCAATCAATCTTTTGGTTTGTGCAATGGAACTTGACTTATAATCTCAAAAATGGGTGAAAAAGTTCTTGAGCCACACGTAGTAACTAGATCTCATATGGGTGAAAAAGTACTGATTCCACAAATTATTTTGACAACAATTGAGTCCAAGACATTTATCCCTATGAAGATAAGACAATTTCCGGTGAAATTAGCATTTGCAATGACTATTACACACACTAGATAGAGTAGGGTTGTATTTACCAAATCCTGTATTCTCTCCTATTTAGTTATATGTTTCATTGTCACGTGTAACAAATCGACTAGGCTTGAAAATTCTCATTTGTAATAGACTAGGAATACCTCGAAATTGCACTAGAAATATTGTGCATCCTAAAGTACTTGCAGCAGTTCATGAATAGAATTTTTGTATTTTTATGAACAAACCTTTTATAAGTATTTTTTAGTACGTAAATATAAGATATGATATATATATAGAGAGAATTAATTGACATTTTAACCACAAATTGATATATATATATATATATATGTATGTATGTATATATTCATCAATTTGAAATTATGTTAATGTCATAAGTTTCATGTTATTTATATGTAGTTGGCTATTTATATTAAATATAATTAATTTTAATATATTGATGAGTGCAGAAGATATAGTTACATTGTGTACACCTTTGGAGTTGTTGGATCCGAATGGTGGTAGATTTAATATTCAAGTTCGTTTGATCAGACTGATTGACACATGCAAACACGAATATAAGATAAGAATACTAAAAATGTTGTTCGTGGACAGTAAAATAAGCATTTTCTCACTATTAGCATATGTTTGCACGTATGAATTATATTCTTATATATTTTAAATTAGAGCTTTTTTTGTTGAAAAATATATAACTTATTCTTATGAAACATCATGTTTATCAGGGTTTCATCATGCAAAGTGTTGCATCTGATGGTAATGCTGATCATTTTATCACATGTCTTGCTAAAGGAAACATTTATAATATTAGTGGTGTATAAGTGATCATAGCGGATAAGAAATATAAAATAGTACCACATCTCTATCAAGTACTATTACTTGATAATGCTGATCAGGGTTTCATCGTGCGAAGTGTTGCATATGATGGTAATGCTGATCATTTTATCACATGCCTTGCTAAAGGAAACATTTATAATATTAGTGGTGTATAAGTGATCATAGAGGATAAGAAATATAAAATAGTACCACATCTCTATCAAGTACTATTATGCAAGGATGCAAATATTGAAAAGACTTTGGATCTTAATGATAAACTTTTACATTATTTCTATCAAACATTGAGACTGAAAGATATTAAAGTTATATGAATTTTGATCACCAACTATTGGTAAGTTTCTCTACACTTAATTTTTGCAATAAATTTGAAGAAAGGAACGTATAATGAATTTTACAGTTGTTGCAGATATTTTTGGATTGGTTGTTTGTGTTACCCATTATTGTTTAACACCTAATGGTTCATATATGTGAGAATTGGTCCTTCGTGACAACGTAAGTAATAATTTTCTTACTGTATTATTTTCATTGTTTAATATATTTTCACTAATATTGTGTATTGTTTTTTTTTTATGTCCATCAGTATGACGGTTGTTCACATGGTTCTATATGGTAAATTTGCAACCGACGAAGGGGAAACGCTATTGAAAATGATTGATCAAAATAACACAGTGTTGGCATGTGGAGTTGTCATTAATAATCTTGAAGATGATTATTTTATATTTTGAGATACAAAATTTAATTAAGAATTTGTCATAATGGTCTTATTATTTGTAGGTCCTTGCATATAGAAGCGCATGAGTTTAGCAGACTCTATATCAACAACAAAACAAGGTTTACAGGTTGTCTAAGTACTTGGTGAGAACAAATTACTAAAAGTATATAATCATACCTAAATTCTTTTGTATTTAATTTTTATTCCGAGACTTTGTAGATTTCTTGAAGATCGAAGGTCACGGAAATTGGTCTCGCTAATGCGCACCAGTAAATTTAGCATATCTAAGACCTTAAAAATTTCAAATACAAAAAGGATTTGGATAAGTGAATATGGGCATCTGGATGATGTAAGAATTTCAAATTTTGTGATTTATTTGCTAATGAACAATTTAATATATTGCACTTTTCGATTATGTTCATGTTAGGTTTTTTCGGATTCTTGTACGGTGAGATGATTGATATTGACAACATATGGTGTGTGACATACAACCACTTGCAAGATAGGTGTACGTCTTATCATGGGCAAATGATATGTGCCAATTGCAATGATGTCGTCGATGGAACTATCAGGTACTCTTTTCTCTAAACATCTATATTGATACCATTCAATCATTTTCTTTGATATAAACAAGTTATTTTTATTGTAGGTTTCGTGTTTATCTTAGAGTAAAGGATATTAGTGGTGCTATTGACTTAAAATTATTAAACGAACAAGCCGAATATATTTTTCACTGTCAAGCAACTTATTTTAAAAATTTGCAAGAATAGGTAAAATTACAATTCTATTTTCTGAGAAAAATAATAGTTAGAAATATACTAACAATTTTAATATAAAAAATGATATTGTTAGGATAATAAAAAAAAATGCCGCAAGACCACATGAATTCATTCATAGACCGTGCATTTAAATTAATCGCCCCCGTACCACCAAAAATTGATAGACGGAATGTTCATTTGCACGTAAATTTTGAACTATACCTATTGATTGGTCTGAAGAATGTTCTCACCTTCCAAAGAGATTACCATATCTACATTCATAAGGAGTAAGTAGCATTTTTGTTGTACAACAAACTCTAATGAGTTACTTGATTTATACTAAAGTTTAATCATAGTTTTTTTTTTTTCAGGCTACATTTTGAGAAGTATGATTATATTCTTAATTAGCATCACAAATTTGGACCTTTGGATTTTTGGATCAAAATTTTAAATAATATGTTTTGCACTATATATTGATTGATTAGTGAAAAAAATATGCATTTTATTGTATTCAGCTTTAGTTAATTTTAATTCGTGCATAACACGGGATACATACTAGTTCCTATACATATAAATGCTCATATAAATAGATACAATTTCTCCTCATTCCTCACCAAGAGGGGAGTTTACAAGTTCAGTGTTTCTTTACTTACATTTCAATTCGCCTCTGATCACCAAATAAAAAGTGAATGATCCATCCTCTTCTTTTCGAAAAAGGGGCCCTTATAGTTCTATCAGCGTTTGAAACAATTTTTTCTTTTCCATATTATTATATCTCTAGAGTCAATAATTTCACTTGAGAAACAACTGAAACCAACCACTTAATAAAATCATCAACAATCTGACTATAAGAAATGACATATACAATATATATATATATATATTTATAAAAAGGAGACATTAATAGGTACAGTCTTAAACATCATGTGTCAACCATACCCAACAGAATACAAATCATATGACTACTTAACTTTATTCAAATACATAAAAAGGAAAACAAATTAAAATAGAAATTAATTAGTTATTGGTTTCTCTGCCTCAACATAGTCGCCATAGTATTCTCCACAATGCTCACTTTTATTCTTTATCTTCATATACTTGTAGAATATGTACTGAACAATTATCTAAGCCATCATGTTAAGTAGAAAACTTCGAATATAAAGAAAAAAATAAAGATCAAATTAAAAAGGAAAAATAAAAGTCTTTCTAAAAAGGATACAAAGAGATCAAGAACCACACACACTGCTGCATCAAGCAACCAAGGCATGTTTGCTTTTATCATCTCCCATTCTGTATTTCTCACTAATATGCTGCATTTTTACAATACATGACTTAATAATATTGCTAGAGAAAAACCTTTTATTTTCCTATAATTTTGGCCGGGCAAGGGGGTTTCGATATTATGTATGTGTATGGATATTTAGTTCCAATTAATCGGGCCTAATTCCACGTACACATTATATATTTTCCAAAATGTGCGTGAATGAATGAGAAAAGTACCTTCCGACGTATGTAGCGTTTGCAATAAGCGCAAACACAAACATTAAAGGATTCAAGCCCTGTAAAACAAATCATATATACATAAATATATACACTACAACAAAATATAATATTATTAACCAAAATTAAAGTGATAATATCTAAATTGTCAGCAAATATACAAAATTAGTTACAATAATTTTTGTTTTGTCACAATAATGATTTCTAGTGACAAGATTATTTTCTAAATTCTCAATGTTGACAATTAGTAACACATGTATAGTGACAACACCAATAAAGTGACAACTTTATTTGTTGTTACTATATATGTGTCATGTCACTAATTGTCAATAGTAACAACAATATTCTTGTCATCAATTATCAAGAGCGCCAACTTGCATACAATTCTTGTCACTATTGTATATGTGAAAACCATCTATGTGACAAAACAAAAATTATTGTCACTTAATATATATAATTAGTGATAACTTTAATATTGTTACTTGACATTTTGTCACTAATGTTTTATTTTTCTAAGTAATATTTATATTTAAGAAATCATAATTGGAAAAAGATTGATATATTATATATTTGAAATTTAATTGAAGATAAAACTCGATAGGTCTATTTAATACCTCCACGCTTCCTCTTTTGATCTACAAAAGTAAAGCCGTAATAATAAACATTAGTACAATAATTATAATTAAATTATCATATTGAAAAATAACTAAGTAAAAATAGAATCTGAAAAATAAAACTCACATTCAACCAAATTTGTGGGATCCGACCTCCCATATAAATGGCAGCCATCAACCAACCCAACCACTGTCCATAGGCATTTTCTTGGAATTTTTGTTCCTTTTCATTAAAAAATATATTATTATTTATAAATTAATAATTAATTTATACGAATTCGTAAAATTATTTAGAAAAAGGCAATACAGAAAACCTGTAATAGTCTCCTTCCCGAGAGTTCTGCGCCATGAGCCATTATTATAGCCCTGCTTAGGTGGGGAAGATTTGCTGAAGCAGCAACAAAGGTTCCATATCTCACCTAAATATTGAAAATTTAAGGACTTGAAAGGAAATCAGAGCAATTTGGATACTCTTAATTAAATGATTTGCTAAATCCACTCTTAATCGGGGTAATTTTAGCTCGCTCGGGTTTGATCATGCCAACGTGTCTTATAATAATTAGTCGTGTGACGAATTTTTTGATTGCGACGCGGCATCTTCAAACAACAGGTTCTTGTCCCGCAAAATTGCAAATTTCACCCTTTTAGTTTTGGTTTCACGCTTTACGTGATTTTAAAAATAATTCCAATAATTTGAAAAAATTACAACATTAGTTCTTTTTTAAAACAATGTTACTCCCAAAGTTGATTTTCAGTTAAAAGTTAACGGAACTAACGGAATGTGTTTTTTTTTAAAAAAATTTTGCCCCGTAAATTGTACATTGTATATAGTACCACCTAAACAAATATTAATGTCACTTACCCCTAAAAAATAATAAAAGCTTAAAAACACTTGGGAAAGATGATGTTTTTGTTTTATTTCTTTATTATTTTATTTTTATTTTTTAGGGGTAAATGGCAACAAAATATTTTTAGGGGTTGTTTGATACAAGGTATATAGTTTCAGGGGGTAAAATGCAATTTTCAGATGACCATTCCGTTAGAAAATAAAGCGCGAGATCAACATTGCTTAAGAAAAGGATTAACATTGCAACTTTATCAAATTATTGAAACTTTTTCTCAAATCACGTAAATAGCAAACTAGAATCAAAATAGCCCTATCATAGTGGGACTAAATTTGCAATTTTGCCGTTCTTGTCCCAACCAACTTCATTTCACTACATAATAATGTTCTTTTTTTTCAAAAGAATACTTATTCGATTACAAATAGAAAAATATACATGAGGAAGATTTCTGGATCCCAATTTTTTCTTCCTTTTCGCTCTTTTGAAACAATTTATTTTATTTAGTCTTAAAGCAAAACACCAACGAAAAACTTGTACAAAATATTACTTGACCTATATATATTGATTTTCAGTGGTTTTATTTGTATTTTTTCCCGTTTCCATGAATTGAATTTGAATTGGCTAAATAGTTTACTTACTGCACGAGGAATTGAGCGAGGCTGAGTTAGAGGTTTATTATAGAGAAGTGGGAGAAGTGATTCGTCTTCGTCTTCATCAGACGATGAGTCTGTATGATGCTCCAATACAGGAGGGCCGCTCCTCGCTTTTAAATAACACTGAGCCGGCGAACTGTCGCTTCCCGCCATTGATCTTGCTGACCTGCACCATCCATCCATCCATATTAATTAATATGTAAATATTAAGAAAAATATAAATTATCTTGTTAACTCAATATTTTTATTAACACATTATCTCATATATACTTGATAAAAAAAAATTAATTTAAATTTTTGTGTATCCACATACATATATGTCAATAATGCTTAGATGTCACACTCGACAAGTGACTAGAGTTACATTTTGTTCCCTAACCTTTTCTTCTTCTTCTTCTTCTTTTGATTGCATGCACACATGTGGTTATGTCAATATATAAAATGATTTGACATAAATGAAAATCCTGGTTGAAAGTCGAGTTTAGACAAATTCGAAGGAGTTGAAAGTTAAGTGAATTGCATTTAACATTTATTGATTTATAATCACTTGTTATGCGATTGTTGGCTGTGATCAAATCTGGTGCAGCAAATATTTTAAACACACATGGGATGTAATTGTTAAAATATTTTAACATGGGGGGGGACTTTATGTAATTTCGAAAAGATCAGGGGGTTTTCGATAATTTTACACTAAAGTAAGGGGTTGTACATGTAATTTTCTCTATATTTTATTGTTTGAGTCGAACCACTTTGAATTAATATATTCCACTAATATCCCCCCTCCCCCCTCGGAAGTTTAATGTAATGACATGATATAAATGTGCTATCAAATTGTAGAGATATATTATGCTTACATAAAATAGAAATCTCTCCTTTGAGGAACCTCAACCGGGGCATTTGTGGTTTTTTTTCTTCGATCTTGAAGTTTTGGTTCTATAGGTTCATTCTCATCTTCAACCTGGCAAGGAAAAAAAAACACAAGAAATTTAAGGGAAAATAATCGCTAGATTCATATAATTAAACAAACAAATATTATCAATATAGATTCATTCTCTATATTAATTATTATAATATTTATAGTTACACACCCTGTTTGCTCTATGTTGGCTGCGGTTGAACCATTGACGAACATGGTTGTAGTATATGCATTGCAGCGCTAATATGATTGTAACTACTGTATAGAGCTATACTCAATCACCAAAAATAAATATATAAATTTATTAGTATCATATATAAAATTTGATAATCAAAGAATGTTTGATTATATTGCTAAGTCAAATGTAATGTACTTTCGGACAATGCTTACCAGTGCAGTGTAAAATTGGGTGGGTAACTGCATGAAACAAACAAAATAGCTGTAAGATATAGATATATATATAAACAATATTAAGAATTCGCAGGATTGAAAGTTTATTATGAACACTGGCACATACTTTTTAGTGGATTCAATATCTTTTTGCTACCATTTTGAATAATTTATCTAATCATATGATAGAATTGATATCTCAACTCCAAATCTTTTTACTTATATATGAAAAAAAACTCCAAATGTTTTTTCGAAATCCAAATCATTTAATCAAAACGGGCCTAAAGTTCAACCACCCACTCGATTACAATCCATGTGGACCAATGGGTAATTGTCTTTTTTTTTTCTAGGGATTAATGCAAAAAAAAAATCCTGTGTTAATTTGAAATTGCAAAAAAAAAAAAATGTGTTAACGAAATAGGCTAAAAACCACCTTGTATTCTTAAAAAGTCTGCAAACAGTGGATTTTTGAAAAAAAAAGTGCGTGTTTTTCATGTTTTTCACCTTTAATGACATGCTTCTTTGTTTGAAGAATGTATAAATGACAAAAAAACATGTCATTAAAGGTGAAAAACATGAAAAACACGCACTTTTTTTTTCAACAATCCACTGTTTGCAGACTTTTTAAGAACACATGGTGGTTTTTAGCCTATTTCGTTAACACGGAATTTTTTTGCAATTTCACATTAACACAGGATTTTTTTTGCATTAATCCCTTTTTTCTAAGAAAGACTAATGAGTAATTGAATTACACATAATTATATTAGTACTTCATTTTATGGATTATCATTTTCATGCCTCATCATGTGTAAATTTAGTAGCTCAAGAATCAACTTTAGTAAAAACAAACTACAATATGTAAAATTCTAGCACAGACCCAACTTAATTGTACCTAAATGTATTTCACAAGGATTGTATATTACGTTTATTCAAGTACTAAAGTCTAAACCATCAAAATAGAGAGAAGTGGTGTAGGTCAATCATTACAATCTTTTCAAAAAGTACAATTTTAATTTACTATTTAACCAAAAGATCTCACTTGCAACAAGATGTGATACAAGATTTAATTTACCACAGACCGTGAGTCCGTGACAACGCATTCTTATGGAAAAATTGTATTTTTGCTCTTCTAACTTAGAGTATGTGCAATTTTGGTCCCAATATTATGCACTTCACCAATTTATGTTCTTTATCTTAAAAAAAATGTGCAATTTAGGTCCCGCATCCAAAATCCGTTAAGTATTTGATGAAATCGCATGTGCCCCTCACGTGCATCGTTAAATTGGGGGATTTGATGGAAAAACTTAACTATGAGCTATGGTCAAAACAAAAATACCCAAATTTCTATGGTGTGTTGTTTCTTTGAGCTACATATTTTCAATTAGTTTATACCTTCAAATCGTGCATAAACAGAACAGAATGAGGGTTCCCTCCTTTTATTAGCTGAAATCTGAATTTTTTTTTTGCCAAAATTCCTACCACCACCCAATTTCACGCCGCATGTGAGGGGCACATGCGATTTCCATTAAATACGGAACAATTTTTGGATGTGAGACTTAAATTGCACATTTGTTTGAGATAGGGGACGTATACTGGTGAAATACATAATATTGGGACAAAAATTGCACATGCACTAAGTTATGGGACTAAAAATGCATTTTGCCCGCATTCTTATACATTTAAATGCCAAATCCCACCGAGAAATTGTAGCCCGCTCTCGCCTCGGCTACACTCAAGCGTATTTTACAAAATGAGTGGCCTATCATATACAAGTGTAATACACTTTTTCTATGAAATACACTTGGATGTAGCCAAATTGGGAGCGGGTCAGAATTTTCCATTCCCAACCGAGATCCATTAAATATTACTTTTTCCGCACATTAATCTCACTGTGATTTCTGATTTCTCATGTCACAATTCTCTTAGGAATTGGTGGAATATTCCTCTTTGCAAAGGCATAATCGAAAAAAATTATTTTTCATTACTACAAAACAATTAAGCATTGACAATGAAGATATATCATGGTTTAAAGTCGTGGTCTATCAGCAATCTAAACCCACGGCTAATTTGGTCATGGTAGACGTTTTATATAACCACACTGATATCAACCGTGATGAAAAAGAATGATAATTATTTTAAGTTCTAACTTGCCATGGTGGAAGAAATGTTCATCTAAAACTTTTTGATAATGACTAAAAGTCCGTGAACAAAACATTAATAATAACTATAAGTTGTGGGCAATGTTTTGGCCATACTTATAGATACTGTGCTGAAGATAAGGCAAAGTCGTGGTCAATCAATTTTGACCATGACAAAGGGTTTTTCACCATAACTAATTGACATAGACGAAAATCAAATTTCTTGTAACGCGTCAATTCATAGCGTATATGTGATCTCAGGGTGAGATGATTATGAAATTGAGGAATCATTCGGGTGTATTTGAGACTTGAGAGCCGAAAATGGGACAAAAATACCACTTGAGAAACCACCAATAATATTTGGCTACATTTAGAGTTACCAAACAAGAAAAAAGTAATGATAAGTAGAGGAAGAACAAGAAGAAGAGTACAACACACTTACCGTAGCTGGTTCGAGAATGCAGCCCACGAGATTAAACACATCGCTGCATAAACATAATAATTTTTCAAGTTTTGTAAATATATATATTATGTAAAGCTTAGTTTTGTGTATATTCAAAAAAAAAAAAAAAACCCTCAAGCTTCCTTCCAATATAAATGGCTATATATATATATGCACGAAAAACAAAAAAATAAGAAAAAAGAAGGGGGTAAATAATTATAGATTTACCCAATTATCCAAGTGGAAATAAATGCTAACGACACACCATTGGCGGATTTGTTTTTGAAGTTGGTAATAATCTGGGGGATTTCTGCTACTGCCCAGCACACTAAACCTGCTATTCCGAAAGCAAATGAGATTTCATCTTTGAGGTTACAGAGACAGTCCTTGAACAAATCTTGGATCCATCTGATACAAGGTTTCCTTTCAACTGGACAGTAAGAAAGTTTCAAGGGCTTCATCATTAGTTTTGTCTTTGAAGTTTATTTATTCTTTTTCTGGACTAAATATTCATTAAGAAAGTTTGGTATCTTGTATCTATCTGTGTGGATGCGGAAACTTGTGAGGATATATATGCCTATTTATAACCGGGTGAGCTTGTACCAACTGTCTTAATTTATGTCGCCTATTTTGAGAGTAGGCTTTTCTCGATGCCGTACCCTGTGCTGTGCACCACATGTGTCGACCTTCTTTACTTTCTTTTTTTCCCTAATTTTCTTTTCTATTTTTTGTTGTTTCTTTTATGAGAAAATCATTCAAAAATCCCTAATCCCTAATAAAAATTAAAAATCAGTCCCTATCTATAATTATACACTTTCAACTCCCTAATTCATGTTGCCATGTTGGATTCACTCCCTACCCCCTGAAAAGACGAAAATGCCCTCAATTTATTAATTTTTTTATTCACCTTCTTCTCCACTTCTCTCTTCTTTCTCCCCTTCACCACAAATCCGATTACATAGACTTTTTCGGCAATTAAAGTCGTTCAAAAGTGACACCATTTTGTTCTCCGTGATGAAAGGAACAAATCGAGATCCATATTGATTATGTTCCGAGTACAATTTTTATTTTTATTTTTGAATTTCATACGAACAAGAACTGCAGTATGCATAAGCCATGTCCGACGTATATTTCGTGCACCATTGACGTATTTTCAATTGATATTTAACAGTTTTGCGCAATCTTACGAGAAATTCTATAACGCGTTGTAGCATGCTCGAAATCATAAATCGTTTTTTTCTTTTGAAAGTAGACACATAGAGCTTTCTAAATAAGTATGTCACATTATCAAGAAACGTCTTGTACAAAACATTTTTTGCTTCAAACATAAGCTAAAATTTAATGACGGTTTTGCGCGACTTTACGAGAAAGTTTATAACGCATTGTAGAATGTTCGGAATCATAAACCATTTTTTTTATTTCAAAGTAGACACATAGGGCTTTCATAAATGTATGACATATTATCAAGAACAATCTAATATGGAACAGCTTCTTATTCAAACGTAAGCTAGAATTTTTCTATAGTTTTGCGCAATCTTACGAGAAATTCTATAACGCATTGTAGGATGCTCAAAATCATAAATCGTTATTTTATTTTGAAAATAGACACATAGAGAGTTCTTAATATGTATGACACACTATCAAGATAGGTTTAGGATAAAGAAGTTTTGTCTACAAACGTAAGCTAAAATGTGTCGGCAATTTTTCGCGACTTCATGTGAAAGTCCATAATGTACTATACGATACTCGAACTAATAAACTATTTTTTTATTTTAAAATTAGACATATAGGGCTTTCTGAAATAGTATGACACATTATCAAGAAATGTCTAGAATTAAACAGTTTTTTCTTGAAACATAAGCTAAAATTTATATGCATTCATACGTTATATTAAATGTATTATTACGTCAATTGATAAACAACTATACGTCGATTTCCAAAAAATAATACATCAATTGACTTGCAACCATACGTCAATATTATTATGTACTAATACGTCATATTAAGTGTACCTATATGTCGATAGATATACAATAATACATCAATTGACTTGCATTCATAAGTCAATTTGAATGTACTAATACGTATGGTTCCAAGTCAATTAACTAGCATTCATACGTTAAATGAAATGTACTAACATGTCATATTAAATGTATTATTACGTCAATTTATAGACAATCATACGATGATTTTCAGAAATAATACGTCAATTCACTTGCATTAATACGTCAATATTTTGTATTAATACGTCATATTGAGAGTACCTATATGTTGATTGATAGACAATAATACGTTAATTGACTAGCATTCATACGTCAATTTGAATGTATTAATACGTCATATTAAATGTATTATTACGTCAATTAATAAACAACAATACGTCATTTCTAGAAAATAATACGTCAATTGACTAGCATTCATACGTCAATTGACTAGCATTCATACGTCAATTGATATACAATCATATGTTGATTTCAGAAAATAATACGTCAATTGACTTGCATTCATACGTCAATATTATGTATTAATACGTCATATTAAGTGTACCTATACGTCGGTTGATAAACAATAATACGTCAATTGACTAGCATTCATATGTCAATTTGAATGTACTAATACGTCATATTAAATGTATTATTACGTCAATTAATAGACAACCATACGTCATTTCCAGAAAATAATACGTCAATTGACTAGCATTCATACGTCAATTGACTAACAATCATATGTCAATTGATAGACAATCATATGTTGATTTTAGAAAATAATACGTCAATTAACTTGCGTTCATACGTCAATATTATGTATTAATACGTCATATTAAGTGTACCTATACGTCGATTGATAGACAATAATACGTCAATTGATTAGAATTCATACGTCAATTGAAATGTTCTAATGCATCTTATTAAATGTATTATTATGTCAATTATAGACAATCATACGTCGATTTCCAGAAAATAATACCTCAATTCACTTGCATTAATATGTCAATATTATGTATTAACACGTCATATTAAGTGTACCTATACGTCGATTTCAGAAAATAATACATCAATTGACTTGCATTCATACGTCAATATTATGTATTAATACGTCGACAAGGACCGCCTAAAAATTCCTTAAAATGACCAATTCCATGAATCGATCCACAAGGACCGCCATTAGACTATACATACGTATGTACGTCATTAGATTACATACGTACGTCATTAGACTATTATATACGTCGATAGATTATACACCTACATCATTTTAAATGTTAACGTACGGCCTTTATATTTATTAATACATCATTTTAGTTTTAATAATACATCATTTCATATGTAATAACACTCATGTTGGTCCCAAGTGGCATACGAAAGGGTCTAGAAGGGGGGGGGTTGAATAGATCCTGAAGTTTTTTTCGACTTTTACATCTAAACTCTAAACCCTAAATCTTAAACCCTAACCCCTAAACCCTAAATCCTAACCCCTAAACCCTAAATCCTAAACACTATGACATCACATACCCTAAAATTAAATGTTTTGAAATTCAATGTTCACAAATATGTAAGCAAATTATGCATTTAATATAATTTAATGTACATTTTTCACTAATTAGTATTATTTTGTGCTTCCAAAACTCAATGTTCACATATACTACTAGTAGTGATCACTTGAATTTTCGTGTGAGTTTGTAGTGTTGAGATACTTATACACATGATTATACTTAGGCATGTTATATATTTAATAAAAATTATTTTTAATGTCATGAACATGCATTTAACAACATATTTGGAGCAATATAGGCATTAAATAGATATACTAAACACTATATATGTATATCCACACTACTACTAGTTATCACTTGACTTTATGCGTAAGAATTTACGATTTTGAGACATTTATACTGTAATGATCCCACATCAGGAAAAAGAGGAAAATGAAATAATTTATAAAAAGAACCCTAGGATTCAAGTGTAACAATGAATATCCATTTTGGCCCGTGGTTTAAATGCCCAACTCAAGGTTACGCTCAGTGGGTTCGATGGGATTTCTCTGGTTCAACGGGTTCGTGAGCCCGGGGCGTGACAAATGATATCAGAGCCGCTCGTCAGCCGGAATTGGGAGTTCGGTGCTACAACGTGAAATCTCGGTATCCGCTATGAAGAATAGTCCGGGGCAAATCCGATGGTAGCCTAGAAAGTCCCAACGCCTGACGACGGATCTTGGACTGAGTCACGCCGCGACAAGGACGTCGCTCCTCGAAGGGGAGGGGGTGATTGTAATGATCCCACATCGGGAAAAAGAGGAAAATGAAATAATATATAAAGAGAACCCTAGGATTCAAGTGTAACAATGGATATCCATTTTGGGTCGTGGTTCAAATGCCCAACTCAAGGTTACGCTCAGTGGGTTTGATGGAATTTCTCTGGTCCAACGGGCTCGTGAGCCCGGGGTGTGACATATACACTTGAGTATAAATATTTAATATTGTTCATTTATGACGTATCTTTACCAATAATATGATGTATCATTACAAAATATATTGTTACAACTAATATGATGAATATACAATTACGTATTACTACATTGCAATGTCGTATTATTACATAAGAATTGACTTATTATTACATATCAAATGACTTATGATTACATATAAATTGACGTATGACTATATATAAATTGACGTATTCTTACATATCAATTGACATATGGTTGCATATAAATTGTCGTATGGTTGCATATAAATTGACGTATTCTTACATATCAATTGACGCATGACTACATATAAATTGACGTATTCTTACATATCAATTGATGCATGGTTGCATATAAATTGACGTATTCTTACATATCAATTGCCGTATGTCAACATTGAAGATGACGTATTAGTTGTGAAGGAACGGCGTACGTTTTTAGCATAACGACGTATGTACATTGTCTAATGACGTACGTGGTCAACAAAGTTGACGTATTAATATATATAAATCATACATTTCAAATGAAGTATTTCAACAGCAAACCTATGTACTATTACATATGAAATATTGTATTATAACAACTGAAAGGATGTATTTAATAAATATAAAAGACGTATGTCAACATTGAAGATGATGTATTAGTTGTGAATGAACGACGTACGTTTTTAGCAAAATGACGTATGTACATTGTCTAATGACATACGTGGTCAACAAAGTTGACGTATTAGTACATATAAATTATACATTTCAAATGACGTATTTCAATAGCAAACCGAAGTATTATTACATATAAAATGTTATATTGTAACAACTGAAAGATGTATTTAATAAATATAAAGGACGTATGTCAACATTGAAGATGACGTATTAGTTGTGAAGGAACAACGTACGTTTTTAGCATAACGACGTATGTACATTGTCTAATGACGTACGTGGTCATAAGTTATTGACAGTTTTGCGGGATTTCATGAGAACGTCTATAACGCATTGTACAATGCTCGAAATCATAAACTATTTTTTTATTTCATAGTAGACACATAGGTCTTTCCAGAAATGTATCACACATTATAAAAAACGTTCTAGTATAAAACAGATTTGACTTCAAACGTAACCTTAAATTTATTAACAGTTTTGCGCGACTTCACGAGAAAGTCCACAACGTATTGTACAATGCTCGAAATCATAAACCATTTTTTTTATTTCATAGAAGACACATAGAGATTTTCAGAAATGTATCACTCATTATCAAAAACATTTTAATATAAAACAGATTTGGCTTCAAACATAAGCTTAAATATATTGACAGTTTTGTGCGATTTCACGAGAACGTCCATAACGCATTGTACAATGCTTGAAATTATAAACCATTTTTTTAATTTCATAGTAGACACTTAGTTCTTTTGAGAAATGTATCACACATTATCAAAAACGTTCGAGTATAAAACAAATTTGGCTTCAAACGTAACCTGAAATTTATTAACAGTTTTGCGCGACTTCATGAGAAAGTCCATAACGTATCGTACAATACTCAGAATCATAAACCATTTTTTTCTTTCATATTAGACACTTAGGTCTTTCTAGAAATGTATCACACATTATCAAAAAGGGTCTAGTATAAAACAGATTTAGCTTCAAATGTAAGCTTAAATTTATTGACAGTTTTGCGAAACTGCACGAGAAAGCCTATAACGTATTGTACAATGCTCGGAATCATAAACCATTTTTTTATATCATATAAAACACATAGGGCTTTCCATAAATGTATCACACATTATCAAAAACATTCTAATATAAAATAGATTTGGCTTCAAACATAAGCTTAAATGTATTGACAGTTTTGCACGATTTGACGAGAACGTCCATAACGCATTGTACAATGCTCGAAATCATAAAACATTTTTTTATTTCATAGTAGACACATAGTTATTTCCATAAATGTATCACACATTATCAAAAACGTTCTAGTATAAAACAGATTTGGCTTCAAACGTAACCTTAAATTTATTAACAATTTTGCACGACTTCACGAGAAAGTCCATAACGTATTGTACAATACTCGGAATCATAAATATTTTTCTCTCATTCATAATAGCCACATAGGAATTTCTAGAAATGTATCACACATTATCAAAAATGGTCTAGTATAAAACAGATTTGGCCTCAAATGTAAGTTTAAATTAATTGACAGTTTTGCGCGACTTCACGAGAAAGTCCATAACGTATTGTACAATGCTCGAAATCATAGACCATTTTTTTTTTTCATAGTAGACACATAGGAATTTCCAAAAATGTATCACACATTATCAAAAACATTCTAATATAAAACAAATTTGGTTTCAAACATAAGCTTAAATGTATTGACAGTTTTGCGCGATTTCACAAGAGCGTCCATAACGCATTGTACATTGCTTGAAGTCATAATCCATTTTTGTTTCTTTCATAGTAGAAACATAGGTATTTCCAGAAATGTATCACACAGTATCAAAAATGTTCTAGTATAAAACAAATTTGGTTTCAAATGTAAGCTTAAATTTATTGACAGTTTTGCGCGATTTCACGAGAGCGTCCATAACGTATTGTACATTGCTCGAAATCATAGACCATTTTTTTTTCTTTCATAGTAGACACACAGGCTTTCCAGAAATATATCACACATTATCAAAAACGTTCTAGTATAAAACAAATTTGGCTTCAAACTTAAGCTTAAATTTGTTAATAGTTTACTACAATCATACTTCATGTTCTCTTTATTTATACTTCATCTCTAGTGTATTCATACGTCAAGTGTATTTTAACCATACTTCATCATAAGTGTAACCATACTTCTTGTTAGCTTTAATCATACTTGATGTTGAGTATAGAATGTGGTGCCGGCGACGGTGGTGGTGGTCATCGGAGGTGTCGCTGCCGACGATTGTGGGTGCCGGAGGTGTAGCCGATGTTGGTGGTGGTTGTCAGAGGTGTCGCCGACAAAGGTGGTGGTCGCCGGAGGTGTCGCCATCATAACCGGCACTTGTCGGCATTGGTCCGCTGTCGTCGGTGGTTCGCCGGTCACCGTTGGTGGTCGGCCGATCATCGGTTGTCGGCGGTGGTCCACCGCCGCCGGTAGCCGGTAGCCGGTCATCGGCGGTGGCTGTGGCGGAAGTTGGGGTAGAGGTGGGTGGGGGATGAGAGGAAATAGAAAATAAAAAGAATAATAAAAAAAATAGAATAGAAAATAGATAAGGAAAGTAGAAAAAAAAAAAGAAAATGGCATAATGTAATAAGTTATGTTAGTGGGGTTATTTTTGTCTTTTGGCATCTATTAGGGAGTTAGAATAAAGTTTTTGGTCAAATTAGGGAGTTGAAGCTTTGGAATCACGAGGGGGACTGATCCCTAAATTTCAATAATGATTGGGGATTTTTCTCCAATTTTCCGTTCTTTTATTCCTTTTTCATTTCTTTTCTAGTTCTTATTTTAAAAACATAGAAAGTTTTTTTTTTTTTATTTCTTGCTCATCTATATATGAGTTACTTTACTGAGTATAGATGTATAGGTGGGTGGATCGAACAATTGTATCTTCAAATCGAATGTTTTAATGGGTGGACCAAACAATTGTATCTTCAAATCGAATGGTTTGAAGTGATAATGTCAAAATTGTCACTAAATATATATAATGAGCGACAATAATTTTTATTTTGTCACAATAAAATTTTTTTGCGACAAGAGTTTCTTTAAAATTATCATTATTGACCATTAGTGACACATGTATAGTGACAATACAAATAGAATGACAACTATAATTGTTGTCAATAAGTTGTCACTATAGGTGTGTCACTAATTGTCAATAGTAACAACTTCCTTATCATTAATTATCAAGAGTGACATCTTTTATACAAATCTTGTCACTATTAAATATGTAAAACTTAGTTTTGTGACAAAGTAAAAATTCATGTCACTATAAATTTATAATTGGTGACAACTTTAAAATTGTCACTTACCATTTTGCCATATATGTCTTATTTTTTTATAGTGTTAGCAAGAAAGTAATTACTTGATGTTTCATTATTGTTATTTTCTTTAATTGAAAATCAAATAATTTGAGTTATGAGCGAATAAAATTAAAATATAATTTAACACAACTTATTTATACTGTTCAATTTGGATATTTAATTAGTATTTTGTTTTGGATTAATTTTTGGTCCATCCATAAGTGTCAATTTGGAAATTTAATTAGTATTGTATTTCAGATTAGTTTTCCGTCTATTCATAAGTGTCAATTTGGAAATTTCCCACATGAAAGAAAGAAAAAGAAAGATGACACATGCCACCTTCTGTCGCACCCAGTGCACCACGCCGAGTGTGGCTTTGAGCGAACCTTTTAATAGTGATCAAGTGGGTGTGTAGACCACCAATTACGTATATTATGATATCATAAAGTGAAATAATTTTACCATCATGTATCATCCAACAGATTATAAGTTACCTGAGTGCATTGTTAGGAACGTTGCATCATGAGATGAATTCCACACAATCAGAAATCAACAAGAATTAAAACAGCATAAAAGATGACAATAAGAAATTTAAAGGAGTTCAACAAATTGCCTACATCCAAGGGTGAACACTAGGTCTACATCTTTATTTTTTGGAGTCAACCATCAAATTACAGTGCACAAACGCATATATTAAAGACTTTATACTCAAGGAAACTAAAACATAGTCTGAATAGGAAACACAATCATGCTCTTAGGCAATTAACAAAAATAATCCTAATACAAATCTAACTGCAAAATCCAAGCCAAAATCATCTAGGGAACACAATTCCCCGATGCACGATGCAAATCTCATGGTCAAATTCCTTTTGACCATACCAGGATACTTTTTTGACTTTTTTCTTGACTCTTTGGACTTCTCTCAATCATTTGTGCAAATCAGTCTCTACAAACCCATTATGAATACCAACCATTGCTCTCGAGAACATGGAATGAACCGTATCTACCATTGCTCTTGATGATGCTTGTTTACTTGGACGTATGATTTGATTAGAATTGTGAGTCGTTAAATCACACATGATAATATCAACATTTTACTTAAACACTATCATATTATTATCTAATGGAAAAATGCAATACATCAGCGGCTAATTTTTCATCATCTTATTACTACAAGCAACCGACAGCTGATATGGTAGTGGTGGTGGTGGCATTGGCACGATGATGGTGGCGAGTGTATCGACGGCAATGGTAGCACCAATAACTATGATGGTGACGGTGGTCGTGAGTGATTGTGATGGCAATGGTGGTCACAGATGGTGGCAGTGCGCGGTTGGATGGGGGTGGCCATGGGGTTAATTTTTTTATTGTTGTTGTTGTTATTTTGATATTAAAAACAAATAGTAAAGTAAGAAGAAATTGTATAATATAATATTTTGTGTAGCTGGAGTAATTATGACTTTTATAAAATTGGAGAGTTGAGACAAATTTTTCAATTGAATTGAGTGTAGATTGTAAAAAGTTTGGGAAAATTGTTTTTTTGGTTCGTTAACATAGTCTCTCTTGTGTTTTAGTCCTTTAAGTTAATGCGTTGCAAAATTGGTCAGTTAACTTCCGATTTTTTGTAATTTTAGTCCTTTTGTGCTTAAAAAAATTGGTAAATTTAGTCTGTCGATTTAGTCAGTGGCATAGTCAATTGGTAAAAATTGAGAGATCTGATTAGGTAGATTTTCACTGCAATTCTAAGTTTTGAAATGCGTAAAGTTATCTCCTTCATACAATAAATATTTTGTGGCTTTGTGCTTTTTAGCTTCTAATTGATGATATCTAATAATAATGTGTGATGGTGGTATTGATGGGCATCGACTGACTAAATTTACCAATTTTTTAAGCACAAAATGACTAAAATTACAAAAAGTCAGAAGATAACGGACCAATTTTGCAATGCGTCAACTGAAAGGACTAAAAGGCAAGAGAGATCAAGTTAACGAACTAAAAAAATAATTTTCCCGTAAAAATTTGGCTGAAAACTGAATCATAGCATTGAACTTCAAAGTGGAATTTTGGAAGAAAACCATATTTTCATATACTTCATATTAACTAGCCAGTTTATTGCATGGATTTATATATTCCGACTACAGGCTTAAAATTATAGACTAGACATAATAGCCCATTTTTGCAGCTAAAATTTGGTAACAAGATAAATTGTAGTACTGATCTAGGTCGGAAATTAACCATTCCCTCATAATTTGGATGATCTCGTACAACTAATCATTAACCAACTACAAGCAAATAAAGATTATTGACTGCACTTGAGATATCAAGCTGCCTATGTACCACATGGGATCAAGTCTAATGTAGTTCCAAATTATGAAATGGCTCTCCTATTTTGTAGATGACTCGGACACAATTGATCTCCAATTTATATCCGGGATCGTACTATCGAGTCTTAGTCTAAATAACGTATTAACGAGCTAGCATACGAGTGTAATCCATCCCCCCCCTCCCTCCTCTTACTCTCATGAATGTGGGTATTTATAGTGTTTCCACTCTGTACTGTAGAGTGAATGGCAGATGGGACACCTCCACTTAGATACCTAACACGTGTCTTCGATAGACGGTCTTGATTATAAGACTAGGGTCGGGTCATGGGTCGACTCTACCCGGACTAACAAAAACACGCAAATCTTGTAGTGTTTGGTAATTTCGAGATTCGTTAGGGACCTGTGATATAAATATTGAGCTTGGATCCTATAAGGTCGGTTTCCCTTTGTCGTGTTCCCGTGTTCAAGGTATTGACGAATTAACGACCTAAAGAGGTGGACCCCCTGCTTTCATTATATCTAATGTTCGGTGTATAAATGGGGTAACGCTATACACAGGCGAAAATAATGTAACGATATATAACAAACGGACCCTACATATTAATGGTATATCAAGTACTATTTGTACTCCAGAGAAAATCAAATTCTATTAATTTTTTAAATCCCACCCACCCACCGCCATAGTTGCAGTATCAACCTCTTTATCGTACATGATCCATATGCATGGTTTTTGGCAGCTAGCATATTCTAGTGCATCTGGTTTATTATGCTTTTCCACAACGTACAATTATTGCTTTTGTCCCTTTGGCCTTTGCTTGCAAGTAGGGGTGGGTGTTCGGTTCGGATTATCGGGTTCGAATTAATTGTGTTCGGGTTGTAAATATTGCTATATGAAATCGAATCGATTTACTCGATTTAATCGGGTTCGGGTTTAATTCGGGTTCGAGGTCCGATTGGATTCGGGTTCGGGGTCCAAATTAAGGATTTTGACTAGGGTTGTTGAGTGTTGACTTACTATTTTGATTAATTTAATTTTTTTTTTTCAGAATTCGGGTTGTTTGGGGCCCGAATTACCCGAACAAAATAAAAACCCAAACCCGAACCCGAACCGAATTATGGAGTTCTGGTTCGGTGTAAACCCGAACCCAATTTTTACTTGAATAAGCCAAACCCGATCGGGTCGGTTTCGGGTTCGAACAACCCGAACCAAACACCCACCCCTACTTGCAAGCATGCTGGGTAAATTATAAAGTAAGTACTCCAAGTTGATCTGTATTTTTTGTTTTGGTAGTATAATAATATTTGGCCTGTTGGCAATTTTAGTACACGAACTTGTTGAATTTGGCAATTTCAAACAATTTTTGCGGGAAGATTCAAAATTGGCCGAAAAATGTCATTTGGCGGGAAAATTAGATTGAATTTGGGGATTTAATTCAAATACTTTTCAATTTTTTTAATTTATTTAAATTTTTGAAAATTTCAATTCAAATGTTTATTTATCTTAATTAATTTTTTTATTTATTATAAATAAAATTTGTATAATTAATATATGATCTATAAATAACTTAAAGTAAAAAATTATAATATTATATGCATAAGTTTAAACTAAATCATTTTTTTACTTAACCTTCTAAATTTTACTATTTTTACAAAAAATAAAATTCTTTCTTTGTTTTTATTTTTATAGTTTTTTTTATTTCGTATTATTAGCTGATTTTTTAAAACTATTTTGATTATTTACGATTTTTTTTTGTAGGTTTTTTAGGATTTTTGAGTCCTTTTATGGTTTTTACGATTTTTTTTGACAAATAATAATAGTAAAATTCAAAGGATAAGAAAGAAAAAAAAAGATAATTTTTTTTTGACAAAATTGAATAATAGTAAAATTCGGAATACTAAGGTAAAAAATAGTTTGAATTTATTCGTATAATATAATAATTTTTCACTTTAGATTTTTTTATAGATATATTCCAGCGAAATCTGTATTGAAATTGTCAATTTTTGCGAGTTAGTATACCCAAATTGTCAACATGTCAAATTATAGTACCAAAAAAACATACAAGTCAACTTGGAGTACCGATTTTGCAATTTTCCCGTAGCATGCATTAGGTACCAATTCCATTGAAATTATTATTCAACAATTAATAGAAAATGTACTCTAAAACATGAAAATATTAATCATAATTAATCAAATTATAAACGTTATCAAGTTAATACTACCACTTCGTGATATATACAAAGTTGTCATTTTGATCACGAGGAAATGTTTCTTCAGATAACGAATAGATTCATATATAGTACGCAGATAAATAAATAGACATTGACGTGTGTGGTTGTGTTCATTTTCAGTAAGAAGATAATTGATTATCATGAATAAAATTGAAATAAAAGTCTCAAAATCAATTAATAGCTAAGACACTTGTACACAATAGTGGTGTCACGTAACTCTTAACGTTTTCAATAACAAAATATTGTTGTTATGTTTATATTTGGGAGGATTGTAAATTGCCAAGATTGCGACATGGCGACATCATGGGGCTAACATGGTAACATAGATTGATTGATACGGGAATTTTAGTTGGGATCGAATTTGATTGAATCAAGTCAATTATATTTATTATATATTTTATGTATACTTTGAAGAAAGTGATATATTACAAGGTAAATCTTATAACATTTAATTTGTAATGGAATTAATCAGATAGTGTTAACTCGATTGAAATTAAAATTTCTTGATCATGCTCTTTTCGGATGACTCAATGTATCCAATGTTATTTTCGTTTGTTTTTTAATTTTATTTTGGGTAAATTTTTTGTTTAATTATTTTGGATTATATATATATATATATATTTGAGATTAATGTAGGATTTTCTTAAAATGAATTGATTGCATGATACATCTCATGAATATCAAATTTAGATAAATATACAATCAACTAACAACTACTAAGAAAATAAAGAAAAGCTCACACGTACGCTTACGGTGCATGGGAGTAGAACCTAAAATTTCTAATATATTATATCCTCAACTTCACTAATAGACGAGGGGAAATTTCAGTTCTATTTTGATCAAGGCATCAAGCTCAAATCAATTACAGCACCAATGAATTCCTACTTACCTTATAATTATAAATAAAATTAAGCCCAGGCTCGGCTCGAGCTCGAGCTCGAAAAACCAAGCTTGACGAGCTCGAGCTCGTTTAATAAGGCTCGAGCTCGACTCGTTTACACCCCTAGTAGTGAATACCAACTAATTTAAAGGGATAATTGCATCAGCCTCCCCTGAACTATGACCATTTAGCATCCACATCCTTCACGTTTGGATGCATCAACCTACTCTCCTTCAACTTTTTCATTAAATTAACTAGGTATGGTTTAAAATGCCCTTTTTCATTATTGAATGTGCAAAATACACTTTAACCCCCTGAACTTTTAAAAATATACTTACCTCTTCTATATTATAGAATTGCCTTAATTACCCTTAGTCATTATTCATCTTATTATTTTTCATTTTTTCACCTTTTTTCACAATTTTTTTAATACATACAGTAGTTAAGTTTACCCACTACATCAATATTAATTACTTAATACTTAATAATTAAAAGTATCATTAGTACTATAATTAAATTAATTTGATGACAACACAATATATTACTATTTGAAAAAATTCAACTATTGCGTCATCACAAAATTAAATTATTCCAGATAGATATTTATAATCTTGTATGTCTATTTAGACAATATATATGTATATATATTTAATACCCTAATCTAGTACAGTAGATGTTGGAATTAATTCAAAAATAAATTGTAGTAAACTAGAGTATTTAAAATACATATATATGTTGTCAGAATATGACGTGTTCGAATTATATTAATTCAGACAAATATTGTAGTAAATTAGGGAATTAAAGTCTTTGTCAAGATTTACATAAAAGATGTTAAATTTATTTAGATAATCTAATTTTATGACAATGCATTATTTAAATTTTATCAAACTTTAATATAATATGTTGTCACCGAATTAATTTAACGTTAGTGCAAAAATGTTGCCAAAATATTATCTTGTGTAAATTTTAACTAACGTATATGTAATAAAAGAACTTATGAAAAAGGAAACAAATGGTGGACAAATAAAAAAGAAGAAAAAAAGAAGAAGAAGAAGAAGAATGGTTAAGGGTGCTTAAGACAATTCTATAAAATAGGAGGTAAGTGTTTTTAACAGTTCATGGGGGTATTTGTTATGAGGGCCATAGTTTAGGGGCATAGTGTATTTTGCCCTTATTGAATTGTACTTAATAATTTGTCGGAGAATGAAAAAATTCCGAAAAATCAATTAAATGTCATTGTAATAAACACAAAAAATAAACCATTGATTTTTTTAGAATATATCTTTAAAAATCTTAAACCATAAATAAATCAAAAAACCTTTGGCTGCTTTTGTTTGTAAATTAAAATAATAATAATAATAAAATATTAACTTAAAACTATAATATAAATAAATTTCAAACTAATGAAAATTAATATAATGAAAATAGCAGTAGAACACTCACAAACAAACACACACACGCACATACATACATACATACATACATACATACATACATATATATATATATATTCATAAATTTGACTTAATTGAAAGAAAATAAAAATTCAAAGTATCACCCTAAATCATCAATCATGAATATGAAACTATACTAAAGAAAATATGAAAAAAAAAGCCCTAATCAAATTGATTGGATATTTCCATAGAAATAAACTACGGTGTAACAAGTGAAAATAACACAATTAAAATAATAAATATTTTTACATGAAAAATTATTCGCAAATTTAGGAAATATATTTTTTAATTAATTTAAGGTTTATAGATATTAGAGTTATTTCTAGAAAAATTTCATTTTGGATTCTTTACCATTTGATTTAATTACAAAGCCATTTAATGATATATTGACAATTTTTTCAGTAAACAAAACTTTTTTAGTTCAAAAGTAAAGGGTATTATTGTCTTTAATTTGTAGTGTTAATGAAAAGTTGAAGAAGGGGATGTACATACCAGTATACCATATGTGAGGGGTTATGGATGTCAATTATCTATAGTTTAAGGGAGGTCAATGCAATTCTCCCCTAATTTAAACCATGTCACTCCTATTCACATCTTTTATCCCAAAATGTGTTTAAGCCTTTTCCGTGATGTAATAAATTTGATTTTGATCAAATTGGAACAAAAATTTTCTCCTAGACAATTGATCGTCTTCAACAATCAAACTTTTGTTTTCAATTCGACTAAGTCCCAAAACAATTCAAACTAAGGTACGAGCAACCTTGTGAATGCAGAAAATCCCCGTTGGGAGATTCACCTACCATTGCCAGGTGCACGACTCGGGTCGGATCTGGATGTAATCGGGGCAAAGCTCCGGTGAACCGGATGGGCAACAACAACAAAAAAAAAAAAACAGTAATTGATGCAAAATATTACATGATGAACGTCAAGATAACTGATGTGAGTAGAAATCCGTCTTTGGGCCAAGCTGGGTAGTCCAATACCTTATGGGCCCAAGCCCAATGGTTTTATGGACTTTGATCATTCTAGAAGATATTATATTTGGACATGCTTAGCTGGGGGCTCCGACGACCCGACTTGCACAGGTAGGGCAGCGCTAATTATGGACAGCCTGGAGACAAGATCTAATCAATCACCTACCTTGCCAAATATAGACCTGCGGAGATCAGCCCCGAGATTCTATATATTTACCATTTATACCTTATTAAATATATCCCAAAATAGAGGGATCATGATTTATTCTCATTACTTTATGTATTTTAGGCATAGTTGACTTACCATTCTAGCATACCCATCAATTACTTGTATAAATACCCCATATGAGGATGAATAAAGGAGGCAACCAACTTTATACCCGTGGACGTAGGTCTTCATTAGACCGAACCATGTTAAATCTCTTGTCATTTACGTTATTGCTTTTTGATCTAGGTCGGAAATTAACCCTACCCTCTCAGTTCGGATGACCTCGCAAAACAAACTGAAATGTAACTAAACGAAGATTATAGACTGCACCCGAGGAATCGGGCTGCCTACGTACCACTTAGGGATCAAGTCTAACGTAGTTCCAGATTTAAGTATGAGTTTCCTATCGTAAAGCTGATTCGTAGCATGAGCTATCCAAATTTATATAAGGGATCGTACCGTCAAATCTTAGTCTGAATACGAAGATACGAGCAAGTTAACGAATGTATTAAATGTCGTCCTCCCCCTCTCTTTTTCATAAATGCGGGTATTTATAGTGTTCATACATGCTGTACGAATACTATTCCGCTAGCTATATGATCTACTCAAATGAAGCCACGTGTTGTTAGTGAACGGCCAGGATCGTACCTTTTAGGGTCGAGTCACGGGTCAACCTGACCCGAATAGAAAGAACACGCGGATCTTGTAGTGTTTTACAATTTTGAGGTTCGATAGGGACTTACAGCATAAATATGGTCTTAGATCCCCATAGATCGTTCATGTATGTTGTACACGGCCTTGTACCTCAAACATTAACAAGCTAACGGACTGATATAGATAGGCATCTATTTGTTTAGTGGTCGGTCAGTATTGCGATATCAACCACTAACGATGTAACGAGGTAACGATAAAGAGGTGGGCCCTCTTTTCAGTATATCATTAAGTCCCCCACTTCGTTAGTGATGATGAAAATGTATCTTGAATTTTCAAAAATGAGTGACGAAGTAACAAGTTAGACAATGAGCTGGGTAAGCAATAAATGCTCTGACATATACACGCGCGCCGCAGTAATTATTACTTTTGCAGGGTGTTATTTCCGATAACAGATGATCAATCCGAAACGTCACCTCATCTGAGCTGTCCAATTAGAAACGACTGAATTGATCTAAACTGTCCATGTCCCATTTTTACCTTACGATATAAACTGTTTCGACATTTAATCCTTTTTACCCTTCATAAATTCCTGCTAAAAGAGACTCATATGTGTTGTACATCTTCATCTCAATCGTTCGTGAGTTTAGGAAGTAAATTCATTCGCCTCGTCTATATTCATCTGCATCGTCAGCCGCTTTGTTTAGGTATAGTACTTCTCTCTTACTATTTTTCTACACATGGCTCTAGATCCTATAAATGAGATAGTAGGCATTTTGGAGGGTTCCGAAGTAGAGGGAACTTATGAACCATTAACTCAAACCCAAGCTCCTAGGGTTAGTACCGATAGTAGCTCTGAAGATAGTTCGAGCTTCGAGTCAGATTCCTCCTCCGATGAGGATGAATCGGATACTCTCGAGCCCACTGAAGTCCTCGAGGATCAGCTTGCTCCAGCCTCGTATGCGGATTACGAGGGTGGAGACGATCCTAATTCAAATCTTTTCCCAAATCTTTCCCATATTCATTGCATTACATTGTTGCAAACCGTATCCTCCCTAAACGATGCTAAAGTTGCCGAACTAAGAACTAAATATCACATTCCTACCAATTACTGTATACTAATTCCCGGCCCCAATGACCGTTTACATCGGCCTCCAATAGGTTTTAGCACCTTTCATATCGCTCATTTGATGGCCGGACTTAGATTCCCTCTTCATCACGCCATCATTTCCATTCTCCAATTTCTTCGTCTGTGCCCCACTCAGCTATTACCAAATTCATATCGACACCTCGCATATTTTATCGTTTTAATGACTTCTTACAACTCCCCTGCCGATGTTGCAACTTTAATCATTTTTTCAAATTTCAACGATGTACGAAGGTCACCGAACTAGGTTTTTATTTTCTCTCCCCTTAAAAACATTACCGACTCCAAGCTTATCCTAGTTCGTCTTTCGGATCTTGGAAGGATAAGTATTTTTTTCTTGCTCCTCCTCGAGGCGAGTCTTGGTCGGTGAGTCGTAAGTGGAATTTGAATGTTCCCACCAAACTCGTAGGAGTTCCAAATCCTACCATCTCACTCAAAAAACTCAACGACATCTTTGAGTGGTATTACAAAACCTCACTAGTCCATGAGTCCGTTTTACGAGCTTGTGGACTAAGTGCTGCTAATGTTAACCCCGTCAGGGACGTTGGTAAAGATATCTGCATCGTAAATTTAATACTAATCATTTCTATAAGATTCTGAAATTTTCTAACTTTTGTAGGGATGGCTACTCTCAAAGTCCGAATGAGCCGCAAATTGATTGACGAACAAGAAGCAGCAAAGAAGGCTGCTGCAGCTGCTCTTAAACAAGGGGCAGCTGGTTTGACCCAGCCTCGTCGATCCTCCATCCAGATCACTGAACCAAACGACCCACAAATCGAACATTCTTCCGCCCTCCAGAGTTTGCCAGCACCATCGTCGCATCGCGACCCCGATGCACATGAGCCCGATGTAACCGACTTTGTTTCGGCGTTACCAGCTCAACCGGGTGATGGCGGTCTTCGTTCTCGTCATAAAAGAGGGCGCTATGAGGTCAGCAAGGGCTCCATACCCTCTTCCTCAACACAAGTGCCACCTTCTCCATCTATCCCTCCCTTGTCACAAGCTCCTTCCACCTCGAAGGCTCCGACCAGTGGGAAACGACGCTGACATGCTGGAGGCCATGGACAAACTAGAGAGTCTTCGCTTTCAGGATTACATGCACTGTAATATTGTGGATCATCCACCACCCCGACCCAACGCTACTCCGATCCAGCCTGAGTGGCGAATCTACAAGGATAGCAGTGTCCTTGGTGCCGAAGGGTCGAGCACGGCTCTTGAAATGATGAGCCATACACTGCTGCCTCGGGAAAAGCTGGCAATGTTGAACCATACCCATCCTTGGGTGGAGAAACATGCCTTCACTCTGCTTTCCAAGGTAAATTTTATACTCTTCGTTAATGTCGATTCTTTTAATCTCCCGAACTAATTTCATTTTAATGTTCAGCTTGCCTTGTGCACCCATCAACCCACTCTCAACAGTGCTCATCATAAAGATATCGGTTCGTCCGTCGAGAGAGAGCTCAAGGACTACAAGGAACAAGTAACTGCCGAGTTGAAATCCAACGAGGAAGACCGAAAAAAGTTTGCCTCTGTCCAAACTGAACTCAATACAGTTTGCAATAGCTTGGACCTCGAAAAGGCCAAGTCTACTCAACTCCAGGTCGAAAATTGAGATCTCAGGGCGAAGATTTTAGATTTCGAACAGCTGCTAAACTTCGAACGTAGTAAAGCTTACGAACTAGGAGTTAAAGAATTCATTTCTAACCCCAACTTCGCAGCTAAGCTTCAAGATGCTCGACTGAACGGGGTAAAATACTTTGTCCGTTCAACCCAGTTCGATGACATCATCATCTCTCGAGCCATAAACTATCAAAGAGACGGTTTCTACAAGGCCATAGACTATCTAAAGCAGATCGGTGGGTTCAACGTTGGTGCTAATCCCGACGAGTTTGAACGTGACTATGTCAATATGGATCTCATTCATCCATCCTTAACTCCAGATGACGAGTCTGATTATATCAACTTCCCCGAGTTCAACAACATCGTTCGATCTCTTGGATTTGAACCTGACGAAACTCGTGCTAGCACCTCCTTCCAACACGAACTTGATGCTACAGTTTCACATGTTGGTGAGGATCGGGGCAGAGCCCAAGATCGTTAGCTGTCTCCGACCTATTTAAAAATTTCTTTTTGAGTTAAAACTATTTCGTTGAATTATTAGGTCGTTTTGTTTATTGTTATTTCAGATTGTAAAGCTCATATTCACTATCGAACTTGGCTTATGAAATTTTAACTTTATATATCGACCTTATATTCGAAATTTCATACTCGTTTATTCGAATCGTTTCTTATTAGGTATTATCTATGAATCGATAAATCACTTGGATCTCTTTACAGAATTCGATGACATAATATTTCATTGAGTTCAAACATCACATAATCTAAGCATAGAATTTCCTAAGATTACTAATATTCCAAGGTCGAGGTTGTTATTTTCCTTCCAAATCTTATAATCTGTACGTCATACTTTTCGTAACTTTTATCACCTTGTACGGTCCTTCCCACGTTGCCTCTAGCTTCTTGACATGCCTCGATACCTCTACTTTCTTTAAAACAAGATCTCCTACTTGAAATGACCTTTCTTTCACCCGGTTGTCGTATGCTCTCGCCATAGCACTCTTTTGCCTGAGGATATTTGCATAAGCTCGTTCTCTAATCTCTTCCACCACCTCAAGTTCGAACATCCTCGCTTCCGTGTTTTCATTCTGAACGTATGAACTCACACTATGCGTAGCCATTCTGATCTCCGCAATAATTACCGCCTCAAAACCATACACCAGGCAAAACGGTGTCTCACCTGTCGAGGAACGTGGCGTCGTTCTGTATGCCCATAGTATTCCTTGTAACTCGTCTACCCAATAACCTCGTTCACCATCCAATCTGGTCTTTAGGTGTTGAAGCAAGATTCTATTTGCCACCTCAGTTAATCCATTGGCTTGAGGATGACCCACCGATGTGAAATTATGTTGAATCTTTAATTCATGACACCAAGCTGTAATGATTTTCCCGTTGAATTGAGTTCCATTGTCCGAGATTAAAATTCTCGGAACGCCAAATCTGCAAACAATGTTTTCCACACGAAGTCCATAATAACTTTTTTCGTAATACGAGCCACAACTTCGGCTTCAATCCACTTTGTGAAGTGTTCCACCGCCACAATAATGAATTTCTTTTGACCTTGTGTAGGAGGAAATGGTCCTACAATCATCAAATTATTGTTTATTTTCATACTTAATATAATAAATCAGGATTTTTAGGATTCAAAATTTCTTTACCTAATAGATCAATACCCCATTGATCAAATGGGTAGGCAATTTTTATCACCTCCATGGGTTTCCCTGGTTGGTGGATTTCATTAGAATGAAGCTGACATGCTCTGCATTTCTTAACAAAGTTATGTGCGTCTCTCACTAGCGTGGGCCAAAAATATCCTTGTCTCGTTATCTTTTGAGCTAACGATCTTCCTGCCGAGTGATTACCACAACTTCCCTCGTGTACTTCTTGTAGCACATACAGTGCCTCCGCATTCTTCAAGCAACAAAGCAATGGTCCACCGACGGATCGTTTGTAAAGCATATTATTAAGAATCGTGAACCTCACTGCTCTATTTTTTACTCTCCGTGCTTCCATTCTGTCCTCAGGCAATTTACCTCGGGAGTGATAGTCCATTATCGCATCCATCCAACTGGGTTCTTCATCTATCGGAATAGCCATCATCGGGGGTTCGATCTCAGAATGATCCGTTATTAAGAGTGTAACCTTACGAAACTCAGATCCTCTTATTTGATTCGAAAATTTTGACAACGCATCTGCACTGTCATTTTCTTCCCTTGGTATCTATCTGACATAATTCAACTTGTTCAAACTTCTGCATCAATTCTTTTACCTTAGCCAAGTATTTTACCATTGTCTTTTCTTGTGCTTCGTATGTTCCTGCCACCTGTCTTGCCACCAACTGCGAATCTGTATACACCTTAATAATCTTTATGTCCAGCTCCTTTGCCATTTTTAACCCTGCAATCAAAGTTTCATACTCCGCTTCATTATTCGTTACATCAAAATTCAGCTTTATTGCAAACTCCATATCCGCTCCATCGGGTGAACGAAGCCACACCCTCGCTCCGCCGCGTCTTGACATGGATGAACCATCCACATGCAAAATCCAAGTGCCCACAGGCTCTACTATTGAAACAACTTCTGCTCCCGTCTTTGCCATTTCCACTAAGAAATTGGCTATTACTTGGGCCTTGACCGCTGTTCGATTTCGGTATTCAATACTGAATTCGCCCAACTCTATGGCCCACTTGACGAGTCTACCCGACACATCAGGTTTGGCCAAGATTTGCCTCAGAGGTTGATCCGTTAAGACCACAATTTGATGAGACTGGAAATAGGGTCGTAATTTTCGTGCTGAGGTCACGAGGGCCAATGCCCATTTTTCAATATGCAAGTAATTCAACTCTGCTCCCTGCATCATTTTACTCACATAATATATCGGACGATGATCACCCTCGATGTCTCGTACCAACAAAGCACTTATTGCTACCAACGACACTGCTAAGTACAGATAAAGTGGTTCCCCATACATTAGCTTCGTTAGCAACGGAGGTGAAGTTAGATACGCTTTTAATTCTTAAAATGCCTTTTCGTATTCTTCATTCCATACAAATTTTTTTACCTTCCTTAAAACTTTGAAGAAATACAATTCCTTATCGGCTGACCTTGTGATGAATCTATTTAAACTTGCCATACGACCTGTCAGTTTCTGAACATCTTTCAAAACTTTCGGCGACACCATGTTGAGTATAGCCTCGATCTTTTCAGGATTTGCCTCGATTCCTCGTTCGGTCACCATGTACCCTAAGAATTTACCTCCTCGTACCCCAAAAGTACATTTGTGAGGGTTCAACTTCATCCCGTATCGTTTCATGATCTCAAACGACTTCTTCAGATGATCCAGGTGATCTACCTCTTTTACACTTTTCACCAGCATATCATCGACATATACTTCCATTGTTTTACCTATCTCATCAGCGAACATCATATTCACGAGTCGTTGGTATGTCGCTCTAGAGTTTCTCAACCCAAAAGGCATGACATTATAACAATAAACACCTCGTGCTGTAACAAAAGAAGTTTTATCACGATCTTCTTTGGCCATCATTATTTGATTAAATCCTTGGTAAGCATCCGTCATACTTAATAAAGCACAACCTGCAGTAGAATCAACTAACAGATCTATACGAGGCAAAGGGTAGGGATCCCCGAGGGCAAACTTTATTAAGATCGGTAAAATCAGTACACATACGCCACTTGTTTCCGGCTTTCGGTACAAGAACTACATTAGATAGCCAATCAGTAAATTGAATTTCATTGATATAGCCTACATCTAGGAGTTTCTTTACTTCTTCTTCTATGATAGCATCCCTATCAGGCCCGAAATTCCTTCGTTTCTGTCGAACTGGTTTAGCATCGGGGTCAATGTTCAAACGATGTTCAATAACCGAAGGATCAATTCTTTGAAAATCACCTGCCTTCCAAATACAACCGAGTTCTTCCTCAAAAACTTCACCAATTTCACCTCCAACTCCCGATCCAACTGTCCTCCAATCCGCGTTGTCTTCTCCGGATCACCCTCAAAAAGTTGAATCGTTTTATGTTCTACAGGCTACACTCGCGTATCTTCCCTCTTCTTCTTCTTATCCAACTGCTTCATCAAAATCTCTGTATCATAATCAATTAAATGCACCCTCGTTATTTCTCTCTTACGCTTCTTCCCAGACTCTGCCCTCAAACAAGTAGTATAACATTGACGTGCTTCAAGCTGATTTCCACAAACCTCTCTGATTCCGTCTCTAGTTTTGAACTTCATCTTAAGGTGAGGTGTTGACACAATTACACCAAATTTATTCAACATCGGCCTGTCCACAGTCATATTATAGGCAAACGAAGTGTCTACCACCAAAAATGTTACCCTCATCGTCTTCCGCTTCAATGCCGAACCCAGGGATACATTGAGCTCCACAGACCCTTTCGGCATAATCTGAGACCCAGTAAACCCCATCAACTGAGTATTCACCATTTTTAAAGCTATATTTCCCAATTCCATTTTTTGTAGAACATCCCAAAAAATAATATCAGCCGAACTACCCGTATCCACCAGAACCTTATGTACAACATAATTTGCCACATCCATAGTAATGACCATGGGATCGTTATGTGGTACAATCATCCCCTCGTAATCTCGATCATCAAAGGTGATTGGTCGATCATCAAAGGTGATTGGTGGATCATCATAACCCACCGATAAGACTTTGAGTGGTTCGGAATGATAATATTTCGAACGCATTTGTCTGGCAAGCCTTTTCCTCGAATTAGAGGAATCTTCATCAACAGGACCGCCCGCAATCACATGTATTTCACCTCGATTTGCTAGGTTTTTCTCCCGACGCTGTCTCGGTTATTTTCCACGAATATTCTCATTCCTCTGATGATCGTCATTGCGACGATGATTGTTATAGTAACGATTATGACTACTATATCAGTAATTATCATAACACCAATTATCCTCACCTCTCCGATGCTCATTTTCACGGGACCCTTCATTCATCCTATCGCCTCGATAGCTTCGTTGATCTCTTTCCCAAGATCGACTTCGACCTCTATTTTGCGGTCGGCCCCAGGGGCTCTTACATCCGCTAGAGCACGATCAATAAAGTCATTTAAATAGCCCAACTTTATCAAACACTCAATTTCATCCTTAAGCTGATAGCAATCCTCTGTATCGTGCCCCTTATCTTTGTGAATTCACAATATTTATTGGGATTTTTCTTCGTGCCCGTGGGTAATGGTTTTGGCCATTGAATTGCATTGACATTGTGCATTTGAACAGACAGTAATGCCCTGGTACGGGAAGCGTTTAGAGGCATATATTGGTCGTATTTAGCATATCGGCGGGGTCGTTCATGGTTTTTTTCTAACCTCGAACCCTCAGTCCGATCACTGTTACGATCCTTTCGATCTTTTCAATCGTTCAGGGTAAAGCTCTCGTCTTTTGACAAATTCATCTCCTCTTCATTGATGCATTGTTCTTGGATCTGCATTAGTTTCTCCTGATCTCGTGGAGTGCGACGGGCTAGTGCCGACGCTAAAGGTCCCTTCTTCAACGCAAGCAACAAAAGGTAACAGTAAGCTCATGGGTTAACTCCAGAATCTCAAGAACCTCTTAGTTGAATCGGTATATGAAATCACGTAAGCTTTCTGACGAGCCCTATTTGAAGTTCAACATTGCCGAGACAGATTTCTTGGCCTTTTTGTTACCGGCAAAGTGACTTTTAAACTTCTTAACCAACTGTGTGTACGACACAATGGTCCCCGACCTTTGACTCGTGAACCAATCTTATGTCCGCCCTACCAGCGTTGTAACAAACATCTTTGCATTCACTGCATCGGTCTGATGATACAACGTTATAAGCATTTCAAACGAGGTCAAATGAGGTTTAGGATCACCTGTTCCGTCGAATGTCGATAAATTAGGCATTTTGAACGATTTTGGTGGAGCCTCTCTCAATATCTGTTCGGAAAAAGGCGTATGCTTTACCATCAACGCCGAGGTAGGTATTCTCCCTCGGGCGCTCCACTCTTTGATTCGCTTTATCCAATCTCTCGTACATTTTTTCTATCTCCGCCCTAGACAGAATGGGCCTTTCTTTGGGATCTTGTATCGGTTGTTTAGCTCTCCGAATCTCCGAACGACCAACAACCCGACTATCACTCTCCTCCTCCGACTGATCTCCCAACACCGGCTCAACCCTCTTCTCTTTACCAGGTGTGACCCCTCGGTATCACGAAACAAACCCCTTGGTGCCAGTGGAACATGACGCCCCTGTTGCACATTAGGAGTGTTAGGCGTTGCCTCCATAAACCTTCGTAACGCCTCGTCAATCCGCTCCTGCACCAGCTTATCGAGAGCGTTCTTTGTCATCGTCACTCTTCCTTCACTTGTTTATTTCAATCCTCCTCTCAGAGACTCCATCCGCTCATTCGATGACGAACCTTCGATGCGAACATGCTTTTCCCTTTCATTAGACATTCTTTCAGAATTCAGACTCAACAATTTTCCAGCAAGTTTCCCACAGACGGCGCCAACTGATCTAGGTAGGAAATTAACCCTACCCTCTCAGTTCGGATGACCTCACAAAACAAACCGAAATGTAACTAAACGAAGGTTATAGACTGCATCCGAGGAATCGGGTTGCCTACGTACCACTTAGGGATCAAGTCTAACGTAGTTCCAGATTTATGTATGAATTTCCTATCGTAAAGCTGATTCGTAACACGAGCTATCCAAATTTATATAAGGGATCATACCGTCAAATCTTAGTCTGAATACGAAGATACGAGCAAGTTAACGAATGTATTAAATGTCGTCCTCCACCTCTCTCTTTCATAAATGCGGGTATTTATAGTGTTCATACATGCTGTACTAATACTATTCCTTCAGCTGTATGATCTACTCAAATGATGCCACGTGTTGTTAGTGAACGGCCAGGATCGTACCTTTTAGGGTCGGGTCACGGGTCAACCTAATCCGAATAGAAAGAACACCTGGATCTTGTAGTGTTTTACAATTTTGAGGTTCGATAGGGACTTACATCATAAATATGGTCTTAGATCCCCATAGATCGTTCATCTATGTCGTACACGGCCTTGTACCTCAAACATTAACAAGCTAACGAACTGATATAGATAGGCATCTGTTTGTTTAGTGGTCGGTCAGTATTGCGATATCAACCACTAACGATGTAACGGGGTAACGATAAAGAGGTGGGCCCTCTAGGTGGGCCCTTTAGGTGGGCCCTTTTTTTTCAGTATATCATTACTTTTGTATTACATATTAATCTCGCCATATTACTCATATTCTCCCATATATTAATATAAATATTATTGATGTGAAACCCACACACATCACTTGTCGCCGTCTGTGGGAATATTGAGCGAGACGTGATTTATATTTATTTTTTTGTGAAATTATGTAGAATATATATGTATATATATAAATGGAGTAGTGAGTGCGACGAAGAAATCCGAGAATCTCATATGCAGTGCGTTGGACCTCCAATTTTGAAGTAGACTTTGAAGAATTAACTCTGTGTATGATATTCATCTTTGTTATCAATCCTATGTTTACATAACACATTTCTGCAGGGGAATAATTTACGTGAATAGCAGGTGAAGAGGTAAATATTTTCATTAATACTCAAGCTTTGAAATTCTCACATAAGCACATGCCATGTACAACTGTTGCTGTTGCTGTTTAAGATAATTCATGTCATTTAGCAAACAAGATTAGTGCAGGGTATTTCATGTCTGCATTAATTATCTCATGCCTCCTAAAAATAATTATCTATTATGGCAACATGTACGGTAATTTTGGAAACATGGCATGGATGGATCGATTTTGTCTCTCATAGTAGTTTTGGAAAATTACCTAAAATATAACTGATTTGAGATTTAATTAGAGCTTGTTTCTCTTTTGGCCAAAGGCAAACAATTGATCATTTTAGAAATAAGTTTTAGATCACCAATATCAAATTTAATAGGGCTTAGTCGGAGTTTCGTTTATTATAAATATGCATAACATTATAGATAATGTTCATCAAAACAATAAATGGGTAATTTTCTAATAAGTATAATTGTTGGATATGACATTTCGTTTGAAGTTAAGAATACTTGCAGACTTTGTCAATGAGACTAACAATTTAGTGCAATCGTGCAAAAATTTTCATGTTAAATTAATGTATAAATATTTACATGTCATGATGAAGATGATGTCATTTGACTTTCCACATGATTGAGATATGACCTTCTATGCCTATATTAATTCCTTTTTTATGTTGTCACGCGGAATAGGAAAATTAAGCCACACATATGGAATGAGATCATGCTCTTATATTACATTATTTTTTGTGGAATAAATCAGGCTACTTACCATGTTTTGTTAAATCTTTAATTATCTTTTGACATTGAAATGGAAGGTCACAAATAAAAAGGAGAATCCCTAAGTTTCACTCATAACAAGAACTAATAATAAATCGGGAACACATGGTTTGCTTTAATCTTTTTATGAAGTCCTTTTTATAGATCAGCAACGAATCAAGGCGTTGGGAAACTAGCTACGCAGGTATGGAAAATCTAGGTCTGGCGACCCAGGTAAGAAAGTGTGACCCCATGCCCAGCAAATGTGGGAAAAATCGAAAATAGCTGGAGCAGCTAAGGCTGCCTAGCAAACGTGGGAAAAATAAAAAATAGCTGGAGCAGCTAAGGCTGCCCAGCAAAGACGGTAATAACTGAAGTAGCTAAGGCTGCTCAGCAAAGACGGTAATAGCTAGAGCAGCTAAGGCTGCCCAGCAAAGGTGGGAAAAAGATGGTAATAGCTAGAGCAGCTAAGGCTGCCCAGCAAAGGTGAGAAAAGACGGTAATAGCTGGAGCAGCTAAGGCTGCCCAGCAAAGGTAAGAAAAGACGGTAATAGTGGGAGCAGCTAAGGCTGCTCAGTAAAAGAGGGAGAAGACGGTAATAGCTGGAGCAGCTAAGGCTGCTCAGCAAATGCGGGACAAATCGGTAATAGCTGGAGCAGCTAAGGCTGCCCAGCAAAGGCAGAAAATGACGGTAATAACTGAAGCAGCTAATGCTGCTCAACAAAGGCGGTAATAGTTGAGGCAGCTCATGTTGCTCAGCAAAGACAAAAAATAACTGTAATAGCTGAAGTAGCTAATGCTACTCAGCAAAGGCGAAAAATGACGGTAATGGCTGAAGCAGATCATGCTACTCAGCGAAGGTGGAAAATGACAGTAATAGCTGAGGAAACTTATGCTACTCAGCAAATAAGGGAAAAATTTGGGAAAAGTCGGATAGATGGAGTGGCTCACGCTGCTCATCAAAATCACAAAGTCGGAATAACTGGAGCAGCTTATGCTGCTCAGTGAAGGTCGGAAAAGGTGGGAATAGCTGAGGCAGCTCATGCTGCTCAACATAGACGGTAATAGGCTGAGGTAGCCAAGGCTGCCCAGCAAATAAGAGAATCCAGGTTAGGTCTTTGCTTGACCAAAAGGAAACTTAAAAAGTGCCATAACGAAAATCATCCTTGGACATCATTCAGGTATCATGAGCATAGCATTACGTGTGCATCATAGGCATGGTCAAGCATCATCCATGCATCATGTGCATAGCTACTTATCCCCATCAATAGTAACATAGGCATGGTCAAGCATCATCCATGCATCATGTGCATAGCTACTTATCCACATCAAGTGTACCAAAAAGAAAGGAGGCCCCGCACCTCGAAAAAAGTCCTTGGCTCCAGTGGAGCGTCACATTCGTAGTCTTGACCTGGAGTATGAGGATGATCTGGCAGGTTGGGCACCCCGACCTTGACTACGGAGAGAGCAAAAACATGATGAGGAACTGCATCAGCCGATGTAGCACTCGCACCACGACATACCTGGGAAAGACGACCTGTAGAAACACCAATATGGGGCTCCCGATAGGCGTGACAAAGATCTAGAGGATGATGCTAGTAGCTTTGTGTCTGTCAGATCTGGCTGGGTAGACCTCGGCAGGATGACTAAAGCAAAAAAAAAGTTGGAACAGATGGAGCTCATCGCCAAACGAATGGAAGAAGTGGAGCGCAAAATGACAGGAGGCAAGATCCAAATGGATCGGGATATTCCATTCACGGAATCCATCGTGAGGGAGGAATTGCTAAGAGACTTCAGGGTTCTTTCCATCGTACCTTACGAAGGAATGACAGATCCGGAAGATCATTTATATACTTTTTGAAATTATGCTTTGCTGCACAAGTATTCTGATACTATCAAATGCAGGGTCTTCTTGACCATGCTGGCCAAATCTGCACAGCAAGGGTTCAACCAACTTCCCGATGGGTCCATTGGATCCTTCTCGGAGTTTAGCTCAAGGTTTCTGCATCAATTTGCGAGTAGCAAAAGGCATGAGAAAACTTTTTTGAGTTTGTTCAACATAAAGCAAAGAGGAGACGAGATCCTACGGGTATACGATAGGCGTTTCAACGCGGCTACGCTGGAAGTACCATCTGCAACGTCCGACCTGAAAGTCAATGCTTTTTCGCAAGGCTTGAGGGAAGGGGATCTCTTCAAATCACTTACCAAGAGACCAGCCCTGGGCTTCGACGAATTACTCGGTCGGGCTGAGAAATACATCAACTTGGAAGACGAGCAAATCATGAGGCGATCCGAGCAGAGAAAGGACAAGCCTGAGGAGGAAAATCGCAATAAGACTCGCAGGAGTTGTTGGACATCTAGTCCAGCCCCGGTGGCCTTACTTGGTCCAGGTATGCATGCCAGATAAGAGGTGGTCATACCTGCAGATATCAGGGTGCAGACCCATCGAGTCAAATACTTCGAACCTAAGCAAAACGAGGAGCGACTAAGGGAAGAGCTGGACCTAATCGAGGAAGGCAGAGATAAGGCATACCTGAGGATAGAGCAGTACAAACAAAGAATCATGCGAAACTAGGCAGCAAGGGTGAAGGCCAGATCTCTACAGGTGGGTGATTTGGTACTCAAGAGAGAAGATGCCGTGCGCACTGTGAAGAAGTTGGACCCTAACTGGGAGGGTCCCTACAAAGTAATCAAGGTGTTAGCGGGAGGAGCATACGAACTGGAGGACAGCCAGGGAAAACTACTTCCTCATCCGTGGAACATACAAAATTTGGAAAAATTCTATAATCAATTATTCGTGATATGCTTTATTTTGCGATTCAATGTATGGACTCACCAAATTGCTAATGTTTTTATGAGTAGTGATGGTTTTTGTTTTCAGGAAATACTTAAGATTGTAGTACCTTCTTTACAAAGTCAGATGCGGAGCTCCAAAGTTCTAGTAAGAATTTATTTTATATTTCTGATTATATATACGTATATATATAAATTGATTATTGAAATGTGGAGTAAGGGTAGTTGGTGGAAGGGGGGTAGTTGGTGGAAGGGAGGTAGTCGGAGGACTAGAAATGCACCACCTGGGTAGGTAGCCGGGGTCCGTGACGCTAGGCATAAAATTGGTTGCGGACCCGAAGGCCCTATACCAAGAGGAAATAAGGAGGGACTGGGTGAGGAATCACCTTCGGGGTGGTTCCAGGACCTGTCCTAGGAAGACTAGGGTTTAGAGCAATAAGGAGGAAAGGGTAGCTATAAGGTTGGAGAAGAAATAAGGAGGGAAGGTATGAAGAAAAGTGGGAAATAAGGCAGGATACCTGCGGTAAGGGCTGGCCACCTGAGCCCATTCAGGAAAATTGTGTACGGAGGGGAGAGAAAGGTGTAATAAGGCAGGCGACAAATGCAAGTCTCCATGATTGCGTAGGTGCGGTGCAAGTCTCTACGATTATACGCGCTTATTGACGGGTGTTCGATCCCGTGTGCAAGTCTCCACGATTGCAAATGCAAGTCTCCACGATTGCATGAGAGAAAGTAAGGGTGTTTGATCCCGATGCAAGTCCCCACGATTGCATAAGAGAAAGTAAGGGTGTTTGATCCTGATGCAAGTCTCCACGATTGCATAATGACAGTGCAAGTCCACATGATTGTACGTATCAAGAAATTACTAAGAATTGACGGATGTTTTGAAGCAAGTCCCCACGATTGCGGAAATTGTACTACCTGACCCAGCTGCAGCTATAGCTCAGTGTAGGTCTGGAGGTATTACCTGAAAACTGATTAATTTGTTTGATATTCGTGAGGTATATTGGATGTTGGATTCCACAGGAAATGCTAAGGATATGTTTGAAATTCCAGGATAGAGGTATGGTCATGATATTTTGTGACGATTTTATAAACACAATATTTTATAGCAATTTCATTCACTGTTTATTCTACTAAATTTATCTTGTGATGAAATAACACTAAGACTAACCTACTCATCTAAGGAGGGAGAGCAAGTTTGGTTCTATTTTTTATTTTGTGAAACGAGGCAGGTAAGACGTAGGCAAAGCTGAGCAATACGACCTGCAAACCAGAGGAACTGTGGATGTCCCTGCCTAAGACCTAGGCAGGTGAAGAGAAGGAGAAAGAAGGAGTGAGAAGTACACACGCTTGTTCAAAAGCACAATTCATGAAAGAAGGAAAATTACTTTGCAAGCTTCGTCTCGACAAAGAAAGGAGTAGCGTTAGCTAAGTCAGGAAGGGTAGCCTCAACAACAGGCTTCCCAAGTGAAGCAACAACATTCTGGTCAACTAAAAGGAGGATGACCAGACCTATATAGGAAGGATTCTCTGGCAAAGCTGGAGAGGCCACACCCGTGATCGTAACGATTGAAGATTCTTCGCGATGTAAACACTCAAAGAAAGAAATTTCTCTGCAACATACATCAAATGGATCATGGATCAACTAAAGAAGGGTCATGGACGTGCCTACCCGACCTACGGAGGTTTGTAGGTTTGGGTGGTTCGGATCCCTGGACATCCAAAGCTGGAGAAGATGATGCCAGGAGTGGTCATACTTCAATAGATGACATACCTGGAGCTGCACGGCCTGGACAAGCTGGAGAAGTAACTATAGGTTGCGCCACTTGTGGTTGCAAACCTGTAGGGCGACCAACATAAAGAAATGGGAGGGTTTACCTCTAGTAAGTGGATTTGACACTATGGCAACTGGTGGACCATCGCCACGACCAAACATACTATTTGAAGTTTTCTAGAAGAATGGAGTATTAAACACTCAAAGAAGAAGTGGAGTACAAAAAAGTCAATCAAGTTGTTACGAGTTCTCGAATCTATCTGGAGAGGAAGGTTCGTCTTAGCTCTGTAGCTCAAGCGGCTAAGGCAACTTAGCAATTTCGTCAGCTTGGCCCACAACACTTGTTTCTTTTCAACTCTTACAGCTTGACTACGTCAAACTTTAGAGTTGGGGGGACTTGTTGATGTGAGTAGAAATCCGTCTTTGGGCCAAGCTGGGTAGTCCAATACCTTATGGGCCTAAGCCCAATGGTTTTATGGACTTTGATCATTCTAGAAGATATTATATTTGGACATGCTTAGCTGGGGGCTCCGACGACCCGACTTGCACAGGTAGGACAACGCTAATTATGGACAGCTTGGAGACAAGATTTAATCAATCACCTACCTTGCCAAATATAAACCTGCAGAGATCAGCCCCGAGATTCTATATATTTACCATTTATACCTTATTAAATATATTTGAAAATAGAGGGATCATGATTTATTCTCATTACCTTATGTATTTTAGGCATAGTTGACTTACCATTCTAGCATACCCATCAATTACTTGTATAAATACCCCATATGAGGATGAATAAAGGAGGCAACCAACTTTATACCCGTGGACGTAGGTTTTCATTAAACCGAACCACGTTAAATCTCTTGTCAATTACATTATTGCTTTTATATTACATATTAATCTCGCCATATTACTCATATTCTCCCATATATTAATATAAATATTATTGATGTGAAACCCACACACATCCGTAACGTTTATTCTGAAGCGCAATAAACTATCTAGAAAGCATTGTATATTATTCCCAATTTAAATTATTATCATAGTGAAACTTACTATTCCATCAAACAGATTGTAATCATATTATTCCCAATTAAATTATTATCATACACTACAACAAAAAATAATATAGTGACAAAATTTAAAGTGACAATGTTAAAATTGTCACTCTATATATATAATGAATGACAATAATTTTTGCTTTGTCACAATAAAGATTTTTACTGACAAGAGTTTAATTAAAATTGTTACTATTGACAATTAGTGACACATATATAGTGACAACTTAATGACAAGACAAATAAAGTGACAACTATATTTATTGTAATTAAATTGTCGCTATACATGTGTCACTAATTATCAATATTGACAACAATTTTCTTGCCACCAATTATCAAGAGTGACAACTTTTGTAATATCTTGTCACTATTAAACATCTAAAACCTATTATTATGACAAAACAATAATTGCTGTTACTAAAAGTTTACAATAAGTGATAACTTTGACTTTGTCACTCGACATTTTGTCACTAATATATTATTTTTTGTAGTGATGTAAAAAATCATCCATTATCCTACTCCATATATATCGTTTAAGAAATATATATCTATATATATATACACACACACGAGACTAGTGAGAAGCCAAAAGTGGTAGTCATTTTCATTCTTTTGAATGTTTCACCATGCCAAGAATTAAGATAACTACGGAATTAAGATAACTATTGACATGTTTAACGGTGCAAATGAATTAAACCAAGCCGAATAAGTTAATATTCAAGATCCAACTTTTATCAAGTTTGAAAATTCTAATTGGTTTAAGCTTCTTTAGTTTCAATGTCTAATGACGGACTTGGACGAGTTTAGTCGAACTGATTAACTCAAACAAATTAGTTTTTTTAGACATATTAACTAGTTCAGCTAAACTCGAGTCGAACTTCAAATCATATCGAACAACACTAAGTATTCAAGTTTGACCAAAAAAAAAGGAAACTTTCAATGATTTATGACAAGTTGAATATCGAGTAACGTGATTTCATTTCACCCTTGCCACAACTGTAGAGCATCCTTACTCAATGGATAATTCTATCTTTGGTCGAGTCTATTGCTCTTGATGTTATGTGTGTTTATCTAGTTCTTAGATAGAATATCCCAACTTGTATGCGGTGTGGGTCATTCAAGTACTGTTCTTTCTAACTTTTGCTTTGTCGTTCAAGTACTCTTCTTTCTAACGTTTGCTTTTCTTTTGTTTTCGGGAGTGTACATCTTTGTCATGAATTAAAATATTGGAAAAGTTATGGTCACATTTATATCATCACAAAAATAAAATCTTGCATGATCATCTTTGGATTAATTGTAACATAAGGAGTTTGGAATTTTGTAATTGATTCGTTCAATATAATTAGTTTTATATGTACAAGTGTATTTAATCAATATGAGACCACATCTATTTGCTTCTTTTATTCCGATGATTTTAAATATTTTGATCTCAGAAATATATTGCTTTTATATAGTCTTTTGCCACTTACTATAAACTCGTGCAAGAAACTTCACGTTATTTTTCTTGTAGTTATTTTTATTTATGAGGATAAAAGCTCGCGTTATCAACCATCATTATTTTCCTAAAAAACTTATTTTCCTATTCAATCTTTAAAATTTATTTTTGGGACTGCACCAAATGTATGAGTCCATAAAACGAGGATGTGGTGTCATATATGACTACATTCAATGTATCACTTTTAAATTCATCCAAAAAAAAAAAAAAAGGAACTACATCTTGTAAAATTAGCGAGGGAACAAAAAATAGTAGGGCAGTGCGTAGGATATTCTATAGAATATGTCTAGGTACAATGTACCATTAGATATGCCATTCCAATCATAGAACATATGAAACCATACTTTCTCTTAGGTCCGTCCGATTCTGGCAATAATGTTTGACAGCTCCTGCATAGTCAGAAGAAGTCATAAATGTTGGAATTTCTAACTTATTCTCACACTTTTATTTAAATTATTAGATAAGTAAATCTATTGAATTTTGTTATTAGAAATAAGTAAGAAAAATTGCAAAATTGGTACATTAAACGACTCTGTATGTTTTTTCAACTAAACAAGTGACATATTAGCAATTTGGGTATACAAAGGTGAGAAATTTGGCAATTTCATTGGAAAATTCAAAATTGGCCAAAAAAAGTCAATTGGCGGAAAAATTGATTTGAATTTGGTAATCTTTTTTCATTTTGTGAGAAAATCAACCTTCAATTTTGGGATTTTGTATTTGGAGGAAAAATTGACTTTTAAATTGGCAATTTAACACAAATATATTTTAAAAATTGTTGTTTAATTTATTTAAAGTTTGGTGATTCTAATTCAATTTTTTTTTTATCTAAGTTAATTTTCTTTTAAGAATTTGTATGATTACTGAATCTATAGATAATATTTAAATTATAAAATATTTCAAATTAAAACTTTATACTATTAAATTAAAATTCTAGCAAAATTATCTTTTCCTAATATTTTGTTTTTTACTAATCTTTTCTTATTTTTCAAGAAATTTGATTTTGTTTTATTTCTTTGTTTATCTTATAACTTTTTGATAATTTCTTAATATTTTTCAAAATTGTTGTGATTTTGTTTTCTGATTTTATTTTATTTTTCTAATGTTTCTCTATTTTTTCTGATTTTGTTATGCTTTTTTGATTCTTAAATTTTCAATTAATTTAAAATTTATCAATGGAATCTTTTACCTGATTTAAAAATAATTTTATTTAAATTTAAAAATTAGTTTGAGATATAATTTTTAATATTTTCAAATTTTAAATTTATTTAATATTTTTCATTTTTTGATTTTTTCTTATTATTTTATGATTTTTCAAAAAACATTGACTTTATTTTTATCCTCTTTTTAATTTTTATGTTTTTTTCAAAAAAATATCACCATTAAAATTTACTTTAACAAATATTTTTAATTTTTTTTAAGGTATTTAATATTTTTTAGATTAATTTTCAATATTTTTATAACTATATTTGCATAACTAAATATCATATTATTCTATTTTTTTCAAGCTACAAATTTATTTGAAATATACAATTTCAATTTTTTTTTTATTTTTTAGAGCTTTTTATTTTATTTTTTCAATTTTATATTCATATGAGAGTTGAGGGTAATTTGATTTCCCCCCCTCATTTCCCTTCACTTTTTGGATGTCACATAGGCAATTTTCCCTCCTGGTACCAAAATCACCAAATTTGGTGCAACCTATACATTTTTCGGCCAATTTTAAATTTTTTGGCAAAGTTTGTGCTGAATTGCCAAATTTTTCGCCGGAGTGTATACCCAAATTGCCAATGTGCCACCTTTTTTGTTGAAAAATATGTGAAGGGTCTTTTAGTGTACCAATTTTGTAATTTTCCCGAAATCCGTACGAACCACATAACATGGATTTTGGTTTTAATTATTAGGGGTATTTACACTCACACCATTTCACTTATTGTATAATTATTAGGGAAAATTATTGATTAGGGAATAGGAAGATTTTAAATTTATAAAGACATAACAATTCTTAAGTAATTAGGGAGAAGGGATTCCTAAACTTTACAAATTACTAAAATGATAAATTCAATGCAAAATCATATTTGTGTCACCTATTTCATCTATTTTTTTAATTATCCATATTCTTCACTTATTAATTTTTTGTTCATCACAAATGAAGTTTAACTTTTTTTTCCTTACTAAGCTATCCAATAAATTTATTGAAAATTGCAAGTAATATTCTATTGTATGTTTGAAACTAATTTACAACACTTAAAAATACTTTAAGATAATTGAAAATTACATTAAATAAATTTTTTAATTTTATTTACAAGTAACAACTTCAAAAGTTGCCGTCATGTAGCAAGAAATAAGAGATTAAGAAAAATATTAGATAGTATACCAAACAATACAGTTATGATATTTTAAATGACTTCGGAAAATGATGCTTGATAAACCATGTTTTTTTTATTTTCTTTTTAAACCGTATGATACTTCATATTATGACAAAATAATAACTAAAACATTAGCCCTATGATACATCAAACTATGATAAGTAAGTATCTTTTCATGGATAATATTTTTAATTGAAAGAACCACCTATATGAATATTTTCTAATTAATTCTTTATGAATAATGTCGAAAATTGCATAGTTTTCTATCACATTTATCCTTGATGATCATTTGTATGATCATAGTTGTAATTACATGCTTTGTTGCGTGAAAAAATATCCAAATTAAGGTTATTAATTAAAAAATATTATTAAATTTAGGTTGAGTATTTTAAATTAAAACCGTTCAAGGGATATATTAAAGGCATTTAATTACAAGGTAATAGACGATGAAGTTGTCTTAAAGAAAAATATGGTGTTGCATGAATACAAAATCATTATTTATAAAGAAAACTTATATAATATAATTTTTAATTATTTAAATTTTTAGATGTGTTGTACAATTTTTTTCAACTTATATTGCATTTCTTCTTCAATGTGATGGGTCAATTTGTACAAATAAAGATAAATAAACTTTAGTTAGTTATGAAAGAAAATTGGGTAAGTGGATAATTTGTATTTTTCTATATATGAAGTGGGTAAGATAAAATGATTTTGCATTGAATTTGTCATTTTAATAATTTATTTCAAACATACAATAGAATATTACTTGCATTTTTTGATAAATCTATTGGGTAGTTTCATAAGGAAAAAAAACTTCATTTGTGATGTACGAAACATTAATAAGTTAAGAATATGGATAATTAAAAGAAAAGATGAAATAAGTGACATAAATGCGATTTTGCATTGAATTTACCATTTTACTAATTTGTAAAGTTTAGAGATTCCTTCTCCCTAATTAGTTAAGAATTGATGTGTCTTTATAAATTTGAACTCTTCCTAATTCCCTAAACAATAAAACTCCCTAACTTTTGATAAAGTTTCAACACACTCCCTGTTGGGGGTGGAATTGTAATATATTTGCACTAATAGGTTCATTGTCGACTTCCACATTGGCGCTTGAAGACTCACCTCTCGGAGCGTTGCTATCATCTAGAACAAGATTTGATTAACTTAGCTCAGCAAGCGCTTGGCAAAGAGATTTCTCAATCGGACGCTGAATAGATGGCAAAGATGGAACTGGTCCGAGGCGCTGGATTCTGGAATCAAGACAACAACGAGCAAAAAGCTTGCGCTTATCATGAATTGCTTGACTGAAAAGCAGTGGGTTGGCAACCATTTTTTCAACTGTATGGCGCTTGGGATCATAAGCATTAACCCATTCTGCTTCCTTAAGAAGCCATTCTGATCCGGCTGCTAGGATAGCTCTGATGCCACGATCTTAAATGCTTTTCAAGGCAAGGAAACGCTGGAGATCTGCACTGTAATATCCATGCCAAACTCACTCAAAGTAAAACTGTGCTTCACGAGAGATCATTTGCTTGAGATTCGCTGGTTTATCAGGAATGGCGATTCTTTTAGCTTTCCACAAATGGAGGGGCTGCGCAGTCTCAAGGTTGGAGTAATGAGCGACTTTCTCAGGGAAATGAGAATAGCCTAGCTTGTTGAGCATCTGAGCGTCTCATTCCTTGGCGGCCTAGCCTCTGGCTCACTATGCAGATGAACGCTGAAGTATGCAGAATCAATCTCAGCCAAAGTCCTTTGAACTGGCTTAGGATCTTATTTTTTCTTTATCTTGGAAGTGGCAATATCAGCAAGAATATTAGCCAAAGTCCGTTAAGGGACTTCTTCCTCTTCTGCAGTACTTGAAAAAGACTTGGACTTAGAAGACTTAGACGTTTTGATCTTCTTCAACTTTTTCGGAGGAGACGCTGGATCCTCGGAGGCAATTGGGATAAGCTCTTCTTTCTGACCATCTGTCAATTCTTGATCGAACATTATCTGAGAGAACCAGGCATCATACTCAATGGCTTCTTGAATACAATGTTCGACATGTACATAGCTTTCTTCAATATCCCCATGCAAAACAAAGTCTTCATTGAGTAAAGTCGGAGGGGAGAGAGCGGCGTGGTCTATATGTCTATCTAGCACCACCCAATGCCTAGCGGCTGATCCACCCACAGTGTATGGGAGATCATCATCAGCGGCTGTAGCAACTTCTTGAGCTATTGCTACAACAGTGGATAAGTCAACGTCAAACTCCACTGGCATACTCTCAGGAACACAGGCAGCAGTGTCTACTTCAGTATCGACTTCTAAAGGAGCTAAAAGAACAAAACAAACCTTAAGAACTAAATTTTCTACAGAAGGTAGAAAATCGAGAGAAGCCATTGGTAGAAGTAATTTCTTACCCTGAGCGCTAGTCTCAGCAATTGGCTCCAGAGGATGAACTTGTGGTTCACTGGCCTCAGGCTCCTTTTGCACATCAGCTTTAGCGGCTGATAGTTCTTGATGACCGTCTGGTGCTCGGGAAGATTCTGCACTTAGCTCTGCAGGAGCGCTTGACTGCGGGATACCATAAGGGTCCGATAATTTTCTAGCCGCTGGAGTGTGAATCTTTTGGTTTGTTAAAGAAACAGATTTTTCACGAGCACTGGTAACATAAATTACCTCAGTAGCAGCTGGGACAAATCTAGCTATTTTTTGGCGCTTAAGAGCTTTTGCTTGCTCTTCTTCCTCTGCTTTCTTCTGGAAATGCACGGGCGAAGGAGGAGAGGACGATTTCTTTCTTTTAAACTTCTTAGAAGGCGCTTGGGGAGCCTTCTTCGATTACTTCACGTTTATACCCAAAACAACATCCGCTGGGCGCTCTTCAGTAGGAGACTCCAACTCAGGATAATCTTCTTTAAACTCAGCTGTAGTAATTCTCTGAAGCACTGCCTCTTCCTGCTTCTTGCTCAGCTGCTCTTCTTGGCGTCGAGCACGTTTTTCCTTTAGCAATGCAGCGCCACCAACTGTGGGAGGATGGAGAAGAGTAGAAATCATCTTTTTACCCAAACAAATTTCTTTTGGAATGGCAGTTCCAACGGTTGGAACATGACCGCTGCGATATAAAACATAACTTAACAACAAACCATAGGGTTTGGCGGGAGGCTTTTTCCCTAACATGGATGCGATTCTTTCGAAAATGAATCCAAGCTAATTAATTTGATAGTTCTTTGCTATGGCGACCATCATCTGAAACTATAGATGACTAATTTTATCAAACGAACCGGCTCTGCACTCAAGGACCTTAGCATAGATATCCGCCATGATCTGTTACTTCATCTTCAATTCTTTTTTCATGAAGTTGTGAGAGTAGGAGGAGTCTGCTTTTGAGCGCACGAGTTCCCAAACAACTGAAAAATCTCCGACGGCGACATCAAAGGGCAAGATCCCTTCATTTGGAAGTTGAAAGAAGTCGGCAATGAGATTTGAAGAGAGGGCGAAAGCTTTGTCGGGAAACTTAGGAAACAAATATGTGATAGAAAGACCATCATATGAAAGCTGGGCATTCTCATAAAATTCTTTGAGAGCCACTGGGTGAAGTTGATAATGGCTGGTCATGAGAGGCTTCAAGTTTTGTTCTTCAAAGGAAAGAAGAACACTGCGAATAGGGAAGTGTTGTGTTGGGAGTAAAGATAATCCCAATCAACAAAGAAGCCAGGGTTCACATGAACTTGAACCTTGGGATTTGGTAAAGAAGGAGCAGCAGCAGATTTTGAGGATTTTCGTGGGGCCATTGTTGAACAGGTTTGAGAACTTTGATGCAGTAATCTTTTGAAGATAGAGGAATTTGCAGAGAGCTTTTAGAAAGTATGAAAATGATAAAAGTAAAGGTTTCTGTAATTTATTGAATTTATAGAGAAAAGAAAATAACTGATCAATTAAGATATGGCCACGTTTCATATGAAATTAAATTTGTGCCGTAAATTTTATAATAATGGGTGGGAAAATGGGCGATAAGTATGGAAACTACATTTGGTAAAGACAAAATATAAAACTTCATGTCCGCGGTTACTTTTGCAGTTACTTTTTGAAATTCAAAAGTTTTTGAAATATTTAGCATGAGTTTTACACGCCCAAAATACAGGGTAGTGTATACACGTGAGTACTTTTGCTGAACCGTCATTTTGAAAAGTGATGAGTACCCTGATTTTCTTGATCAGAGGTGGTGAATGTCAAGTCAGCATTAATTGCTTTGACTTATCCACTATCTCTGTTTAACGTTAGGTAAAACACTCTTTTTAAAATTCATTTTACTAAGCGCTAACTGGGAATTGGTTAAGCGTTTAGTTCTTTTCAAGTGAATGTTCAGACGTTGAAAAAGTTGAAAAACGTCTAAACAATTCTAATGCATAAATACAAGTGCTTATGACCAATGCAAAGAAAAACATTTTGGTCAATTTCACTTTTCTAATAAAATCGTCCCTTTTTAAGGTTCCCCCTAAAATTAACAACTCATTAGTATTTTTTTTGAAGCATTTAAACATAAAATAAGGTAAATTCTCCCCAAATTTTATGCCTATAAAGTATGATATTTCGAATGATCAAGCATTTAAATCAATCATACCTAGTTCACTTTTTAAAGTGAGAAAGCATTGTTCGTTGAGCGCTTTGGTGAAGATATCTGCCGATTGTTTTTCTGTACCAATAAATTGCATGGAGATATCTTTTTTTTGAACATGGTCACGTATGAAATGATAGCGAATGTCAATGTGTTTAGTTTAGAATGAAGGACTGGGTTTTGGGTCATAGCTAAAGCGCTTTGGTTATCACAATGAATAAGGGTTGGATCTAAGATTATTCCATAATCTCTAAGTTGTTGCCTCATCCATAACACTTGTGCACAACAGCTTCCAGCGCTACATACTCCGCTTCAGCGGTAGAAGTCGCTATGGATTGTTGTTTCTTACTATGCCACGAAACAAATCTATCACCTAGAAATTGACATGTACCACTAGTACTTTTACGATCTATTTTGCATCCTGCAGAATCTGTATCTAAGTAACCAATTTGTTCAAAAGGAGAGTCCCTTGGATACCATAAGCCCACATTTTGTGTGCCTTTTAGGTACTTAAGGATTCTCGTGGCAGCAATTAAGTGTGACTCTTTAGGATCGGCTTGAAAACGTGCACACATGCATACCAAAAATATTATATCAGGTCTACTAGAGGTAAGATAAAGGAGTGATCCAATGATATCTCTATAATTATTGATATCAACCTTCTCCCCACTTTCATCTTTATCTAACTTAAGCGTTTGGCTCATTGGAAATTTCGAAGAGGATGCATTTTCCATACCAAATTTCTTAATCATGTCTCGAGTATATTTAGTTTGGTTAATAAATATGCCATTAGGGAATTGTTTAACTTGTAGTCCTAAGAAGAAAGTTAATTCACCCATAATTCTCATTTCAAATTGATCTTGCATCATTTTTGAGAATTTCTCACATAGACGCTTATTAGTAGATCTGAATATAATATCATCAACATATATTTGGACTAAGAGAATATCTTCGTCATTAATAATTTTAAATGATGTTGTATAAAGGCTGCCTTTTGAAAAGCCTTTACCAATAAGCAAAATAGAGAGAGTGTCATACCATGCCCGAGGTGCTTGCTTTAGCCATAAAGTGCTTTATCTAGCTTGTAGATCATACTCTTACCATGGTTGTTGATGAATCCTGGTGGTTGCTCTACATAGACTTCTTCTTGGAGTTTACCATTCAGAAAGGCACTCTTCACGTCCATTTGATATACCGTGAATTTTTTGTACGCTACATACGCTAGAAACATGCGAATTGCTTCAAGACAGTCTACGGGAGCATATGTCTCATCAAAATCAATGCCCTCTTCTTGGCAATATCCTTGAGCCACAAGTCTGGCCTTGTTTCTTATACTAATACCATTCTCATCTTTTTGTTTCTATAAAACCATCTAGTTCGAATAACTCCTTGGTGAGTTGGTCTTGATACTAGTGTCCAAACCTTACTACGCTCAGACTGATTAAGATCTTATTGCATGGCTTCAATCCAACTAGGATCACTTAGCGCTTCATTCACTTTCTTAGGTTCCATTTGAGATAGGAAGCTTGATAAGAGGTGTTTTTACGTGTTTTTAAGACCGTAATTCTTATGATTTGGATTCACTTATTGCTTAAATCATGTCACATTTGCATTTAATAGGTGTGTTAAGTGAATACAGGTAATAAATGAGAATACATGAAGAAAAGGGAAGAAAAACGATGTACAAAACAAGTTCAAGCATGTTTTTCAACACCTAGGCGGTTTATGCATCTCCTACCACATTCGAGCGATAATTCCGTACATTTCGAGACCGACTTAGACAAAGTTTCCTTCTACAACGTTTTAGATGTATGTCTTAGCTTCAAATGGGAAATTGAAACATCCAAATCGGAGGTCTATAGAGATAATTGTGAAGGAAATACGATTGCTGCGCCGAACAGAGAAGTACATGTGCCAGGATACGCCCCAACGCCCTCCTAGTCATGCCTAGGCATGGATAGTCCGGATGTTACTCCTTTTCAGCCTAAATTCCAGCATTATATGATGGGTAAGAATCACTTTTGGCCATAATTCAACACATGTGTTGAGGGGTTGTCATAAGTGTGTTTCTTGGTAGATTTACTTTATGGGTGCCAAATCAGAAACAACCTCCATATTGAAACGTAATTTAGGTAAACGTAGGGACTGAATTGGACAAATGGTCCTTCTGTAAAGTTGTAGATCTATGTTTTATCTAAACATGGGGACTTGAATTATCCAATTTGGAGATCTTTGGAGAAGTTTATGAGGCAAATACTAAGACTGCGCTGGAAAGCAAGAAAATGGCAGCATGCATGTGTTTTGTTGAAGTTTTCACATGGTTATGCTTGGTGGAATTCTTAAGGGCCGAAAGTTTAGCATTTTTTAGCTAGTTGGAATCTTAAAAGCCAAACTTTAAGCATCACCTTAGGTGGAATTCTCATTGGGGAACTTTAATGGGAATTCTTAATGCATACTTTAGTGGAATTTTGGCTATAAAAGGAGGGGGAACCCATACTCTTCATCATTCACTATCAATTTCAGATTCTTGGAGGAGAGGGGGGCAGCCCCTAATCTGATTTATCCACCATTCATCACCATTCTTCATCACTCTTGGAGGGGAAAACTAGAGGAAGGAAAAGAGCTTGGGGATTGAAGGCTCAACTTCAAGATCCATCACCATTCACCATTTAGGGAGTTTTTAAGAGCTTTTCATTTCATTTATGTCTATGAATATTCCTCTTATGTCTTTTATGCTTTCAATCATGAACTAAATTCGTAAGACTAGGACCATGTAAGGCCAAATTGTGATATATGCTTACAATAGATGATTGTTGAGGTTGTTCTTATATTGTTATGTGATGTGAATTGTGTTTTTGTCTATCTTGCATATACTTGATCACTATATGTTAGAATCTTATGCCTAGGTTAATATTTCGGGAGAAAATTGACTTAGGGTGCAAGAAATTCACATCATGACCCGCAACTAATGAAGAATTGCCCTAGACATAGGTAAAGATTCCAGGGTGAAGTCGTTCGATTCAAATCGAGTGAACTCTAGTACATTAATGCATGTTTAGTGGTTAGATTTCCGGATAGGGATATTTGGGAAATCACGATCTAAGTATAGGAGTTTATACGCGAGACATCGGTTATTCTCTACCTTAGGAGTTTTCACCATAACAATATAAGTGTAATCCTTCAACAAGAACCTTTATAAGTATATTTGATCAATTTGAACCTAGCATGTGCCTTAGTCTCCCTTTATAATTGGTTTTAAATCACTTGCTCATCTTTGTTCTTGTTCTTTACAAATTTTATTTGAATTTATTCTTACTTTGTTTATTCACTTCCTTACAAATCTTAAACTAGAATTCAAGTCCTTGTGGTTCGACAATCCGGACTTACCGTCCATTTATTACTACACACGACTAGTGCACTTGCTATCATAGCACGTTAGCTTTTAGCGTGTCAAGTTTTTGGCGCCGTTGCCGGGGACTTGTTCATTTTAGTTTTTGATTTTTCATTTAAATTTTCATAATTCTTAGTTTTTTGTTTATTTGTAACCTTTCTTTTATTTTATTATTCTAATTTTTTTCTTGTGTTTATTTGTTAGGTGTAATTTGTGGTGCATGACCCGCTCTTCTAACGAGCCCCTATACAATTTTGAGCCGGAGATAAAGCGTGTTCTTCGATCTAGTAGACAAGCTCGAGAAATGGCCGACAATCTAAATCCAAATGGGAATTTTCCCGACATAAATCTCCCGAAAAACAGGGAATGGTTGCAAAATCTATTCCAAGCTATGCAACCGGCACCTCTTCAAAAACTTCCATCGGTCCGGGAAAGTCTACCTTCAAGGGTCCACACCATACCGGGGCCCGTGGTCTTTCCTAATTTCTATGCACCAAATTATCACATTCCATCACACATTTTTAGTATGGTGCAAAGCGAACCCTTCTATGGAGAGCCCCATGAATCACCTCATGAGCATTTGGAGACTTTAGACGATACTCTCATGACTACCCAATTTCATCCACGGGATCTCGATGCAATTCGTCTAAGAGTCTTCCACTTCTCATTAAAGGAAAGGGCGACCATGTGGTACAAATCTCTACCACTCCAATCCATCACAACATGGGGACAATTGGTCGATGCCTTTTTGAGCAAATTCTTTCCACCCTCCAAAATCAATGAGCTAAGGAGCAACATTAAGGAGTTTAAACAGAGGAATAATGAGTCCTTAGCCGAGGCATGGGCTAGATATAAAAACATGCTCCGAAAATGTCCGGATCACAACCTAAGATTGAGCGAGCAAGTATTACGATTCCATGATGGAGTCCGTTCGCGCATCCGAAATAGGCTCAATGCTGGCGCCGGTGGTGATCTCCTTGGGCTCGATTGCCAAAGTGTGTGGGACAAGATTGAACAATTAGCCCGGGAAGATGAGCTCTATCCCGATGATGAAGAGATCACACCCACTAAAAAAATTGCTCGTGTTCAAGAGTTGGGCGAAGAAGTTGCTTTGGAAACAATGGTTGGCAATGTAAACTATGTTGGAAATGCCAATCGACCTCAATTGAACTTCCATGTGCCCGAAAATTTTCCAAGGAGGCCCAATCCGGCACAAAATGCCCATCCCGGCGTCTATCAAGCACCAAGGGCCCCATTCAACAATAACCAAGCTCAAAGGCAAGGTAATCCTCATGTACAAAGGCAAGTTAGGCCTCCTACAACCGATGAACGTCTTGATGAGGAAATAAAGAAATCGGATTCAGCAATCAACGAACTCCGTACTATGATGAAGGATTTAATGATGGATATGAAGGATTTGAAGACACAAATGGGTCAAATGGCAAAGACAATCAGCGAGAGAGCCCCGGGAACTTTACCAAGTGACACGGAAAAGAACCCGAAAGAGCAATGCTATGGAATTACCTTGAGAAGTGGCGAACAGGTAAAAGGTGATAATGTTCGCACTGATGCGCCCGAGGGCCCATCCATCCACGCCCAGGCGCCCTTGTCGCTGCGCCAAGGCACCGATTGTCACGCCTAAGCGCCACATTCTGTATCCTCCACAGCTGGCCCTTCAACTCCAACGCATCATCCCATCGAGGTTCGTCTTCCATTTCCAAATGCACAAAAAACGAAAAAGAAGGATATGGATTAGATTTTTCGTAGGATTGTGGCGACTCTTTGTGAGGACCCAGGGAGGCTCACCATTCCGTGCACCATTGGCCCTCTTACTTTTGAAAAGGTTATTTGCGATACGGGAGCAAGTATCAATCTCCTCCCGTATTCTCTCTTCAAGAAGTTGGGCCTTGGAAATCCCAAACCGACATCAATGAGCCTCCAACTCGCCGATGGATCAATTAAGAGACCAAAGGGGATAATAGAAGATGTTATTGTACAAGTTGACAAATTCTTTTTCCGGGTTGACTTTGTGGTCCTTGATATGGAGGAAGATGTTGAGATGCCCTTGATTCTAGGAAGACCTTTCCTAGTCACTAGCAATGCCAAGATCGACATGGGAAAAGGTAAGTTATCATTGAGGGTAGGAGATGTAAAAGTGATATTTGATGCTTCTAATAACAGGAAACCATCTATGGATGATCTTACTTGTTCCAATATCGATGTTATTAACCCTTCTCTTGATGAGAAATGTGCAAATGGCAAGGCTAAGGGCACACTCGAGTTGGAGGATGAGATTCCCTATGATAAACACAACAAAGAGGGAAAAGAAGATTTATGCATGAAATACATTCCACCCCATCGCCGTGCTCGTAAGATTGAAAAGACTCATCCAATACAAAGGGCTTATTGCAAAATCCCGCAATATGAGTGGAAGCAAGTAGACCATGGAGCTAAAAGGAGGCATGACAAGGATTTGGTCGTGTTAAATGGACCACCTATTTGAACCTCAAAGAGCACAAAGTCGAGCAACCGACTCTAAACTAGCGCTTCTTGGGAGGCAACCCAAGTTTGTAAGTTTGTTTTTCTTTTTGATTTTGTTTTTGTTTTGTTTAGTTTGTTTCTTTATGTTGTGTTCAAACATGCACTTTTGGCATGTATGTTGTCTTATGCTTGATGGTTTGAAAAGTTGAAGTGTTAGATATGATGCAAATTTGGACCATGCTCATTTTACTCGATAGGAGGAGAAGCTATAGGATTATGTATTGGAAGTTTAAGGATGTTTTTCAACATCCTTGGTTGTAAGTGTTCTTTTGCTGTTGTGTATGCTTGTTGTAACAACATTGGGGACAATGTTGGATTTAAGTTTGGGGGTGTTTAGAAGAGTACTTATTTTGAACTTTGATGGTGCAATCCTAATTTTTAGCTTAATTTTAGGGAAAGTTTGTTTGATATCATGTTTATATGCTTCTTTGTTGAGAAAATCAAGCATGAAAATTTTTTAGTCCTTCCAATTGATGCATTGAAATTGATTGACTTGGAAAAATGGCATGAAATCTTGAAATAATTTGAATTTAATGGAATATATATCTTTGAAATTGCTCGTGGAGACCATAGACTAGAATTGATTCTTTAGATGATTCACAATGCACTTAAATCGAAGGTAGAGGAGTTGAGAGGATAACCATCTTGAGACACTTAAGGAATTATTCCCAGAAATATTAACTTAGATTTCTCATAAAGTTATAAGTTGAGTAGTAATTTTATATGTTAACAATGAATTGAAAAGGTTGAATTTTGGTATGACCAAAAGTGGTCAGGCTAATACGTACTGGAGGTGAAAAGTTTCATACCTATATACTGTACTATTATGCTAATTTGAGCTATGCTCAAGCCAAAAGAAGTGAATTGTTTAAAAGATCTAGTTTTATTTCGTGACCTTTGATACTCGAGTGATTAAATCCTTAGGAGTGTCTCTACACTTAATGCCCCAAAACTATCTAGTTTGGGAGTCATTGATCTAAAACTTGTTACATGGGTGTCATAGAAAGCCTAATGGAATAAAACATTGCACATGATCTAGCCTTAAAGAAGTTTAATGGAAATTCCATATGAATTGAATGTTGAATATTTGAGATAATGAAATTTAAATGGCTATGAGATTATCTATAATTATTGTGCCTTGTGTTTGATCAAAAGTTGATAGATATGGGATTAATGTCCAAAATTTGGTAAGGATGCCTCTCGACTATAATACCCTAGATTTATTTTTCACTACACCCTAGGGAGTCGTTTCAAGTATTGGTGTCACATGAGTAAAAGTAGTTGATATGTATATATATATTTGTGAACTTTAAAAGGTTGATTTTATGCCATTCATTCTTGTTGATCATATTGAGATGTGTTGATTCGGTTGGGATTGAAAATTTGCTAGATTTTGTGGGTATATCGTATGCAAACCCTCACGAGACTATAACTCGTCCTTTGAGGTAACTCAAAGGTTTAAAGGCTTGTTGCACCCGCCAAGTGCAATCGTTTACTCCACAAAAGTGAGTTAGTTAGTTGTTTTGTTTTCTCCCATTGAATGATGTTGGTCTTGCCTTATAGCTCTTATTGCTCGAGGTCGAGCAATTGATAAGTTTGGGGGTGTTGATAAGAGGTGTTTTTACGTGTTTTTAAGACCGTAATTCTTATGATTTGGATTCACTTATTGCTTAAATCATGTCACATTTGCATTTAATAGGTGTGTTAAGTGAATACAGGTAATAAATGAGAATACATGAAGAAAAGGGAAGAAAAACGATGTACAAAACAAGTTCAAGCATGTTTTTCAACACCTAGGCAGTTTATGCATCTCCTACCACATTCGAGCGATAATTCCGTACATTTCGAGACCGACTTAGACAAAGTTTCCTTCTACAACGTTTTAGATGTATGTCTTAGCTTCAAATGGGAACTTGAAACATCCAAATCGGAGGTCTATAGAGATAATTGTGAAGGAAATACGATTGCTGCGCCGAACAGAGAAGTACATGTGTCAGGATACGCCCCAACGCCCTCCTAGTCATGTCTAGGCATGGATAGTCCGGATGTTACTCCTTTTCAGCCTAAATTCCAGCATTATATGATGGGTAAGAATCACTTTTGGCCATAATTCAGCACATGTGTTGAGGGGTTGTCATAAGTGTGTTTCTTGGTAGATTTACTTTATGGGTGCCAAATCAGAAACAACCTCCATATTGAAACGTAATTTAGGTAAACTTAGGGACTGAATTGGACAAACTGTCCTTCTGGAAAGTTGTAGATCTATGTTTTATCTAAACATGGGGACTTGAATCATCCAATTTGGAGATCTTTGGAGAAGTTTATGAGGCAAATACTAAGACTGCGCTGGAAAGCAAGAAAATGGCAGCATGCATGTGTTTTGTTGAAGTTTTCACATGGTTATGCTTGGTGGAATTCTTAAGGGCCGAAAGTTTAGCATTTTTTAGCTAGTTGGAATCTTAAAAGCCAAACTTTAAGCATCACCTTAGGTGGAATTCTCATTGGGGAACTTTAATGGGAATTCTTAATGCATACTTTAGTGGAATTTTGGCTATAAAAGGAGAGGGAACCCATATTCTTCATCATTCACTATCAATTTCAGATTCTTGGAGGAGAGGGGGGCAGCCCCTAATCTGATTTATCCACCATTCATCACCATTCTTCATCACTCTTGGAGGGGAAAACTAGAGGAAGGAAAAGAGCTTGGGGATTGAAGGCTCAACTTCAAGATCCATCATCATTCACCATTTAGGGAGTTTTTAAGAGCTTTTCATTTCATTTATGTCTATGAATATTCCTCTTATGTCTTTTATGCTTTCAATCATGAACTAAATTCGTAAGACTAGGGCCATGTAAGGCCAAATTGTGATATATGCTTACAATAGATGATTGTTGAGGTTATTCTTATATTGTTATGTGATGTGAATTGTGTTTTTGTCTATCTTGCATATACTTGATCACTATATGTTAGAATCTTATGCCTAGGTTAATATTTCGGGAGAAAATTGACTTAGGGTGCAAGAAATTCACATCATGACCCGCAACTAATGAGGAATTGCCCTAGACATAGGTAAAGATTCCCGGGTGAAGTCGTTCGATTCAAATCGAGTGAACTCTAGTACATTAATGCATGTTTAGTGGTTAGATTTCCGGATAGGGATATTTGGGAAATCACGATCTAAGTATAGGAGTTTATACGCGAGACATCGGTTATTCTCTACCTTAGGAGTTTTCACCATAACAATATAAGTGTAATCCTTCAACAAGAACCTTTATAAGTATATTTGATCAATTTGAACCTAGCATGTGCCTTAGTCTCCCTTTATAATTGGTTTTAAATCACTTGCTCATCTTTGTTCTTGTTCTTTACAAATTTTATTTGAATTTATTCTTACTTTGTTTATTCACTTCATTACAAATCTTAAACTAGAATTCAAGTCCTTGTGGTTCGACAATCCGGACTTACCGTTCATTTATTACTACACACGACTAGTGCACTTGCTATCATAGCACGTTAGCTTTTAGCGTGTCAAAGCTTGCGAATTTGGCCTCATTAAATGTAGCGGCCCTAGTCCTTACAGGCGCTCCTACATCTCCAATAATTTTCTCTGGTGGATGATCACGTAATCATAGTCTATCTGGCTGGAATGGGTTAAGAGGTTGAACAAGCGCTTAACTACCTTCTTGTACAGGCGCTTCTAATTCACATATTCTATTTTGCTCTTGATGATCATTCTCTTCATGATCATCAGCAGTTCTTACATAATTGTCCTTATTATCCTCACGAGTAGCCTTAGAAGGGGGCACTAAGATTTCATCATCGTCTTCACTTTCATCATCGATAGTGATCTTTGACGCTTGATGACACAAATCTTCGACTCCTACATCATTAGTGTTAACCTTATTCGGTTCTTGGTTAGCATCATCAAAAAAAAAACATGAATGTATTTTTCAACCTTCGATTTGATCTTATTGAGAATGCGAAAATTCTTTCCATTTTTGGCATAGCCTAGAAAGATCCCCCCATCCGCTTTAGGATCAGATGTCTTTAGGTTTTGGGATCCATTATTATGAATAAAGCATTTTGAACCAAAGATGTGAAACTATGAAACGTTTGCTTACGCCCCTTCCATAGTTCATATGGAGTTTTCCCATGGTGTTTGTTGATCATGCAACGGTTTTGAGTGTAACATGCAGTGTTGATCGCTTCGGCCCAAAACCTAGGAGCAAACTTGGACAATGTTAACATCGTCCTAGCGGCTTCTTTGAGCGTTCTGTTCCGGCGCTTAGTAACACCGTTCTATTAAGGAGTTTTAGAAGCTGAATACTCATGATGTATTCCATTTTCTGTACAAAACTTCTCATCAATCTTGTTAGTAAACTCAGTACCATGATCGCTCCTTATTCTTGCAACCTTAAGATTTTTCAATGTTTGAATTTGCCGAATAAGCACTGTTAGCTTGTCATATGTTTCATCTTTGGATGAAAGAAATTTCACCCAAGTAAATCGAAAGAAATCATCTACTATCACCAAGGTATACTTTTTACCGCTCACGCTGATCATTTGAACGGGTCCAAACAAATCCATGTGAAGTAGTTCAAGTATTCTAGAGGTAGATAGACAAGGCTTTCTCTTGAAAGATGATTTAACTTGTTTGCCCATTTGACAAGCATCACAAAGGCAATCCTTATGAAATGGTCCTTTAGGTAATCCCTCTACAAGATTTAACGTTATGAGTTGAGAGATTGTTTTCATGTTGAGGTGATTCATTTTTCTATGCCATAACCAACCCGTTTTAGATTCATTTTTAGCTACAAAGCATATAGGGTGGTTGTCTATTGTTGAACCCCAATCTACTAAATAAATATTATTTGTTCTTTTTCCTTTCAATTTAGTAGATCCAGTCTTAGCATCATTAATATAGCAATAGTCACTTGAAAATTTGACTTCAAAGCCTTTATCACAAAATTGACTTATGCTTAAAAGATTATGCTTAAGACCCTCAACATAATATACATCACTTATCATGATGTTCCCCATATGCATAGTACCTATACCTTTGTTTTTACCTTTGGAGTTTGTTAGGAATCCTTCGGCTAAAAACGCAGCCGAATAAAAATTTTTGGATTCTTAAACATGGACCACTTTAACCGGATTAATGAATTATAAATAGTTTTCCAAAAACTTGAACGAAATAGATTACCTTGTCAATTTCGTAGTATTTCTTCGCATAACAGCAACTCCCTGAGCTCCTGTCTCTAAAGATGCACGCGAAATGAACCTTCAAAAGTTCTACCAAAGCTTCTTCGTTGCTGTGGTGGATGGCTAGGGCAAGCTATGGAGAAGGGAGGATTCTTTTTCTTTTGTGTTATGCAACTAGGTTAAAGTTCTTGTTGGTATTGGAGTTATCATATAACTCCTTGACTTAACCAACAAGTCTTGGAGTCTTCCTTTTCTCCAAGTGGCCGCCCCGTTGGGCTCCTTATGGACGTGGGTGGGCTTTTGTTGACCCATTCAACTTAGCCCACCTATTTAACATGTATTTAATCTAAATCCTATTTAAATTTCATTACATATTAAATAATTAATTAATTAATTCTCCAATTAAATAATTTAATTTAATCTTTTTAAATTAAATATTTAATTCATTGATTTAACCAATAAATCAATTCGTCCATTTAATTATATCTTTCTAAAATATTAACACAAAAAGACATCCCGTTCGTTTCTTATAGCGCGGCTCTTTAGGTTCGTCTCAATTGGCAATGAGAGGAATTACCAAATAATGTGAGTGTCACTTAGCCAGTCCTATGGACTCACATCGTAACCCAATTGAGTACGAAATGAATGAATCATTTATGAAACTCTGGACCATAAATACCATATGAGTATAAGCCCTTCACTGATGTATCCCGATCAAGTGAGAGTCATGATTTATGTCAAACTCACTAAACTTGATACTGTGCATGTAATCATATCATGATGAAATTACCAAACTACCCTCCATGTCCCACATGGGTTACTTTCATTGCTTTGGTCAAAGACTTATAATTTCATATGCATATGATTGCACAAAATACTTTCTCGTTTACTATCGAGACAGTGAATCCCATCTAGCGATCACTAATCAACTGCTACTTGACTCATTGAGATCGCACTTTGAGGTTGGCCCCACCAAAGGGTTAGTTGGGCCTAACTACTCTAGTAATAGATTCAACAGCACAAGCACATTGATCATGAACCCTCAGGTCTAAGGCCCACGCATACTATTATGGTCAGTAATCCAATCATTGATAGTCACAGAGGAAATATCCATGTGATCAGATTACTGCGAGTCGTGTTCGAATATATCAATTCCATTGATATATCTATGACACGTGTCTCACTATCCCATAGTGTTCGACTGACACTCCTTGTCAGAGCATGTGTCATACAAGTCAAATCTTAATGCCCAATTAGGATTCCTTGACTTGCGAACCCATTTGAGTCAGGAATAAGACTCTTCCCGTGCCACATCTTTATTCCATAAAGGGCGAAGAGTTAACCTCAATACACACGGATTGTTTGTTCAATACTTATTGATGCCACAAAGTTATACATAAATAGAATAATAATTGCCTTTATTAATTATTAGTTTGTACAACATAATTGAATACCCTATACAATCTATTTGTCCTCATTGGCATCTAGGGCATATACCTAACAATCTTCCCCTTGCACTTAATGCTAATCACTATGATATCTGATACCCATCTTCTCAAGATGTTTCTCTAGCATCGCATGTGCCAAAGGCTTAGTGAGTGGGTCAGCCATGTTGTCCGCTGAGGTTATTTTCTGCACGGCGATGTTGCCTCTTTCAATGATTTTTCAAATTATATGATATCTCCTCTCTATGTGTTTGGATTTGTTGTGAGACCTTGGTGCCCTAGCTTACGCAATTGCTCTATTGTTGTCACACCATAGTGGCAATGGAAGCTCCCCACTAGGAACAACTTGAAGTTCAGCCATGAATTTTTTAATCCAAACAGCTTCTTTGGAGGCAGCCACATATTCAGTCTCAGTGGTCGAATCAGCAGTTGTGCTTTGCTTGGAACTTTTCCAAGACACTACTCCACCATTCAGAGTGAATATGAACTTGAACAAATAATGTGTATTTAGTAGATTGGGGTTCAACAATTGATAAAAACCCAACATGTTTTGTTGCTAAAAATGAATCTAAAACGGGTTGGTTATGACATAGAAAAATGAATCACCTCAAATTTAAGACAATCTCTCAGCATATAAATCTAAATCTTGTAGAGGGATTACCAAAAGGACCATTTAACAAGGATCGCGTTTGTGACGCTTGTCAAATGGGCAAACAGGTTAAATCATCTTTCAAGAGAAAACCTCATCTATCTACCTCTAGAATACTTGAACTACTTCACATGGATCTGTTTGGACCTGTTCAAACGATCAGTGTGAGCGGTAAAAAGTATACTTTGGTGATAGTCTATGATTTTTCTCTATTTACTTGGGTGAAATTTATTTTATCCAAAGATTAAACATATGGCAAGTTAACAACACTTATTCCGCAACTTCAAACATTGAAAAATCTTAATGTTGCAAGAATAAGAAGCGATCACGGTACTAGTTTACTAACAAGGTTGTTGAGAAGTTTTGTGTAGAGAATGGAATACATCATGAATATTCAGCTCCCAGAACTCCCCAACAGAATGGTGTTGCTGAGCGCCGGAACAGAACGCTCAAGGAAGCCGCTAGGACAATATTAGCAGAGTCCAAGCTTATCCCTAGATTTTGGGCTGAAGCGATCAACACTGCTTGTTACACTCAAAACCGTTGCATGATCAACAAATAACATGGGAAAACTCCATATGAGCTATGGAAGGGACGTAAGCCAAATGTTTCATATTTTCACGTCTTTGTTTCTAAATGTTTTATCCATAATAATGGATCCCAAAGCCTAAAGACATTTGATCCTAAAGCGAATGAGGGAATCTTTCTAGGCTACGCCAAGAATGGAAAGAATTTTCGCATCTTAAACAAGATCAAATCGAAGGTTGAGGAATCTATTCATGTTGTTTTTGATTATGCTAACCAAGAACCGAGTAAGGTTAATGTGAATGATGTAGGAGTTGAAGATTTATGTCATCAAGCGTCTAAGATTACCAGTGATGATGGTAGTGATGGCGATGATGAGATCTCAGTGCCACCTCCTAAGATTACTCGTGAGGCTATTTCAGATAACAATGCAAGATCTGCTGATGATCATGAAGAGAGTGATCATCAAGAGCAAACAAGGATCTGTGAACTTGAAGTCAAGCGTCTGATCAGCAAGCGCCTATTCAACCTCTTAACCATTTCCAACCAGATAGACTATAGTTGCATGATCACCCACCTGAGCAGATTATTAGAGATATTGAAGCGCCTGTTAGGACTAGAGCCACTACATTTAAAGAGGCTATGTTCGCAAGCTTTCTATCTCAAATGGAACCTAAGAAAGTGGATGAAGCGCTAAGCGACCCAAGTTGGATTGAAGCCATGCAAGAAGAGCTTAATCAGTTTGAGCGTAGTAAGGTCTGGACACTAGTACCAAGGCCAACTCACCAAGGAGTTATTGGAACCAGATGGGTTTATAGAAACAAGACGGATGAGAATGGCATTGTGATAAGGAACAAGGCCAGACTCCTAGCTCAAGGATATTACCAAGAAGAGGGTATTGAATTTGATGAGACATATGCTCCTGTCGCCCGTCTTGAAGAAATCGGTATGTTTCTAGCGTATGCAGCGTTCAACAAGTTTACAGTATATCAGATGGACGTGAAGAGTGTCTTCCTGGATGGTAAACTCCAAGAAGAGGTATATGTGGAGCAACCACCTAGATTCATCAACAACCATGGTAAGGGTATGGTTTACAAGCTAGACAAAGCACTTTATGGACTTAAGCAAGCACCCCGAGCATGGTATGACACTCTCTCTATTTTTCTTATTGGTAAAGGCTTTTCAAAAGGAAACGTTGATACAACGTTATTTAAAATTACCAATGATGAAGATAATCTCTTAGTCCAAATTTATGTTGATGATATTATATTTGGTTCTACTAACAAGCGTCTGTGTGAGAAATTTTCAAAAATAATGCAAGAACAATTTGAAATGAGCATGATGGGTGAATTAACTTTCTTCTTAGGATTACAAGTTAAACAACTCCCTAATGACATATTTATTAACCAAGCTAAATACACACGAGATATGATTAAGAAATTTGTTATGGAAAACACATCATATTCAAAAATTCCAATGAGCCAAATGCTTAAGTTAGATAAAGATGAAAGTGAGAAGAAGATTGATATCACTAATTATAGAGGTATCATTGGATCACTTCTTTATCTTACTGCTAGTAGACTTGATATTATGTTTTTGGTATGCATGTGTGCACGATTTCAAGTTGATCCTAAAGAGTCACACTTAATTGCTGCCAAGAAGATCCTTAAATATCTAAAAGACATACAAAATGTGGGCTTATGGTATCCAAGGGACTCTCCTTTTGAACTAATTGGTTACTCAGATGCAGATTTTGCAAGTTGCAAAATAGATCGTAAGAGTACTAGTGGTACATGTCAATTCCTAGGTGATAGGTTAGTTTCATGGCATAGTAAGAAACAACAATCCATAGCTACCTCTACAGGCGAAGCTGAGTATGTAGCTGCAGGAAGTTGTTGTGCACAAGTGTTATGGATGAGGCAACAACTTAGAGATTATGGTATAATCCTAGCCATGACCCCCATTCATTGCGATAACTAAAGCGCTCTAGCCATGATTCAGAACCCTGTTCTTCATTCCAGAACCAAACATATTGACATTAGATACCATTTTCTTCGTGACCATGTTCCAAAGAAAGACATCTCCATGCACTTTATTGGAACTGACAAACAATTAGGAGATATCTTCACCAAAGTTCTCAACAAACAACATTTTCTTACTTTGAGAAGTGAATTAGGTATGATCGATTTAAATGCTTAATCATTTTCTGCATCATATTTTATTAGACATATAATTTAGGGGGAATTCACTTTATTTATGTCCAAAAGAACTTTGAAAAGTTATTACAAGTTAACAAATTTAGGGGGAACCTTAAAATTGTACTTCAACCTAACTGCAAGCGTCAATGATCAAAAACTTTTATATGCATAATCATCAACGCTCAATATTATTTGTGCATAATATGTTGGACGCTCAACCACAAAAAGACCTTGAATGCAAGCGTTAACATAAAATAGTTACAACAAGCGTTAATAAGTGGTATTTGTTAAGCGTTGAACTTATTCCCTTCAACACTTGATATAAAATTATTTGTAAAATTCATGCATAAATTTTACACGCTTCTTGACGTAGTGGATAGACTCAAAAGTCTGTTTTGGATTCTATTCACACGTTTTCATCACATCAAACTGGCGGGTAATCAAAAACTTTTCAAAATGACGGTTTAGAGTTAGTACATGTTTGGGTACGTGTCAATATACTATCAGGCGCGTGCATTACACTCTGAAAATACCAAACTTTTTAAAACTTTAACTCGGACTTCAAATCTTTATATATGGGAGTTACCAAATGTAACTTCCGTCTCTTACTTAAAACTCACGTCCGCAGTTAAAATTTTCATGGCTGTGATTAAATAACTTTACACGTGTCTAAATCTTACTAAGGCGAGAGAACACAAGTTTCAAAAATTCCTTTACTGTGTCATTTAAAACACAATTTATGCAAAAAAATTATTCACTTTTACTCAAAGCTTTTTGCAAAATTACTACCTCTCTCTCTTCTTCAAAAAGAAAATCTTAGTTCATCTCTTTCACTGAAATGACACCAAAGAAATCTACTGTTACTTCTGCCGAGTCTACAATCAAGGTCACTGAAGGCCTTGTTGTCGACTGGAAATTTCTGTATGAACAACCTCAGATTAACCTGACTGAAATGATGGACTCTGTCACCAATGCTGGACTTAAAACATTCTTGACTCAATACTTCTATCTGTTTCCGATGGAAGTCGAAACCTTCTGGAAAACTGCTAAACTCTGCCGAGGACAAGAAGTCTATTTATTGTCTCATTCCTCTATCCAAGAAGAAGTCACCAAAAGAATTTGTACTGTCTGCTGCTTCCATTGCCAAGAACTTCAATCTCTCAAATGAGGGTGAGGTATTGGATTGTGTCACTCTAGACCAAATCAAAGAAGCATGGATTACTATGAGTGCTTATGATGGTGTACCATATAAACAGCACTTCAAAAAGAAAGAATTAGTATCTAAATATCAACTGATGGTTGATTTCTGCAGCAAAATCATAGAATGCAAAGTGGGTACTTTTGATAAGGTCAACCCAATACAATTTCAGATGATGACATCGATACTCCTCAACATCAAGATCAACTGGAGTGAGTACATCTTTGGAAGGCTTCGGGACTGTTTAAGCGCACCAAATAAACCTTATGGGCTCATTTTGAGTGACCTGCTGTATCGCTCAAACTGTGTCTACTCGTCTGGCCAATCTCTGAATAAGGCCAAGATGCTTGGAAAAAGGATTCTGAACAATCTCTTCAATCCTCCTAAAGTTGGTGGTTCTGCTAGGCCACTGTCTGAGCGTCTAGAAGTACGTGAAGCATCCGATGAGGAAGCCGAGCGTCCTGCTCAAGAGAAAGCCGTGAAGCGTCAGGCTGTTACCAAGAAGAGGGCTCCCAGAAAACCCAAGGCTCAAGTTATTCCTTCTCCTCAAAAGGACGATGACGAAACCGATGAAGATGCAGAGGAAAAGACCCCTCTGATCAAGCGGAGGAAGCTAGAAGGTATAATCAAACAAATAGACTTCGAGGAACCAGCTGCTGCTCCTCCTGCTTAAACGCTTAAACTAGTTGAAGGAGTCAACGTGAAAAAGATTTTCAAGCGTTCCAGGACAAGCAAGCGTCAAGCTACTCCTGTTCCTGAAGAGCCTAAGACGGTTGAGCTAAACGCTCAAGATATTGCTGCTGAGCCAAGCACTCAAGTTGTTGTTGAGACAAGATGTCAGGGTAAGTTTATTTCTTCCCGCAACATTTCTTTTCTACATCTGTAAAAGATCCTGCTCTTATAGAGGATAGTTCTTATGCTACAACTATTATTTCACCTGCTGTTGAAGCACCCATCGACGTCCACCTGGATGTTGATTTAGAAGAAGTGGTGGCGATTGCCAAAGACGTTGCAACAAGCGTTGCAGTTGATGCCGAGGAACCTACATCAGAAGGGGTCCAACCATTACATTCTTCAGATATCTTGACTGAGGCACACTCAGAAGGTCAGAGCATTGCTATGGAAGTCACAAAGCCAAGGCACTTTTTCAAGCTGGATACATTGAAGACGATTGATCATTCAATAAATTATATGCCTCCTGCACTTGAAGAAGATTTCATCCCCGCAGGCTACAATGAAGAAAGATACATCTTTGCGGAGAATGAAATTGCCCTGCTGATTGACATTGACAGTAAGATCAGGGTTATAGTGTTCAACACTGAGTTAACAGAAATTGAGAGGAAATACTATTTGACCATTCAACTTGGTAAAACGCCTGGTCAGATACCATCTTTTCTTGCCCTTCAACAAGACAGACAAGGTGGCCAAACTCCCAAATGTGATGTGGATCTGGCTTACTACCTAGACTATGGGCACAACAAGCCAACTGGTTTCGCTCTAAGAGACTACAACATCAGAGTGTATGATCCTCTACGCCCAACCTTTCTCAATCCTTCAGAGGCAGTCTTGAATAAAGAAGGCTACACTAATTTTCCTCATGTAGCAAACAGTGTTGAGAACAGGAATTCTGTCAATCCACTTCGGCTGTGGAAGAATAAAGGAATTCATGCCGGTGAGCATTTAGAATCTCTAACGGATGTGATTTAATCTGAAGCTGATGCATACTTTGACAGCGTCTGGAATGCTAACTATCAGACTGATAGATATCGCTTTGAATCCATCAGAGATATCCACTATGAAGGCATTCGAGCTATGGTCAATGCTGGAACAGACTACTGTATGACCGAGGTAAATTGGGTTGAAGCGTATGTGGGCCCTAAATACACTTTCCCAGAGTTAGTTCAAGCTCCCCACCCTTTTGGCATAGGCATGCACGACAAGAAGCGTCAATTCGCCAATTATTGCCTTAGGAAGCGTTAACATAGAGTTGGGCCTGTTCTCAAGCTCCCAATAATTCGTCATCAGATTGAGCAATGTTTGCGTCAAGAGCTTCACAGACTATCCACAACTCCTCTTCGCTTCAACGCTCAAACATCTACCAGTGGCCATGTTTCAGAATCTAGCTTGAATTTCCTTCCAAGCCATTGCGAAGATAATTTTAATATGATGGTGAAGATTATGACTCCTCTTTCTCATTTTGATAGAATCTTCACTGCCAATCTTAGACAAGGGAACAACTCAGTAATCAATTCCTTTCGAGGATATCCATTGCTCCCATCTATCCTCAAAGAGATACTCAATCATTATGAGTTTGTCCTCTCGTTGCTGGAAAGGAATCAGGGACTGGCTCAAGCGATTTATCCTTACCTGGAAGAGTACTACACTGCTTATGTACCTGAATCTCAACAACTGAAATCTCTTCCAACCGGTAGGCTAATTGGATTCTCCAGTGATTACTGCTCCGATGCAATTTTCTCCATTTTCTGAGCGCCGTCCAAAGTCTTTCTGAATCATGTGCTGGATATCATTGGTTCCATGTACATCAGGGCCATAGATAGTCCACTTCCCACATTCATTCAAGGTACTTGCCTTCCTCTTCAGCATTTGACTGAGCTTCTAGAAAGTGCAACATACAAATATGCAGATGAGCCATATGTTAGCTTGCATTTCCCTTTCACTGAACTACGTCAACTAGAGTCAGCGCCTGTGGAAATTGCTCAAGCTCTTGCACCTGCAGTAGTAAGTATTCCAGCGTCTGCTGAAGAACATGTTCAAGCGTCTCTACCAGAGGATAATCCTGATGCTTCTGAACACGCTTTTGATATGGCTAAGGATTTTCAACTCGATGTACGAGGCACAATGTTTGATTCTACATATCAAGCTCCCCTTGACTCACTCAAGCATACATCTAGATTCAAGCGACCGGCTACTCAAGAGGTTTCATCGGATGAGAGTCAAGACTTTGAACCTTTGCTTAAATCCATTTTGGAAGACATCAACAATCACGCTACTCAGAATGAAGAAGCCTTCCATTGGATTAAAAGTGATTTGGCAAAGATTGAATCTCAAACTATGAGCGCTCAGATTGCTCATATGCGTGGTTCTGCTCAAGCGGCTATTGGTGAGTGTCGCAAATAATTTCAAGAGATGAATGATGCTACTCGAGCCAACCAACTAGCCATGAAAGAACACTTTGAGAAACACCTAGAAACCTTAGAGACTACACTGAATGATGCTACCAGCGCCAAGCTATTCGCAATGTAGCGACAAGCGTCTGGATGATCTTACAGCTTTCATGTCTTAGATTGCTAATCAGGTTAGCCTACTCACAGAACATTTCTCAAAGGCTGATGATGGGAATAAGGGGGAAGAGAAAAGAAAAGGGGAGAAGAGGACAGCGTTCAGTTCAAGAGCTCAAGATCCTCCTCCACTGCCGAAGCGTCAGCTAATATCTCCTTCTACGCAAAGATATTATTTTCCATCTTGGATAACTGCTTATGGGGTAAGTGATTCTGCTGGAGCGCCTAGTAGAATGCTAAGAGAACCTCCAATAGCACTGTATCCAAATCTACCAATATCTACTCGAGCAAAGCTTGAACAGTATGACATCCCTCTTCAAAGAGCATCTATTCCAGAACCTACCGATCCAAGAATTTTAGCTGAAGAGAGGCAGATGACTGACTTCAACCGAACTTTCATAATTTACCTAAGGTATATTGGTATTGATCCGACTGAATGGGACAAACACTTTATTGCTTTCAAGAAGAGACAAAAGGAAGAGAATAAGCTCGTAATTGACAAAGATCATGATGCGATGATGACTTTGGAAGATAACATAAGTGTAGCTATCCGAGCTGAAATGTCCAAGCGATACATAGTTAGACCAAGTCATTAGAGCTTTTTGATTTACATTATCTATATTTTTGTCTCTTATATTTTTTTAAGTTGTAAAAATGCGTGTAATCATTGATATATATAAAAATGCATTTTTTCAGCTGAAACACCTCGTTGAAGCTTAACTAACTTCAACTAACTTTTACTAACCAAAGCTAACTTTCATTTTGGCTATCTAACTTTTGAACTATAAAAGAGTAAGTATTGCCATTATCAAAAAGGGGAAAATTGTTAGGAATTTCATGTTAGATATTTTGATGATGACAATGAGGATTACGTGTTAGACCCCAAAATATGTAAGTTTGATTTTAGTAGAAATCATGTATAAGCTTTGAGCGTTAGATTTGTAATAGGCTTTATTGGCCTTGTTTTATTTTTATTCTAGTGTTAGGCTAAGTATTGTTAGATTGAGCGTTTGATAATTTCTGAGTGAGTTTATCGGTAGTTAAGTTTGAAGACTCAAGCGCCTGAAGTCTGAATGAAGATGAAGATTCCAAGCGTCCAAGGGACCAGCTATTTCAAGCGTTCTTTAGGACAAAAATTATTCAAGGATGAATGAGCGTCTATTGTTAGGTCTCATATTTTACATATTTTCACAATGTTTTACCTCGCATTTATCTTTATTTTATGCCTTGTAGTTGGCCTTTTCCTTTATTTTTAGCCTAATTTACATATTTTAATTTTTAAGTCGTTTCAATGCTTTTGTAGGCATAAAAGCGATGGTTTTGATGAGTTGAAGGAGTATTTCTTACGAGAATAATGATGGCTAACCAAGAGGACGTGAAGAAATACAATAGAGAGGCCAAACGAGAAAGTTTCGTTGAAAAAATATTAAGAGAAGAAATTCTGCACAGGCAGATTGCACAGTTGTGCAGATATTCTGCACAGTTGTGCAACTGCGGGTTTTTATAATTTTAATGGGCCGATTTTATGACTTGGTTGGGCCTATTTTATGTATCTAAGACTCCTTTTAAGTTAAGGAAAGAGGGAAAAACGTTTTGGAGGCTAGATAATAGGTTAGAGAGTCATATTCTTGAGTTAGAAGACTTGGAGAGAAAAAAAAGAAGACTTGAAGGAGATTTCTTGGAGTTGGAAGCCTTCATCTTCTCAAGTTGTATTTTTCTAATCCTCCATTGTTGAACATGAGTATTTTTATGTTTATGCATTTATTTCTTGTTTTTCTTTAATTATGCGTAGCTAAATTATTTTTTAGGGTTTAAGATGTAGTCTTGAGTATTGAATTGGATTATTGATAATTTAAGAATTTGATTCTTGTTTTGTTTATCTATTAATGAGTGTTTAATACTTGTAATTGCTGGATCACCAATTGCATGATCTAAGATGAATTAAGAAGTACCGGGAGGTGAATTAGTTTATCGGTTCAGATTTAATAGACATGTGTAAATTGCTTAATAGGGATATTAGTAATTTTGCATGAGACTAGTTAAACAATATTCATAGAACTTAATGGATTAATCTAAATTAGTTTTTGATCATGGGAGTGACGATAATTAATTTAGTTGGGTACTCATGAAGATCTCGGGAGAGTATTCATGTATTTAAGGAAATTGGGTCTTTAATTTAAGCAAGAATGATAATCCATTGAAAGTCAATAATCCATTGAAATACCTTGATGAAATCTTAATCCCTAGGCTTTTCGTTAATTGATTATTCGTGTTAATTATCTCTATTTTAATTAAGTTAATTAATTCTGCTTTTATTAATTTATGCTTTTAATTAAGTTTAAAAATCACATCTCTTATAATCGATAGTCTAAATAATAGGATAAACTTCGTTTGGTACTTGATAACCTTCCCTGTGGAGACGATCTTACTTTCACTATATTATTTGTTCGATTCCGTGTTGTTACGGACGGTTAACATCTATCAATGACTGATTTCATCTGAATTTATTTCTAAGTCCAGAAGGAGTTTAATGCAAATATTCTCAATGCATTAAGTGCCAACGGGCATTTAATTCAAATGCATTAAATGCTGATAAGAGCATTAAATGTGATATGTTCTTTCGGACGTACGAAGAAGCCACCCTATTGGATTGTCATCTATTCATAGACTGCAGCACCAACTTTTGTGCAGCAGATTTTCAGAAAAAAGGACAAAAGTTGTTCACTAGCGGAAGTGAGAGACACGCGCCTGTGCATGTGTTAAACAGACACTTTTTCCAAGATTGCCTATAAATAGGACTTCAACAACAAGCCAAATACAACCCTATCAATTCCAAGCCAAATTGTTGTTGCATTGAGTCTCATTCCTTAAACTCTGAGAAAAGCTAGAACATTCAAGCAAAAATTCTCTTTGCTTTTCTCAAATTCCTGAGACGGTCAACCAATATCTCAAGCATTCTTTGAAAGAAACCCACATTCCTATTGAGATATTATCAAGTTGTTTGAACTTCATCAAAATCAAACAAACCTTTTAGAAAAGCCCCATCCAAGCCTCGCAATCTGTGTGAAGTCGAAATTGAATACTTATATTATTTCTGAGTGAAAGAAGCAAGAGGATAGAAGTGATTTGGAGCAGAAATCTGTGTGATCAAGGAGCTCAAGTCATCGACATCCATCTCTCCCTAATTTGTAGAAGATTCTTTGGGATTCTTTGAGAATCATTTTAGTGGATTGCCTCCAAGTGATTAAGGAGAAGAAGGACGTAGTTGGGATTACACCACCCAACGAACCTTACAAATATTGTGTTATTTACTTTACAGTCAATTATTTTATTACCATATCATTGCATAAATTGATTAAGTAAAACACAATCAAAAGCTAAGCAACTAAGAAACAGTTTGTGACACTAAAAGCTTTCAAACAAGAAGACTATAAAATCAATTCCGTTGTGCTAACACTAATCAAAGAATTGAACGCTTAAACCTATTTGGTTATAGCATTCAAATCTTGAAGTCTTAGTAAACTTTCTAAAATCAGTCTTCAATAGACGCTCAGTCAAGCGCCTACTTCTCAAGCGTCCAACACAATTTTTAATACGAAATTTTTGAAGTCGAAAAAGACTTCAGGGTCTATTCACCCCCCCCCCCTTCTAGACCCTTTCGTATACCACTTGGGACCAACAATCTTCGACCCTATCATTCGAAGGTTTCCAGTTGAGCGGCCTTCTCAAAGGTTCAGTGAATGGATGAAAACCCATACCTTCCAAGAAATCAACATCGAGATCTGGTAGCCTATGTCTGCCTCTGAAATATCGTGGCTTTTTTTTCTTTTTAAACATCTTTTTGAGATTCACGATTTCTTAAAACATGGAGCGCCAATTTTTATTATCAGTTTTTGACACTTCCCCTTTCTTGACATTATCAAGCTTGGAGTTAAGCACAACGATGTTGAGGCGCAAGAGTTTTACTTCATCCACTAGAAGGGCAACCTACTCAGTGATACTCAGGGCAACCGAATTGGAAGCATTGTGTCTCTCAGTATCTTCTGAAGCAGTTTGAGTTAAGGAGCGATTGAACGCCTCAGAGAGGCCTTTGATCAGCGGTGATATGCACTCCATAATTGCTATAGTGCTCTTCGTTGCAGCATTTGCAATATCACAGCTTCTAGTGTCGGAGACTAATTTGATATGTATATCATCATTGTCAAGCATCTTTGAGTAGGAACCCCCGATGGTGTTGAGCGAGTCCCTAATGGCTCGTCTAAAGTCTCGTGCCTCTGGATCACTTTCCGAGTCAAAGTCCGATGAAGAAGAAAGCTCAGGGACGAAATGAGTCCGTATGAGCTAGAAACTGCAGCCTTTTCTTTTGATTTATCTCTGATAAATGGCTCTTCAGGCTCTTCATCAATTTCTGCATGTACCTCTTCTATTGCTTGCTCAACAGATTGAGTTGCATTATCAATCTCTGCAACTTGAGCAATAGTTGAAACCTCGACTACTGGAGTGCTAGGGGCAACTTCTATTTGTATATTAGCGTCTTGAATAGGAGCGACTTCCGCAGTAGGAGTTTGTTCCAATTCCATTTCAATAATATCCATTGGAGGAGATGGTTTCTCAGCAACAATGACCTTGAGTGGGCCAATCGCTTCCATCACATGCCTTGGACTGATCACGTTCGTCTGCGGAATGAAAAATACAGCATCTTCGTGCTCTTTAGTACTGAGTGAAAAATGCACATCTTCTGGTAGATCGATACCTGAAATATAAGAGTTATAAAAATCCAAAATAAATGGCATGAGAGCTTAAGCAGTTTCTTGATCCACTGGCCTAATAAGCGACAGTATCTTGGCCACTTGAATATTCTGCTCACAAAAGAGAACGGGATGAAGGTTGTATCCACGGAAGTCACTAAAACCAAAGCTATGGTTGAAAGTGATATCCAGTGCTTGAGCATTTTCAATAACCGCTCTTCTGTCTCGATAAAATTCAGCAAATTCAGTAAGAACATCATTCAATATAATATGGGCTTCGTTTGGACGAGGGTTGGCATCTCTCTTGCTTGTAGATGCATCCTCGTTCAGATCTGGAAAAATACGCTGAACAAAAGCTTGACGAGGAGGATTCGTCATTGTTGGATGAAAAACATAGCGTCTTCCCTGAGCGAACAAAGCAAGATGCTGGCGAATATAGCGTTCTATAGGTTGTCTGTATAAAGGCAAATTGCTAATATTCCCAACAAGATTCTTTCGCTGCTCAAGTAGAAATACAGCAAATCCTCGGCGTCTGCATTCTACTCCAAACTCAAACCAAAATGGATACCTGACGAGCTCTTCAAGAGTGTAGAAGTGCAACACAAATTCCTCAGCCCACTGAGTAGTATTCATCATCCACCGCTTGCCAAGTTTTTCAAACTTTTTCTTATCTGTTCTAGCGGTGAAATACTTCTCAAAGAGATCGAATTTGCTTTCATAATCGTCTGCCCAAAGTCTGGCAAGGTATTCATGAGCTTCATCTTCTAGCCAAGAATTGATTGGATTGGGACGCTCAGCAACAACTGGTCCTTTTCCTTTCCAAAGTTTGAGGGGTCTAGGAGAGAGAGCATTTTGAGAGGAGTGAACGACTTTCGGGAGAGCAGAGTACCTAATTTTGTTGAGATCCTCTTCATTAGGATTCTTCAGCCAATCACCCATGTGGGGATATTTTATGACAATTTTGTTCGGGCAAAGAGGATAGAAAGATTCTTCAGAGCGACCTGAAAAATTGAAACGCTCTTGGTCGAAATCTTTCATATTGATCGCTGGTCACCGAATGTATTCTAACCACGATTGCAAACGCTCAAGCGAGTAAAGACCAAGGTCGGAAAGCCTCACGAAAAACTCAAATTTCTTTGAGTTAGAGAGATCTGAGTTGTGGAGAGTATCTTGAAAAGTAATCTCCATTTCAACTAATTGTCTGGTGTCATTTTCTCTAGCGGCAAAATAATATTCATCATTTGATGACATGGGAAGGAGGTCCGGTTGGAGTAGGAACAATGGCAATCGCTTCAGTTGGGATAGCAAGGGCCACATTTATCGACCGCTCAGCATGAACAGTCGCTTCACGAGCTTGTGATATTTCAGCTTCAAGAAAGACTTGAGCAATTTCTTTAGCGATATCCACAACTGTTGTCATTTCTACATCCAATTCCACATTGACCTCAGGAGGCGGAGGTGCATCAGCATCTGGTGCATTTTGAGCTGATACATGCAAGCGTTTGAGAAACAAAAGATTTCTACTAAGTAGAAATAGACGATAAAAAAATACTAAAACGCTTACCCTGAGGAATCTCTTCAACTATTTCAGTCGCTTGATCTTTGAAAGGGGAAGGTTCCATATCCTCAGGCTCCAGAACTTCTTCAACAGGATCTAAATCGAGGAAAGAACTGAGGGGATCAACACAAATGGGTATCTTCAATGTCTCAAAAGTATTAAAGACATCTTGAATAATCGCTTCACTTTCGGCTAAAAGATTTTTATCCTAGCGTTAGAAAAGTAAATCTAACAAGGAAAGGATAAAAAACATTGTTTATCACAAGTACTTACACTGAAAATGAGAAAACTTCTCAAAAGGAGTAGCAGCTTCAGGCTCTGGAATTGATTCAGGAATATTTTCAGAAGGAGGAAGGGGAGGAACACTCGCTGGTTCTTCAAGCGCTGGCTCGGCTGGAGTGCTTGTTGATCCTTTTGGAGTGGACCATTGAGTACGTTTGTGGGCTAGGGGTACTTCTTCCTCTTCTGCTTCTTCTTCCGGAGATATGCAAACATAGGAGGAGAAGAAGGAGATTTAGGAGAAGGATAGGGAGACTTCTGCTTTTTCATGGTCTCTTTCTTCTTCTGCTTCTTGGCTGGCTTGGATGGCTCAGCGATTTTCAAGACGATCTTTTTTTTCATTCGCTTAACCACCACTTCCTCTTCTTCTTCTAATGATGAAGACGATGTCACTTGCTCCTCATCATCACTACGGACATTTTCTTCAGCAAGGAGTCACTCACGTCCCTCCTTGGGAACCGCTGCACCACCTCGATGCTTAGGTTTTAGCAGTTCGCCGATCATTTTCTTTCCGTAAAACTTAAGTGGTGGAACCTTTGTACCTGCGGTATTAATGAAACCGCTAGCGCTTAAAAGAAGACTTAACATAATCCCGTATGGCTTGGGATTAATAGATTGTTCGATCGCTGCCTTAAAGCGATTAAAAACGTATCTGGCCTAATTGACTTTCAGCTTCGTCAAAATGGCGATCATCATCTTGTATTGTATATTGGTAACCTTATCAAAACTTCCTTTTCTGCATTCGATGATCTTTGCGCAAATATCAGCCAGAATGACATATGCGCCCTTCATGTCATTCTTCTTGAAATTTGAAGCGTACTCTGCGCCAATGTCATCCTTTTTTATCAGTTCCCAGACTTTGGTGGCGTCTCCAAAGGTCACATCTTCAACTTCTCCACCATGAGTAGGCAGTTGCAGTAAAGTGGACAGCATTTGAGGAGTACGAATTAAAGTTTCTTTGGCAAATGGAAACACACAGGAAATAGAATTACCGTCGTCAGAAATGACAGCATTTTGAAAGAAGAAAAGAGCTTCTTCTGTGTGAATTGAGGAATGGGAAGTCAACACGGTTTTCAAACCAGATTCTTCAATGAGAGGAAGAATGCTTCTTAAAGGAAAGTTTTGGTTGTTGAAAAGGTAATCCCAGTTTACCAGAAATCCGACATTGACTGTTACTTTCTTCTCAGTTTTGGACTAAGAAGATTTTCCGGCGGCAGATTTCAAAGATTTCGGTGGTGCCATTAATGAAAGATAGAAGCTTTTTGAGAGAGTTAGAAGAAAGCCTTTTTGCCTTAAGAGAATTTTTACAGAAAAGGGAATTTGAAAGTGATAAAGTTTTTCTATAAAAATTTGAAGAGTTTATATAGAGGGCAAAAAGTAACTCCTCAATAGCTTAGATAAACGGCACGTATCAAGTAATTATTTCGGGAATAAAAAACATTTAATCTGAGCCGTTCAGTGATAAAGACGAATGTAAAATTTGGAGTCTGTAGTTACTTTTAAAAAACGTTTGAGATTTTGAAAATTTTCAGTGTGAGTTGCACGCGCCTAATGGTACACTGACATGTACCCAGGCATGCGCAGTTACTGAACCGCCTATTTTAAGATAGGAATCATTAACCGTCAATTTGATTTGATAGGAGTGTGTGGGCATTTGTCAAATCTTATCTTTTTGACTTATCCATACGCTACCTTTTAGCGATAAAAACAATGCATGATTTTCAGAGAAAGTTACTTAGCGTTAAAGTGGGAATATTCTAACGCTGAAGTCCTTTAATAAAATTCAATCGCTTTTGAAAATCATTTTTGAAAATCATGCATAAAGGATAAACGCTAATGATCAACGCACAGAATTTTGAAAATCATTTTTGATCATAGATGTTTATTGATTGGAATAAGTACAATTTTAAAGTTCCCCCTAAAATTGATAACTCATTTCAATTTTGAAATCACTTTAGACATAATAGTAAGGTGGATTCCCCCTAAATTATATGCCTATAAGAGTATGATGCTTTATGATTAAGCGTTTAAATCAATAATACCTAATTCACTTCTCAAAGTGAGAAAATGTTGTTCGTTGAGCGCTTTGGTGAAGATATCTGCCAATTGTTTGTCAATTCCAATGAAATGCATGGAGATATCTTTCTTTTGAACATGGTCACGTAAGAAATGGTAGCGAATGTCAATGTGTTTAGTTCTAGAATGAAGGACTGGATTTTGGGTCATAGCTAAAGCGCTTTGGTTATCACAATGGATTGGGGTGGGACCTAAGATAATTCCATAATCTCTAAGTTGTTGCCTCATCCAAAGGATTTGTGCACAACAACTTCCAGCAGCTATATACTCTACCTTAGCGGTAGAAGTCGCTATGGATTGTTGTTTCTTACTATGCCACGAAACCAATCTATGGCCGAGAAATTGACATGTACCACTAGTACTTTTTCTATCTATTTTGCATCCTGCAAAATCTATGCCTGAATAACCAATTAGTTTAAAAGGAGAGTCCCTTGGATACCATAAGCCCACATTTTGTGTGCCTTTTAGGTATTTAAGGATCTTCTTGGTAGCAATTAAGTGTGATTATTTTGGATCAGCTTGAAAACGTGCACACATGCATACCGAAAACATAATATCAGGTCTACTAGCAGTAAGATAAAGAAGTGATCCAATGATACCTCTATAGTTAGTGATATCAATTTTCTTCCCACTTTCATCTTTATCTAATTTAAGCGTTTGGCTCATTGAAATTTTTGAAGATGATGCATTTTTCCTACCAAGTTCTTAATCATATCTTTTATATATTTAGCTTGGTTTATAAATATGTCATTAGGGAGTTGTTTAACTTGTAATCCTAAGAAAAAAATTAATTCACCCATCATGCTCATTTCAAACTGATCTTGCATCATTTTCGAAAATTTCTCACACAGTCGCTTATTAGTAGATCCGAATATAATATCATCAACATAAATTTGGACTAAGAGAATATCTTCATTATGGTTAATTTTAAATAACGTTGTATCAACGCTGCCTTTTGAAAAACCTTTACCAATAAGGAAGATAGAGAGAGTGCATACCATGCTCTTGGTGCTTATTTAAGGCCATAAAGTGCCGTATCCAATTTGTAGACCATACTTTTTCTATGGTTGTTGATGAATCCTAGGGGTTGCTCCACGTATACTTCTTCTTGGATTTTACCATTCAGGAAAGCACTCTTCACGTCCATTGATAAACTGTGAACTTGTTAAATGCGGCAAACGCTAGGAACATCCGAATCGCTTCTAGACGGGCTACTAGGGCATATGTCTCATCAAAAGCAATACCCTCTTCTTGGCAATAACCCTAAGCGACTAGTCTGGTTTTGTTTCTTATTACAATGCCATCTTTATCCATTTTGTTCTTAAAAACCCATCTAGTCCCAATAACTCTTTAGTGAGTTGGTCTTGGTACTAGCGTCAAAACCTTACTTCTCTCAAATTGGTTGAGCTTTTCTTGCATAGCTTCTACCCAACTTGAATCACTGAGCGCTTCATCCACTTTCTTTGGTTCTATCTGAGATAGGAAACTTGCGAACATAACCTCATTGATTGTAGCGGCCCTAATTGTTACAGGTGCTCCAATATCTCCAATAACTAGCTCTGGTGGATGATCTCTAAGCCATTTTCGATCTGGTTAGAACAGCTTGAGAGACTCTTGATTGTCAATCGCTTGACCCTCATTTGTCTCTTGTGCAGTTGCTACATCATTCACAATTCCAATTTGCTCTCGATAATTATTCTCTTCATGATCATCAGCATTTCTGACAATATCATCATTAGTAACCTCACGAGTAACCTTAAGATTGGGCACAAAGATCTCATCATCCTCATCATCATCACTATCATCACCAAGATTGATTTGTGACGCTTGCTGGGCTAGATCTTCAATTCCTACATCATCAACATTGACCTTACTTGGTTCTTGGTTAGCATCATCAAACACAACATGAATGGATTCTTCAACCTTTGATTTGATCTTATTTAGAATGCAAAAACTCTTTCCATTTTTGGAGTAGCCTAGAAAGATTTCCTCATCCGCTTTAGGACCAAATGTCTTAAGATTGTTGGATCCATTGTTATGAACGAAATATTTTGAACCAAATACATGAAAATATGAAACGTTTGGCTTACGTCCCTTCCACAACTCATATGGAGTCTTATCATGTTACTTGTTGATCATACACCGGTTCTGAGTGTAGCAAGCGGTATTGATTGCTTCGGCCCAAAACCTTTGAGGCATCTTGGACTCTGCTAACATCGTCCTAGCGGCATCTTTAAGCATTCTATTTCGTCGCTCAGCCACTCCATTCTGTTGAGGTATTCTAGGCGCAGAATACTCATGAAGTATCCCAATATCTGCACAAAAGTTCTCAACAATATGGTTAGTAAGTTCAGTTCCTCTATCGATTCTAATTCTCGTCACCTTTAAATCTTTCGAGGTTTGTAAATGATGAATTAGCGTTGTGAGCTTGACACTAGTTTCATCTTTGGTCGCTAGAAATTCTACTCATGTATAGCGAGAGAAATCATCAACTACTACTAGCGAGTATTTTTTACCACTAACACTCATGATTTGAATTGGGTCAAACAAATCTAAATGCAATAGTTCAAGAATTCTAGAAGTAGATAGATGAGGTTTCTTCTTAAAAGATAATTTGACTTGTTTACCCATTTGACATACATCACATAAGCGATTTTTATGAAAGGAACCCTTAGGTAATACCTCTACTAGATTTAGTGATATTAACTGAGAGATTGCCTTAAAGTTGAGGTGATTCATTTTCTATGCCATAACCAACCCAATTCATTTTGACTTTTAGCAACAAAGCATGTAGGGTTGTCATCTATTTTTAAACCCCAATCAACCAAATACACATTGTTTGTTCTTTTTCCTCTTAATTTAGTAGACTTAGTCTTAGCGTCGTTAATATAGCAACAGTCGCTTGAGAATTTGACTTCAAAGCCTTTATCACAGAATTGACTTATGCTCAATAAATTATGCTTAAGACGCTCAACATAATATACATCACTCATCATGATGTTCCCCTTATGCATGATACCTATATCTTTGGTTTTACCTTTGGAGTTCTCACCGAAAACAACTGGAGGTCCATTGGTTGCACAATAGTTGTTAGGAAATTTCATGTTAGATGTTTTGATGATGACAAGATAGGATTCATTGTTAGACCCCAAATAAAATGTAAGTTTATATTTTCTTTAGATCATTGTTTAAGCGTTTGAAAGTTTGTAATTTTGTTTAGGCTTGTAATTTTTATCTTTGTAGATCTTAGACTACGTCTTAGTAACTGAATCGCTAGTAGAATTCTAGGTGAGTCTATTAGAGAAGAAGTTGAAGACCAGCGTCTGAAGTCAACCCGAGATGAAGATTTGTCCCTTAGCGTCCGTCAAACGCTAAAGGAACCCAGTTCAGGATATATGGATCAAGCGCTCAATTTATCTCAAGCGATGAATGAAAGATTCACCTGAAATAAATCCTCAAGTCATGAAGGACTTAAATGCAATCATTCAAACGGACATTTATTTCCAACGGGAAATAAATTCAAATGCATTAAATGCCTGATAAGAGCATTAAATGTGATAAGCTACTGTGACTTGTGGACAAGCCACCTTTTGACCAGACTGTCAGAAATTTCAGAGTTTTAGTTGCTCCCGTCCAATCGGATTCAGCGAATTTTCAGGAATGTCAGACTTTAGGTATGATCACGCGCCACGTGAAAGGCACGCTTCTACATATTTCCAACGGACAGATCCCAAGAAATTGCCTATAAATACCTTGCTTCAGAAAACTAAAAAAAGACACAACAACAAGAATATATGAGAAAATTATTGCCAAAAATCTTACGTACATTCTTTCTGAAAAAGCTTAGAAACCCCATAGCCAAAACCTTTCAAGGTTTTATCTACATTCCAGACATTCACAAATATCTCAAACATCTTCCAAAGAAGAAATGCAAATCCCAACTGAGATATTCCAAGTTGTTTGATCTTTTCTAAAAACAAACAAACCCTAGTGACAAACCTCAACCTTTCATCTGAGTGAGAAAAGTTGTTGAAACCTTTCAGGCAGTATTTCTGAGTGAGAGAAGCTTGAAGAAGACGATCTTCATTGCTGCTGAAGTCTGTGTGATCAAGGAGCCCAAGATCATTTTCATCCATTACTATTTTGTAGAAGTTTCTGTGTGATTCTTTGATAATCATTATAGTAAATTCCTCCAAGTGAAAAAGGAGAAGAAGGACGTAACTGGGATTACATCACCCAGTGAACCTTACAATTTATTGTGTCATTTATATTTTATTGTCTTATATTCATCACATTACATTCTTCTGAAAAAGACAAATAAAATTGCAAAGCGATTAAACTATTTAAAAGAACGCTAAAAATCATTTCCGCTGTGCTAACCCTGATTAAGTGATCTAAGTGTTGCCCTACTTTGGTAAACTGCTGAAATCACTAAGTCTAAGTTAACTACGCTGAAGCGTCTGACCCAAGCGCTCAGCTTTCCAAGCGTTCAAATTTCTAAAGTGATACGAAAATTTGTAAAGTCGAAAAAGACTTCAAGGTCTATTCAATCCCCCCCTTCTAGACCCTTTCGTATGCCACTTGGGACCACCAAGTGGTATCAGAGCGGTTGAATTAGAAACCTAAGCGTTTCCGAGCATAACTGCTTGTTTAGATCCATTTTTTTCTAATCGCTTTAATCTTTCTGTCCAAAAATATCTCATTATGGCTTTTAACAAAATGCCTAAGTTGGTAGAGTCAAATTATGATTCTTGGAAACTTAGAGCATTCGCTTACTTGTGCTCATGCGATAGTGAAATGTGTGATGTAATTACAGGTGGTCCCATTCAGATTATGAAAGTTGTAACTCGAGCCCCTGAAGCAACCGAGGCTACTCCAGATGGGTATGTCGAGAAACCTAAGTTAGAATGGACGCCTGAGGATCGAAAAAGAGCAAATCTAGATAATGTTGGACGAAGTGCACTTTACTCAGCTTTAGGAGACAACGATGCATTGTTCAACAAGATCAAGCAATGTAAGACTTCCAAAGAAATATGGGATAAGCTGGCTATAGTGTGTGAAGGATCGGCACAAATGAAGGAAAATAAGCTTTCCATAGCCATGCAAAGATTTGAGCATTTCATGATGCAGCCCAATGAGACGCTAGAACAATTGGACGCAAGGTTTACTTTGCTCGTTACAGAGTTAGCGTCATTAGACAAGGAATTGACCAACAAGGAAATGGTCAACAAAATTTTCAGAAGTCTTCCAAGAAAATATCTAATCAAGACTGTTGCTATGAGAGAGTCACAGACATTGCAGACTCTTACTCCAGAGCATGTCTTTTCAGAATTAAAGGCATTTGAGTTCGAATTGGGTGAAGTCAGCGACACATCGACTTCAGCGACTGAATCAGGAGCTTTGATCGCTACAACCAAAAGCAAGGGTAAAGCAGTCAGTGAGGTTAAATCCTCGGAATCAAATGAAGAAAAGGAAATGGCTTTATTGGTCAAGAAATTTAAAAAATTTCTAAGATATGAAAAGAGAAATCATATCGGACAAACGTCATTTCAAACTCCTCCCCCTGCTCAAGCGCCAGTATACTCTGCACCTCAACCAGTAGCACCAGTTCTATACCAAGCGCCTCCATCTCCTACTCAAAATCTCTCAGCGCCAGTAGTCTCAAAGCGATTATCCACTGAACAGAAAATGAAAACTAATTTGTGTTATAATTGCAGAAAACCAGGGCACTACCAGGTGAATTGCCCTTATCCAAATGTGTCAAAACCCTCAAGGCAAGACCATGCGGATAGAAATCAATTCAGGAGCAACCTTCGCCAACAGGGATTGCTAGCGGAATCTGAACCATTCTTCGCACCTAAAGAGGACTTGGAATCATCAGATGAAAGTAGTGATGATGAGCCTACTAGCGACTCAGCGTTGATTTGACTTATGGCAAGAGATGATGAAGCGACTGACGATTCGCTACCAGAGGTAACCAATAAATTATCAATTCCTCTTTCTTAATATGAATTACTTGACAAAGTCAAAGAATACTACAATGAATGTCAAGAAGCTACCAAAATATATCAAAATGATCTCGATATTATCTCCTCACTCATAAGAGATAAAGTAACGCTCAGAGCAGAGTTGCGAATTCAGCAACAGTGCATTGAAAAGAACCAATCACTTGAGAGTGAAGTTATTCAATTGAAAAATGATCTTGATATAATAGTCAAAAGAGAAGCTGATCTGATCGCTATACTTGCCAAATCAGAGCAGCTCGTCTCATCATTATCAAAAGCTTCTAGAAACTTGGATAATGTGACTGAGGTAACTAGATTATTTGGTGAAAGGACCGGTTTAGGATGCAATAAATACGGTAAACAGCCAAATAAACCTAATGTTACGGCAAACAACAAAGGAAAGGGTGTTCACTTTGTTGAAGAAAGTTCACCAAGTCAAACGCTAAATGAACCAAGCGACAAAGGTACGAGGCCAAATGAGAAAGCCAAAGCTAACTCAGGCAAGGGAAAGACAAAGGCAAATGATTCACAAAGGAAGATTCATCCAAACGCTCAAAAGGCTAAGGAAAAATCTGACCACTGTGAATCAAGCGCTAAGCATCCAGCACCAAAAGTGCAACCCAAGCCAGCGCCAAGGAAATACCAGCGTCAATATCCGAGACGGTCAAGGTCATATTATCAATACTATGATGATTATGACTATGACTATGATTATGACTACTATTATAATCGAGGGTATTATTACACACCCAAAAAGCACACACAACACGATGTGAAACCCAAAAAGGCCAGTATTCCCACAGTGAAGACTAGGCAATTATGGGTTCCTAAAGTTTTAATTCAAACCAAAGTTACTAACACTGAAGGACCCAAAACAACATGGGTACCTAAGAAGAATTAGAAATATCCTTTAAATGCAGGTACCTAGAGCCAGCACCGATACTTCAGTTTGGTACATTGATAGTGGATCGTCAAGACATATGACTGGTTCCAAAAATCTTCTAGTCAACTATCAAGCTACCAACGGTCCTCAAGTTATATTCGGTGATAACTCCAAAGGTAAAACCAAAGGTATAGGTATCATGCATAGGGGGAACATCCTGATCAGTGATGTATATTACGTTGAGGGTCTTAAGCATAACCTGTTAAGCATTAGTCAATTTTGTGATAAAGGCTTTGAAGTAAAATTCTCAAGCGACTTCTGCTATGTTAACGACGCTAAGACTAAGTCTACTAAATTAAGAGGAAAAAGAACAAACAATGTGTATTTAGTGGATTGGGATTCTACTTTTGATAACAGCCCCACATGCTTTGTTGCTAAAAGTCAAAATGAATTGGGTTGGTTATGGCATAGAAAAATGAATCATCTCAACTTTAAGGCAATCTCTCAGTTAATATCGCTAAATCTTGTGGAGGGATTACCTAAAGGTTCCCTTCAAAAGAATCGCTTATGTGACGCTTGTCAAATGGGTAAACAAGTCAAGTCATCTTTCAAAAAGAAACCGTGTCTATCTACTTCTAGAGTTCTTGAACTATTGCATTTAGATTTGTTTGGACCTATTCAAATCATGAGTGTTAGTGGCAAAAAGTACTCACTAGTAATAGTTGATGATTTCTCTCGCTATACATGGGTAGAATTTCTAGCGACCAAAGATGAAACTAGTGTCAAGCTCACAGCGCTAATCCGTCAACTGCAAAATTCAAAAGATCTAACGGTGACGAGAATTAGAAGCGACAGAGGAACTGAATTTTCTAACCAATTTGTTGAGAAGTTTTGTACAGATTTTGGAATACTCCATGAGTACTCTGCACCTAGAACACCTCAACAAAATGGAGTTGCTGAGCGACGGAACAGAACGCTTAAAGAAGCCGCTAGGACGATGCTAGCAGAATCCAAGCTGCCTCAAAGGTTTTGGGCCGAAGCCATCAACACCGCTTGCTACACTCAGAACCGGTGTATGATCAACAAGCAACATGAGAAGACTCCATATGAGTTGTGGAAGGGACGTAAGCCTAACGTTTCATATTTTCATGTTTTTGGTTCAAAATGTTTCATTCATAACAATGGATCCCACAGCCTAAAGACTTTTGATCCTAAAGCGGATGAGGGAATCTTTCTAGGCTATGCCAAGAATGGAAAGAGTTTTCGCATCTTAAATAAGATTAAATCGAAGGTTGAAGAATCCATTCATGTTGTGTTTGATGATGCTAACCAAGAACCGAGTAAGGTTATTCCTGATGATGTAGGAATTGAAGATCTTGCCCAACAAGCGTCACAAATTAATCTTGAAGATGATAGTGACAATGAGGATGATGAGATCTTTGTGCCTTTTCCTAAGGTTACTCGTGAGGTTACAAATAATGATGAAGTCAGAATCGCTAATGATCATGAAGAGAATGATCATCAAGAGCAAATTGGAACTGTGAATGATGAAGCGACTGCGCAAGAGACAAATGAGAATCAAGCGATTGCTAATCAAGAGTCTCTCAACCCGTTCCAACCAGACCGAAAATGGCTTAGAGATCATCCACCAGATCTAGTAATTGGAGATATTGGAGCACCAGTTAGAACTAGGTCCGCTACAATTAATGAGGTCATGTTCGCAAGCTTTCTATCTCAAATGGAACCAAAGAAAGTGGATGAAGCGCTTAGTGATTCAAGTTGGGTAGAAGCGATGCAAGAAGAACTTAACCAATTTGAGAGAAGCAAGGTTTGGACGCTAGTACCAAGACCAACTCACCAAGGAGTCATTGGAACTAGATGGATTTTTAGGAACAAAATGGACGAAGATGGCATTGTTATAAGAAACAAAGCTAGATTAGTCGCTCAGGGTTATTGTCAAGAAGAGGGTATTGACTTTGATGAGACTTATGCCCCAGTAGCCCGTCTTGAAGCGATTAGAATGTTCCTAGCGTTTGCCGCATTCAACAAGTTCACAGTATATCAAATGGATGTGAAGAGTGCATTCTTGAATGGTAGACTCCAAGAAGAAGTCTATGTGGAGCAACCTCCAGGATTCATCAACAACCATGGCAAAAGTATGGTCTACAAACTAGATAAGGCACTCTATGACCTTAAACAAGCACCAAGAGCATGGTATGACACTCTCTCTATCTTCCTTATCGGTAAAGGCTTTTCAAAAGGCAGCGTTGACACAACGTTATTTAAAATTACCCATAATGAAGATATTCTCTTAGTCCAAATCTGTGTTGATGATATTATATTTGGTTCTATTAATAAGCGATTGTGTGAGAAATTTTCGAAAATGATGCAAGAACAGTTTGAAATGAGCATGATGGGTGAATTAACTTTTTTCTTAGGATTACAAGTTAAACAACTCCCTAATGGAATATTTATAAACCAAGCTAAGTATACTAAAGATATGATAAAGAAATTTGGTATGGAAAATGCATCATCCTCAAAAATTCCAATGAGCCAAACGCTTAAGTTAGATAAAGATGAAAGTGGGATGAATATTGATATCACTAACTATAGGGGTATTATTGGATCACTTCTTTATCTTACCGCTAGTAGATCTGATATTATGTTTTCGGTATGCATGTGTGCACGTTTTCAATCTGACCCTAGAGAATCACACTTAAGTGCTACCAAGAAAATCCTTAAGTACCTAAAAGGCACACAAAATGTGGGCTTATGGTATCCACAGGATTCTCCTTTTGAACTAATTGGTTATTCAGACGCAGATTTTGTAGGATGCAAAATAGATAGAAAAAGTACTAGTGGTACATGTCAATTTCTAGGTGATAGACTAGTTTCGTAGCATAGTAAGAAACAACAATCTATAGCGACTTCTACCGCTGAGGCAGAATATGTAGCTGCTGGAAGCTGTTGTGCACAAATCCTTTGGATGAGGCAACAACTTAGAGATTATGGAACAATCCTAGGTCCTACCCCAATCCATTGTGATAACCAAAGCGCTTTAGCTATGACCCAAAATCCTGTCTTTCATTCTAGAACCAAACACATTGACATTAGATACCATTTCTTGCGTGACCATGTTCAAAAGAAAGATATCTCCATGCATTTCATTGGAACTGACAAACAACTGGCAGATATCTTCACCAAAGCACTCAACGAACAACACTTTCTCACTTTAAGAAGTGAATTAGGTATGATTGATTTAAACGCTTAAATCATAAAGCATCATATTTAATAGGCATATAATTTAGGGGGAATCCACTTTATGATTATGTCTAAACTATATTTCCAAAAATGAAATGAGTTATCGATTTTAGGGGGAACTTTAAAATTGTATTCACTTCATTAAGTAAGCGACTATGATCAAAATGACTTTATCAAACCTTATGCATCAAGTATTAGCGTTTACTTGTACTCATTACAATCTGATCGCTTATAAAAAGAAAGGTTTAAAAATCCAACAAGCGATTGATATGTATCAAATTAAATTTATTTTATCAAAGAATCTTCAGCATTGAAAGAATTCCCACTTCAACGCTAAAGGAACTTTATTTCACAAAAAATTCATGCATAGTTTTCATCGCCACAAAGTAGCGTGTGGATGAGTCCAAAATTCTAGATTTGTTAACTACCCACACGTGCCTATCAAATCAAACTGACGGTTATGATTCCTATCTAAACCTAGGCCGTTCAGTAAAATGCATGAATCTGAGTACATGTCAATGTACTATCAGGCGCGTGTAACTCACGCTGAAACTTTCAAATTTTTTCAAACGTTTTCAAAAAGTAACTGCTGATCCGAAAAATGTTATAGTATCCTACTTTACCGCACTTTTTGACATCCGAAGTTATGTGTACACGGTTCAGATTTCCTTCTCATTAACTTCTGTACACGTGTCATTCATCTACCATATGAGGAGTTACTTTTATCTTTTATTTAAACCCCTCAAAACTTTTACAGAAAACCTTTATCACTTCCAATCTCTCTACTGTAAAAGTTATCTCTCTCTAAAAGGCAAAAAAAACTTCCTTCTCTTTTTCAAAGTCTCACCTTTCCGTAATGGCACCCAAAGCTTCAAAATCTTCCAAAACAGCAACTTCTGCTACCGGAAAACCTTCCCATGCTGAGAAACCAGTGACGGTTAACGCCGAATTTTTGGTTAACTGGGATTATCTTTTTGATAACCAAAATTTCCCTCTTCGAATGATTCTCCCACTCGTTCAAGAATCTGGTTTGAGAGACATGCTTACTACTACTTACAACTACTTTGAAGAAGAATCTCTTTACTTTTTCAATAATGGTGAAATTTCTGAAGACGGCAATTTCATATCTTGCATCTTCCCTTCTGCTAAAGAGACCTTTGTTCTCACTCCCTCTCTGATTTCTTCACTACTAAATCTCCCGAATCATGGCAGTGAGGTAGAACATGTGAATCTCGGAGATGCTACCAAAGTCTGGGCGTTGATCAAGAAAGACGATGTTAACGCCGCGTATGAGCAAAACTTCAAGAAGAATGATATGAAGGGCAAATACGTCATCCTTGCTGATATTTGTTCAAAGATTATTGAATGCAGAAAAGGCACGTTCAACAAAATCACCAACATTCAATACAAAATGATGGTAGCCATCCTGACCAAGTTAAAAGTTAACTGGTCTCTCTACGTTTTTAATCGCTTCAAGGCAGCGATGGCTAAGTCTGTCAATCCCAAGCCTTACGGGATTGTGCTAAGTCGTATTCTTTGCGCTTGCGGATATACGCAATCTTTTGGCAAAAAGATTCCAGCGACCAAATTTTATGGAAAGAAAATGATAAGCGAGCTTCTTCACCCGTGAAAACCTGGCGGAGCAGCGGTTCCTAAAGAACAGCGTGAGCGACTTCCAGCCGAAGGAGTTGTTCGCAGTGATGATGAAGATCAAGCGTCTTCTTCATCATCGTCCTCTTCATCAGAAGAAGAAGTGGTGGTCAAGCGACCTAAGAGAAAGATCATTCTCAAAGTCACTGAGTCATCCAAGCCCGCAAAGAAACAAAAGCCTGATCTTAAGAAGAAGAAGCCGGACCCCAAAAAGAAACAAAAGATCCCTTCTCCTTCTCCCTCTCCTAAATCTCCATCTCCTCCTCCAGCGTTTATCTTTCCCGTTCCCGAGGAAGAAGAAGCCGTAGAAGAAGAAGTACTGCTTGCACGAAGGCGCACTCCTCTCTCTACTCCCGCAGTATCCTCTAGCGCTCCATCAAATCCATCGCTTAGAGAATCAGCTAGTGCTTCTTTCTCTGACGCTGTTCCCAAAGTCAGCTCAGATCCTCCAGCCGCTACTCAATCTGAGAGGCTTTCAAATGTTCAGGGTAAGTATTTGCTAAGCAAATTTGCCTATCCTTTCCTCGTTAGTCTCTAAGTTTCTAACGCTAGGATAAAAACTCTTTCAGCACCTTATGCAGCCGATATTCAATATGTTCTCAACACGCTTGAAGAACTAAATATCCCTATTCGTGCTGATCCGATAACTTCTTTTATCAATTTAGACCCCGAAGAAGAAGTCCAGGAGCCTGAGGAAATTGCTCAAGAAACAAATCAAGCGACTGAAAAAGTCGATGATATTCCTCAGGGTAAGCGATGTAGTCTTTTGTTTGTAATTTCTACTTCGTAAAAATTTTTGCTTGCTTTTCTCAAATCGCTTACATGTATCAGCTCAAGCTGCACCTCAAGATGTACCTATCGCTGATGCCCTTCCCCTCTCGGAGATTCCAGTTGAAATAGACGTGGACATGGCAACTGTTGTGGATATCGCTACCAAGGCATCACAAGTTCTTCCTGTCGCTGAACCTTCATCAGAAAGTGAAGCAACTTTAAACGCTGAGCGGTCGATAGAAGTGGCCCCTATCCCAACAAAAGTTATTGCTTTTGCTCCTACGCCAACAGGACCTCCTCCTCGTGTCATTGATTTCTTCCCGCGCAGATACTCTTCAGATGTTGAATTTTATTATGCCGCCAGAGAACGTGACACTCAAACACTTGCCGAGTTGGAAATCCAATTTCAAACAACTCTCTATCGGCCAGATCTTTCAGACTCACACAAGTTTGAGATCTTCGAGCGTTTTGCCGATCTTGGTCTGTACAGTTTAGAGCGTCTTCATTTACGCCTTGAGTATATTCGTCGACCAACATTCAACCGATCAGAATTTGACGAGAAGCGATTCAATTTCACCGGTCGCTCAGAAGAATCCTTTTATCCTTTGCGCCAAAACAAGATTGTATTCAAAAACCCCCATATGGGTGATTGGAACAAAGATCCAGATGAGGCAGATCTCAACAAGATAGGATATTCAGCTCTTCCTTCCATCGTCAACTCTCCTCACAACGCTTTATCTCCTAATCCACTTAAGTTATGGAAAGGAAAAGGACCTATTGTTGCTGAGCGTCCAAATCCGGTCAACTCATGGATAGAAGATGAGGCTCGAGAATATCTAGCCAGATTATGGGCTGAGGATTATGAAGAAGAAACGGAACGCTTTGAGAAATTTCTTACCGCTAGAAAAGATCAAGCTAAAGCAGACAAACTAGGGAAACGATGGATGATGAATACAGCTAGATGGGCTGAAGAATTTGTTCTGCATTTCTATACCCTCGAAGAGCTTATAAGATACCCGTTTCTTTTCAAGTTTGGGATAGAATACAGACGCCGAGGATATGCAACCTTTGTGCTTCAACAACGTCAGATCATTGCAGGGAATGTTAGCGCTTTGCCACGATACAGACAACCAATCGAAAGCTACATTCGCCAGCAACTCGCCTTATACAGCCAGGGCGGACGCTACGTCTTGCATCCTCGTGCAGACTTTGTTCAAAGAATCTTTCCTGATCTAAACGAAGACGCTTCGTCAAGTAAACAACCAATTCTTCCCGGTCAGAGTCAGATTCGTGTTGATGTTTCAAAAGAACACGCTGAGTTTGCTGAGTTCCACAGAGACATGAGAGCAGTGTTTGAAAATGCCCAAGCGCTGGACAGCAGTTTCAATCACTTTTCCGGGTGTTACAACTTCAGAGGATATACTCTTCACCCCGTGCTCTTTACTGAATCAAACATTCAAGTGGCCAAGATGATCTCGCTGATTAGGCTAGTGGACCAAGACGCAACTCAAGCGCTCATGCCGTTGATTTTGGACTTTTTCCACAGATATACTTCAGGGATTGCTTTCCCGGAAGATGTGCAACTTGCACTAAGTACCGAAGAGCGAGAAGACGCTATATTCTTTATACCGCAATCCATCCTGATCAGTCCCCGGCATGTAATGGAAGCTCTTGGCCCCCTTTGGGTCATTAGCATTAGAAAACCTTCTCCTCCCCACATCCAAATAATGGAAGAAGACTCTGCTCCTACTACGAAAGTCGCTCAACCTCCTGAGGCTTCCTTGCCAGACTCTCCTAGCACCCCAGTAGTCGAGCCCCCAGCACTTGCAGATTCTATCTTGGATCACGCAATTGAAGAAGTGCACGCTGAAATTGCCCAAACGCCTGTAGAACCTCTCATTTGAGATAAGAGCAAAGGCAAAGCTGCAGTTTCCAGTTCTTACGGACTTCTCCCGTCCCCAGAGCGTCCTTCTTCGGATTCCGATTCAGACAGTGATTTAGAGGCCCGAGATTTCAGAACCGTAGTACGGAACTCGCTTACCCACATCGAAGGTTCCTGTTCCAAGATCTTTGAAACTGCTGATAGACATATGCGAATAGTTTTTGATACACGAAGCCGAGACATTGCCAACGCTTCAAATAAAAGCACCAGTGCTATCATGAACAGCATGTCCCCTCTTATTGCTGAGCTCTCCTCTGAATTCAATCGACACCTAGCTCAGAGTGCTTCGGCTGATGCTGAAAGACACGCTTCATCCGATGTTGTTGCTCAGAGTGTCGCCCAGCAAATTGCTCTTCTAGTCGACGAAGTTAGACTTTTGCACCAAGATGTCGCTGCTCTAAAGAACTCTCTTGATGATGCCAAGAAGGGGGAAAATACAGAAAAGCATCAAGCGTCCAAATCGATGTCAAAGACTGATAATAAAAATTGGCGATCAATGATGGAAGAACTAGTAAGCATCAAGAAGATGTTAACTAAAAAGAGAAAGCCAAGATATTATCTAGGAAGATATCCCCTTCCGGAATTGGACGTTGACTTCTTAGAAGGTATGGGATTTCTACCTTTTGCCGGACCGCTGAGACGACCTATCAATTGGAGACCGTCAAAAGATCCAAGAAAAGATATCTATCATGATCTGATTCGTGAACTTGGAATTTCTCCAAGAGAGTGGACTGAAAGGTTGCTAGAACTTAATGAAAGCGCCAGACTTCGTAGGCATGATTACGATGAAGTTCAACATACGACAATGATTGACATTGATCGTCTCCTGATGGACTTAGCACTAGAAGTTCTCCAAGGCGAAGAAAGAGCAAAGAGACAGAAAAAGTGAATGAATTTTTCTTTTGTTTTACTCGCTTTTCTTTTTTTGTTTTCAGTATAAATCATGTATGCTTATTCTTTCAATATATGAATGATTTATCGCTGAAACATCTTGTTGAAGCTAATCTAACTTTAGCTAACCTTACTAACTTTTTGAACGCTAACTTATATTCATTTGGGCTTTTCTCTTTAGTAACTAGAGTTACAAAAGTTAAAGTCTTGACATCATCAAAAAGGGGAAAATTGTTAAGAAATTTCATGTTAGATGTTTTGATGATGACAAGATAGGATTCATTGTTAGACCCCAAATAAAATGTAAGTTTATATTTTCTTTAGATCATTGTTTAAGCGTTTGAAAGTTTGTAATTTTGTTTAGGCTTGTAATTTTTATCTTTGTAGATCTTAGACTAAGTCTTAGTAACTGAATCGCTAGTAGAATTCTAGGTGAGTCTATTAGAGAAGAAGTTGAAGACCAGCGTCTGAAGTCAACCCGAGATGAAGATTTGTCCCTTAGCGTCCGTCAAACGCTAAAGGAACCCAGTTCAGGATATATGGATCAAGCGCTCAATTTATCTCAAGCGATGAATGAAAGATTCACCTGAAATAAATCCTCAAGTCATGAAGGACTTAAATGCAATCATTCAAACGGACATTTATTTCCAACGGGAAATAAATTCAAATGCATTAAATGCCTGATAAGAGCATTAAATGTGATAAGCTACTGTGACTTGTGGACAAGCCACCTTTTGACCAGACTGTCAGAAATTTTAGAGTTTTAGCTGCTCCCGTCCAATCGGATTCAGCGAATTTTCAGGAATGTCAAACTTTAGGTATGATCACGCGCCACGTGAAAGGCACGCTTCTACATATGTCCAACGGACAGATCCCAAGAAATTGCCTATAAATACCTTGCTCCAGAAAACCAAAAAAAGACACAACAACAAGAATATACGAGAAATTATTGCCAAAAATCTTACGTACATTCTTTCTGAAAAAGCTTAGAAACCCCATAGCCAAAACCTTTCAATCTTTTATCTACATTCCAGACATTCACAAATATCTCAAACATCTTCCAAAGAAGAAATGCAAATTCCAACTGAGATATTCCAAGTTGTTTTATCTTCTCTAAAAACAAACAAACCCTAGTAACAAACCTCAACCTTTCATCTGAGTGAGAAAAGTTGTTAAAACCTTTCAGGCAGTATTTCTGAGTGAGAGAAGCTTGAAGAAGACGATCTTCATTGCTGCTGAAGTCTGTGTGATCAAGGAGCCCAAGATCATTTTCATCCATTACTATTTTGTAGAAGTTTCTGTGTGATTCTTTGATAATCATTGTTAGGAATTTCATGTTAGAAGTTTTGATGATGACAATTAAGTTTTTTGTTAGACCCCAAAAAGTTGTAAGTTTATTTTTTGTAGAAAACTTGTATAGGCTTTGAAGCGTTAGACTTGTAATAGATTTATTAGGCTTTGTTATCTTACTTTAGAGTGTTAGGCAAAATAGTCTTAGGCTGAGCGTCTGATGATTTCTGAGTGAGTTTATCAGTGGTAAAGTTCGAAGACTCAAGCGCCTGATCTCAGAAGATAGATACAGTCTCCAAGCGTCCACTTTGGCCAGCTATATCAAGCGTTACCTTATGGGACAGAAGTGATCTCACCTGAATTTACTTCTAAGTCCAGAAGGAGTTTAATGCAAATATTCTCAAAGCATTAAATACCAACGGGTATTAATTTCAAATGCATTAAATGTTGATAAGAGCATTTAATATGATAAGCAATGTCAGACGTACGGAGAAGCCACCCTATTGGACTGTCAACTATCTCAGACTGCAGCACCAACTTTCGTGCAGCAGATTTTCAGGAAAAAGGACAAAAGCTGTTCACTCGCGAAAGTGAGAGACACGCGCCAGTGCATGTGTCAAACGGACACTTTCTCCAAGAATACCTATAAATAGGACTTCAACAACAAACAAAACAAGATGCAACAATTTTATAAAAGCCAAATTGCTGTTACATTAAAATCTCATTCCTTAAATTCTCAGAAAAGCCCGAAACTTCAAGAAACATCCAAATTGCTTTTCTTATATTCCTGAGACAGTCAACAAATATCTCAAACATTCTTTTTGCAGAAACCAGATTCCTACTGAGATATTACCAAGTTGTTTGAACTTCATCAAAATCAAACAAACCTTTTAGAAAATCCCATCCAAGCCTCGCGATCTGTGTGAAGTCGAAGTTGGATACTTGCATCATTTCTGGGTGAAAGAAGCAAGAGGGTTGAAGTGATTTGAAGCAGAAATCTGTGTGATCAAGGAGCTCAAGTCATCGACATCCATCTCTCCCTAATTTGTAGAAGATTCTGTGTGATTCTTTGAGAATCATCTTAGTGGATTGCCTCCAAGTGCAAAGGAGAAGAAGGACGTAGTTGGGATTACACCACCCAACGAACCTTACAAATATTGTGTTATTTACTTTTCAATCATTTCATTCATCTATCACATCACTGCATAAGTAAAACACAATCAAAAGCTAAGCACCTAAGAAACATCTTGTGACGCTAAAACTTTCAAAGAGAAGACTCCAAAATCATTCCGCTGTGCTAACCCTGATTAAAAGAACTGAACGCTTAACCTACAAGGTCAAAGTATTCAATTCCTGAAGTCTAAGTTAACTTTATAAAACAGTCTTCATTAGACGCTTCACAAAGTCTCAAATATCTTGTGTGAACGCTAAGGTGAAGCGTCACACTCTTCAAGCGTCTATCATTTCAAGCGTCCAAATACGTTTAATACGAAATCAATTTTAAGTCGAAAAAGACTTAAAGGGTCTATTCAACCCCCCCTTCTAGACCCTTTCGTATGCCACTTGGGACCAACAAGTGGTATCAGAGCGGTTAATTTTGAAATTTTAAAATTTCCAAGCATAACTGCTTGTTTAGATCTTTTTCTTTCAAAATCTAGTTGCTTTTTTTAAAAAGCTTAGATATGGCATTTGCTAAAGTTCCCAAATTGACAGAATCAAATTTTGACACATGGAAAGTCAAAGCATTTACGTATTTATGTTCATGCGATGATGACATGTGCGATATTATTTCAGATGGGCCAATCAAAATATACAAAGTTATCACAAGAGCGCCTGGAGCCACAGAAGAAACCCCTGATGGTTACGTTGAAAAACCAAAACAAGAATGGTCTCCAGATGAGCGTCGAAGAGCTAACTTGGACAATGTTGGTCGCAACGCTCTGTATACGGCTATTGGTGATAATGATAACTTATTCAATAAAATCAAATCTTGCAAAACGACTAAAGAAATATGGGATAAGCTGGCTACAATCTGTGGTGGTTCAGCTCAAATCAAAGAAAACAAACTTTCCATTGCTAAGGAAAAGTTTAACGGATTTAAGATGCTACCCAATGAAACACTAGAGCAATTGGATATAAGATTCACAGCTCTTGTTACAGAACTTACGTCATTGGGAATGGACTTACAGAATCGAGAAATGGTGGTTAAGATCTTTAGAAGTCTACCAAGTAAATTCTTGATGAAGACAACAGCTATGAGAGAATCAAACATGCTGGATCTCTTAACTCCAGAAGACGCCTTTTCAGAGATAAAAGCTTTTGAGTTCGAGTTGAACTCTGCTAGTGACATTGTGAGTAATCCAGTGATTGAATCTGGAGCGCTCATTGCATCAATCAAAGGCAAATCGGGTAACAAAGGAAAGAATTCGGACATTAATGAGGAAGAAGAGTTGGCTTTGCTGAATAGATTCAGGAAGTTCTTGAGATATGAAAAGAAAGGAAAAGGTCCTAATAATCAAGGACAAAGTTCATATCAAGCGCCTTCTCCCATACAACAACAGTTTCAAGCGCCTCAATATTCTGTTCCTTTACCTCAAGCGCCTACTCAATATCAAGCGTCTACTCAAAATCTTCCAGCTCCAGTGGTTTCTAAACCACACACTGCAAGGCTAACAAGTGAACAAAAAATGAAAACCAATCTTTGTTATAATTGCAGGAAACCGGGGCACTACCAGGTAAATTGTCCCTATCCAAATGTATCCAAGCCCTCAAGGCAGGATTACTTGGATAGAAACCAATTCAGGAGCAACCTTCGACAACAAGGTTTGCTTGCGGAATCAGAACCAGCATCAGCACCTGAAGATTTAGAATCATCAGACGAAAGTAGTGATGATGATGAGCCGATAGATGACTCAGCGCTCATATGTCTCATGGCCAGAGATGATGAAGCGTCCCCTGAGGTAATCAATGAATTATCAATTCCTCTTTCTTATGATGAATTACTTGACAAAGTCAAAGAATATTACAATGAATGTCAAGAAGCTGCCAAAATATATCAAAATGATCTCGCTATTATTTCATCACTCACAAACGATAAAGTAACGCTCAGAGCAGAGTTGCAAATTCAGCAACAGTGCATTGAGAAAAACCAATCGCTTGAGAGTGAAGTTATTCAATTGAGAGGTGATATTGATATAATAGTCAAGAGAGAAGCTGATCTGATGGCTAGACTTGCCAAGTCAGAACAGCTCATCTCATCGTTGTCCAAAGCATCCAGAAAGCTCGACAATGTGACTGAAATAACAAGGTTGTTTGGAGAAAAGACCGGTTTAGGATGCAATGAATTCGGTAAACAACCAAACAAACCTAATGTTACGGCAAACAACAAAGGAAAGGGTGTTTTCTTTGTTAAGAAAGGTTCACAAGGTCAAACTCAAAATGAACCAAGGGACAATGGTAAGAGGCCAAATGAGAAAGTCAAAACTAACTCAGACAAGGGTAAGGCTAAAGCAAATGATCCACAAAGACAGACTCATCCAAACGCTCAAAAAGCTAAGGATAAATCTAGTCACTGTGAATCAAGCGCTAAGCGTCTAGCACCAAACGTGCAACTCAAGCCAGAGCCAAGGAAATACCAGCGTCGATATCCAAAACAGTCAAGATCATATTATCGATACTATGATAATTATGATTATGACTATTATTATTATAATCGTGGATATTATTATACATCCAAAAATTACACACAGCACAAGGTGAAACCAAAAAAAGCCAATATTCCTACTATGAAGACAAGGCAAATTTGGATTCCTAAAGTTCTAATTAACACTAACAAGGATACTAATGTTGAAGGACCCAAGCAACAATGGGTACCTAAACAGAAATAGAACTTCCCTTTTGATTGCAGGTACCTAGAGCTAAAGTCAATACATCTGTTTGGTATTTTGATAGTGGATCGTCAAGGCACATGACAGGTTCCAAAGATCTTCTGATCAACTATCAAGCCGCCAATGGTCCTCAGGTTGTATTTGGTGATAACTCCAAAGGTAAAACCAAAGGTATAGGTACTGTGCATAGGGGGAACATCATGATAAGTGATGTTTATTTTGTTGAGGGTCTAAAGCACAATTTATTAAGCATAAGTCAATTTTGCGATAAAGGCTTTGAAGTCATATTCTCAAGTGACTATTGCTATATAAACGACGCTAAGACTAAATCTACTAAACTAAAAGGAAAAAGGAATAACAATGTATATTTGGTAGATTGGGGTTCAACACTTGATAACAACCCAACATGCTTTGTTGCTAAAAATGAATCTAAAGTGGGTTGGCTATGGCATAGAAAAATGAATCACCTCAACTTTAAGACAATCTCTCAGCTTATAAGTCAAAATCTTGTAGAGGGATTGCCAAATGGACCATTTCATAAGGATCGCCTCTGTGACGCTTGTCAAATGGGTAAACAAGTTAAATCATCTTTCAAGAGAAAACCTCATCTATCTACTTCTAGAATACTTGAACTACTTCACATGGATTTGTTTGGACCTGTTCAAACAATCAGTGTAAGCGGTAAAAAGTATACTTTAGTGGTAGTAGACGATTTCTCTAGATTTACTTGGGTGGAATTTCTTTCATCCAAAGATGAAACATGTGACAAGTTAACAGCGCTTATTCGGCAACTTCAAACATTGAAAAATCTTAAGGTTGCAAGAATAAGAAGCGATCACGGTACTGAGTTTACTAACAAGGTTGTTGAGAAGTTTTGTGCAGAAAATGGAATACATCATGAGTATTCAGCTCCCAGAACTCCCCAACAAAATGGTGTTGCTGAGCGCCGGAACCGAACGCTTAAGGAAGCCGCTAGGACTATGTTAGCTGAATCTAAGCTTGCTCCTAGATTTTGGGCCGAAGCGATCAACACTGCTTGTTACACTCAAAATCGATGCATGATCAACAAACAGCATGGAAAAACTCCATATGAACTGTGGAAGGGACGTAAGCCAAATATTTCATACTTTCACGTCTTTGGTTCTAAATGTTTTATTCATAATAATGGATCCCAAAGCCTAAAGACTTTTGATCCTAAAGCGGATGAAGGAATCTTTCTAGGCTACGCCAAAAATGGAAAGAATTTTCGCATTCTCAATAAGATCAAATCGAAGGTTGAGGAATCTATTCATGTTGTGTTTGATGATGCTAACCAAGAGCCGAGTAAGGTAAGTATAAATGATGTAGGAGTTGAAGATCTATGTCATCAAGCGTCCAAAATTACTATTGATGAAGATACTGACGATGATGATGAGATCTCAGTGCCTCCTCCTAAGAATACTCGTGAAATCAATCTAAATTATCATGTAAGAAACACGAATGATCATGAAAAGAATGATCATCAAGTGCAAAGAAGGAATCATGAACTTGAAGCGCCAACGCAGGAGAATGGTCAAGCGAATGATTCTCAAGCGTCTGTTCATTCTCAAAACCCCTTCCAAACAGATAGACTATGGTTACGTGACCATCCACCTGAGCAAATCATTGGAGATATTGAAGCACCAGTTAGAACTAGAGCCGCTACATTTAATGAGGCTATGTTCGCAAGCTTTCTATCTCAAATGGAACCTAAGAAAGTGGATGAAGCGTTAAGTGATCCAAGTTGGATTGAAGCTATGCAAGAAGAGCTCAATCAGTTTGAGCGAAATAAAGTTTGGATGTTAGTACCAAGACCAACTCATCAAGGAGTTATTGGAACTAGATGGGTATATAGAAACAAGATGGATGAGGACGGCATTGTTGTAAGAAACAAGGCCAGACTCGTAGCTCAAGGATACTGCCAAGAGGAGGGCATTGACTTTGATGAGACTTACGCTCCTGTTGCTCGTCTTGAAGCAATCCGCATGTTTCTAGCGTACGCAGCGTTTAACAAGTTTACAGTATTTCAAATGGACGTAAAGAGTGCCTTCCTGAATGGTAAACTCCAAGAAGAAGTGTATGTGGAGCAACCTCCAGGATTCATCAACAATCATGGTAAGGGTATGGTTTACAAGCTCGAAAAGGCACTTTATGGGCTTAAGCAAGCACCTCGAGCATGGTATGACACTCTCTCTATCTTTCTTATTGGTAAAGGTTTTTCAAAAGGCAGCGTTGACACAACGTTATTTAAAATTACCAATGATGAAGATATTCTCTTAGTTCAAATTTACGTTGATGACATTATATTTGGTTCTACTAATAAGCGTCTGTGTGAGAAATTTTCGAAAATGATGCAAGAACAATTTGAAATGAGCATGATGGGTGAATTAACCTTTTCTTAGGACTACAAGTTAAACAACTCCCTAATGGCATATTTATCAACCAAGCTAAATATACACGAGATATGATTAAGAAATTTGGTATGGAAAATGCATCATATTCAAAAATTCCAATGAGCCAAACGCTTAAGTTAGATAAAGATGAAAGTGGAAAGAAAGTTGATATCACTAATTATAGAGGTATCATAGGATCACTTCTTTATCTCACTGCCAGTAGACCTGATATTATGTTTTCGGTATGTATGTGTGCACGATTCCAAGCTGATCCTAAAGAGTCACACTTGACTGCTGCCAAGAAAATCCTTAAATACCTAAAAGGCACACAACATGTGGGCTTATGGTATCCCAGGGATTCTCCTTTTGAACTAATCGGTTACTCAGATGCAGATTTTGCAGGTTGCAAAATAGATCGTAAAAGCACTAGTGGTACTTGTCAATTCTTAGGTGATAGGTTAGTTTCATGGCATAGCAAGAAACAACAATCCATAGCTACCTCCACAGCCGAAGCTGAGTATGTAGCTGCAGGAAGTTGTTGTGCACAAGTTCTATGGATGAGGCAACAACTTAGAGATTACGGAACAATCTTAGGACCAACCCCCATTCATTGTGATAACCAAAGCGCTTTAGCCATGACTCAAAACCCTGTTCTTCATTCAAGAACCAAACACATTGACATTAGATACCATTTCCTTCGTGACCACGTTCAAAAGAAAGATATCTCCATGCACTTCATTGGAACTGACAAACAACTGGCAGATATCTTCACCAAAGCACTCAATGAACAACGTTTTCTCACTTTGAGAAGTGAACTAGGTATGATTGATTTAAACGCTTGATCATGAAGCATCATATTTTATTAGGCATATAATTTAGGGGGAACCCACTTAAGTTATATCTCACAATATTCTTAAACAAATTTTTTTTCTTGATCATAACTGTAAGCGTCAATGATAAAATTTTCAGATGCATAATCATCAACGCTCAGTTCTATGTTTGCATAAAATATTGAATACTCAAAATATTGAAGTCTTTTGACTTCAAGCGTCCATCTTATCAGCTAAGCGCTGAATAGTTTATCAAAAATTTATAAAATATTTTTGTTACAAGCCATGCATAAAATTTTTCAAACTTCTTTCAAGGTCGTGGGTAGACTCAAAGGTCTATTTTGTAATCTACTCACACGCCTCTATCACATCAAACTGGCGGGTACTCAATTTTTTTAAAAAAATGACGGTTCAGAGATAGCACGTGTTTGTGTACGTGTCAGTGTACAAACATGCGCGTGTGTTACACTCTGAAAATACCAAACGTTAATTTTTCTTTAACTCGGATGTCAAATCTTTATATATGAGAATTACCAAATGTAACTTCTCTCTTTTACACAAAACTCGCGTCCGCAGTTAATAAATTCATGGCTAAGATTCAACAGTTATTACACGTGTTTAAATCCTACTAAGACTACACAACACAAGTTTCAAAAAAAACTCTTTACTGTGTCATTTAAAACACAAACTCTGCAGAAAAAGTAACTTACTTTCTATTCACGCATATCTGCAAATCTCTCTTTATCTCTCTCAATACAACAGAAAATCTCAGTTCATCTTCTTCGTTTTAAACAAAAAATGGCACCAAAGAAATCATCATCTACTTCTGCTGAAACTACCATCAAGGTAACTGAAGGGCTTGTTGTCGACTGGAAATTCCTATATGAACAAACTCAGATCAACCTGACGGACGTAATGGACATGGTCGTCCAAGCTGGGCTCAAACCCTTCTTAACCCAATACTCTTATATGTTTCCTACTGAAGTTGAAACTTTCTGGAAGACTGCTACCCTTTCAGAGGACAAGAAGTCCATCTCTTGTAAAATTCCCTTCTCCAAGAAGGAGTCTCCAAAGGAATTCATCCTATCTGCTTCCACCATTGCCAAGAACTTCAATTTGCCTAATGAGGGTGAGGCACTGGATTCTGTTACGTTAAAACAAATTAAGGAAGCATGGGCAATCATGAGTGCGTACGACGACGTTCCTTACACTCAATACTTCGAGAAGAAAGATCTGGTGTCCAAATATCGGTTATTGGCTGATTTCTGCAGCAAGATCATAGAATGCCGCGTGGGAACCTTTGATAAAGTAAATCCTGTCCAATTTCAGATGATGGTTGCTATACTCTTCAACATCAAAATCAACTGGAGTGAGTACATCTTCGGACGGTTTCGGGACAGTCTAAGCGCTTCAAATAAGCCTTATGGACTCATCCTGAGTGACATCTTGTTTAAATCGAATTGTGTGTACTCGTCTGGACTTCCTTTGAATAAGTCCAAGTTGTTGGGAAAAAGGATTCTGACCAATATGTTCAATCCTCCAAAAGTTAGTGGTGCGGCTAGACCCCTATCTGAGCGACTGGAAGAACGCCAACTGCTTGCTCAAAAGGCTGAGAGACCAGTGCCAGAGGAAGCTGTGAAGCGTCCAGCAGTAACGAAGAAGAGAGCCCCCAGAAAACCCAAAGTTAAAATTGCCGTCCCCTCTCAAAAGATTGATGAGGAAACTGATGAAGATGCTGAGGACAAGTTGCCTCTCAAAAGACGAAAGCTGGAAGGGATCATTAAGCAAATAGACTTTGAAGAACCAGCTGCTGATCCTCCCGCTCCTCCGGCTAAACTAGTTGAAGGAGTCAATATTAAGAAAATCTTTAAGCGTTCCAGGACTAGCAAGCGTCAAGCTACTCCTGAAGAGCCTGAGACAGTTGAGCCAAGCGCTCAAGTCGTCGTTGAGCCAAGCGCTCAAGATGTTACAGTTGAGCCAAGCGCTCAAGTTGTAGTTGAGCCAAGCGCTCAAGATGCTGCTGTTGAGCCAAGCGCTCAAGAAACTGCTGTTGAGCTTAGTTCTCAGGGTAAGTTTATTTCTTCCCACAGCATTTCTATTCCTACATCTGTAGAAGATCCTGCTCTTATAGAGGATGGCTCTTGTTTTTCAGCTATAGTTCCAGCTGCTGCTGAAGTGTCCACAGATGTTCTGTTGGATGTGGACCTGACTGGAGTTGTAGCTATCGCTCAAGATGTTGCCGCTAAAGTAGCTGCAATTGAACCTGAGGAACCTGCTACTTTAACAGAGGCACGTTCAGAAGATCAGAACGCTGCTGAAGACGTTAGAGCTCCTCGTCACTTCTTTCAACTCGATCCGCTGAAGACAATTGATCATTCAATTAACTATATGCCCCCAGCGCTCGACGAAGATTTCATTCCTGCAGGATATAATTTGGAAAGATATATTGCTGCAGAAGCTGACGCTGCAAGACTGATTGACTTTGACAGCGCAATCAAAGCAACCGTTCTAGACAGACCAGGAGACAGACCTCCTAGATGTGCCGTGGATGTGGCTTACTATCTTGACAATGGCCACAGCAGACCAACTGGGTTCGCGCTAAGGGATTACAGTGTTCGTGTGTATGATCCTCTCCGTCCTAGCTTTCTCAATCCCTCAGAGTCAGTCTTGAACAGAGAAGGTTACACACATTTCCCTCAGACGGCTCACAGCCCTGAAAATCTTGCATCGGCCCGACCTCTCTGTCTATAATTCAACTTTCGTTTTTTCCTTGTTGCCTGAGTTGGTATTGACCTTCTCATTTGGCCTCTTACCATCGTCCTTAGGTTCATTTAGCATTTGACTGTTTGAACTCTTCTCAACAAAGAATACACATTTTCCTTTGTTGGTTGTCGTAACCTTAGACGCTGTTGATTTTTGACCAAATTTATAACAACCTAAACCGATCTTTTCACCAAAAAAGTCTAGTTACCTCAGTCACATTATCTAGCTTTCTTGACGCTTTGGATAATGATGAGACAAGCTGCTCTGATTTGGCAAGTTTAGCGATCAATTTAGCTTCTCTCTTGACTATTATATCAAGGTCGTTGTTTAATTGGATAATTCACTCTCAAGCGATTGGTTCTTCTCAATACATTGTTGTTGAACTTGCAACTCTGCCTTGAGTGTCATTCTATCACTTGTGAGCAATGAAATGATATCAAAGTGATTTTAACATAACTTGGCGGCATCTTGACAGTCTTTATAATATTCGTTTACTTTGTCAAGTAATTCAGCATAAGAAAGAGGATGAGATAATTTAGTGGTTACCTTAGATAGCGAGTCATCAGACGCTTCTTCATCTCTTGCCATGAGACAAATTAACGCTGAGTCGCTTGATGGCTCATCATCACTGCTTTCATCTGATGATTCCAAGTCCTCTTCAGGTGTGGAGAATGGTTCAGATTTTGCTAGCAAACCTTGTTAGCGAAGGTTGCTCCTGAATTGGTTTCTATCCACATGGTCTTGCCTTGTGGGCTTAGACACATTTGGATAAGGGCAATTTACCTGATAGTGCCCTGGTTTCCTGCAGTTATAACAAAGATTAGTTTTCATTTTCTATTTAGTTGATAACCTTTTGGAAACTACTGGCGCTGAGAAATTCTGAGTCGGAGACGAATGCGCTTGGTGTTAAACTGGCGCTAGAGGCTGCGGTGTAGAATACAATGGCGCTTGATACTAAGGCGCTGGTGCAGGGGGAGGGGTTTGACATAAAGTTTGTCCAATAGGATTTCTCTTTTCATGTCTAAAAAATTTCTTAAATTTCTTGACCAATAAAGCCATCTCTTTCTCCTCATTTGATTCTGTCGATTTCACCTCATTAATCGCTTTACCCTTACTTTTGGTAGTAGCGATTAAAGCTCCTGATTCAGTCGCTAAAGTCGAAGTGTCACTGACTTCACCTAATTCGAACTCAAATGCCTTTAACTCTGAAAACACATGTTCTGGAATTAGAGTCTTCAATGTCTGTGAATCTCTCATGGTAACAATCTTTATCCAATACTTGCTTGGAAGACTTCTAAATATCTTGTTAACCATCTCCTTGTTGGTCAACTCCTTATCTAGTGACGCTAACTCTGTGATGAGTAAAGTGAACTTTGCGTCCAATTGATCTAGCGTCTCGTTGGGCAGCAATTTGAAATGCTCAAATCTTTACATGGCTATGGAGAGCTTGTTCTCGTTCATCTGTGCTGAACCTTCACACACGATAGCTAACTTATGCCATATCTCTTTTGAAGTCTTCCATTGCTTGATCTTGTTGAACAATGCATCATTGTCTCCTAATGCTGAGTAGAGAGCACTTCGTCCAACATTGTCCAAGTTAGCTCTTTTTCTATCTTCTAGCATCCATTCTAACTTAGGCTTCTCGACATAACCATCTGGAGTAGCCTTAGTCGCTCCAGGGGCTCGAGTTATAACTTTCATAATTTGAATGAGGCCATCTGTAATTACATCACACATCTCATTATCACAAGAACATAAGTAAGCAAATGATCTAAGTTTCCATGAGTCATAGTTTGACTCAATCAACTTGGGCATCTTGTTAAAAGCCATGATATGAGATTAAAGAAAATAAAGTGACTAAGTTTAGAAAAATGGATCTAAACAAGTAGTTACGCTCGGAAACTCTTAGGTTTCTACTTCAACCGCTCTGATACCACTTGATGGTCCCAAATGGCATACGAAAGTGTAAAAGGGGGGGGGTTGAATAGATCCTGAAGTCTTGTTAGGTGCTTAGGAATAAATAACTTGGACTTAGTGATTTCAACGATTACCAAAGTAGGGTAATGTTTCAATCGCTTAATCAGGGTTAGCACAGCGAAAATGATTTTAGCTTAGTGTTCTCTTGAACTTGAATTAGTCGCTTAACCATTTTAAATGCTTTTCAAGATACAATATGCAAATGTGAAGTAAAGTAATAAAACAGTAAATAACACAAGATATTATAAGGTTCACTGGGTGATGTAATCCCAGCTACGTCCTTCTTCTCCTTTGCACTCGGAGGAATTCACTAGATTGATTATCGAAGAGTCACATAGAGATTTCTACAAAATAGATGAATGGGAAGACAATCTTGAGCTCCTTGATCACATAGACTTCAGCTCCAATAGAGACCTTCTTCAACAAGCTTCTCTCACACAGAAATGATGCTTATAGAATCAACAAACTTTCTCAGTCAGATGAAAGATGTTGAGGGTTTTGTCACGGGTTTGTTTGATGTTGGAAAGTTCAAACAACTTTGGATATCTCAATATGAGTGTAGGGTTTTTCTTTAAAGAGGTTTGAGATATCTATGACTGTCTTTGGAATGTATATAAAAACTTTGAAGGATTTGGCTATGGAGTTTGTAAGCTTTTCTCTCAAGTAATTCCAGCAAAGTTTCGACCCTTTTCTTGTGCATGTACGTGTGTAATTAGGGTTTGCTGGAGGGTATTATTTATAGAGGTTTCTTGGGATTTATCCGTTGGACACATGTAGGCGCGTGTTTCTCACGCAGCGCATTAAATAGTCCCTTTTCTGACATTCCTGAATTTCTGCTGGTTTTGATTGGACATAAGCAGGCTTTGGAAATAAATGTCCGTTGTTGATTGCATTTAAGTCCTCCATGACTTGAGAATTTATTTCAGGCGAATCTGATCCTTGATCGCTTGAGTCTTTTAGCGCTTGATTCAACAACCCTGAAATAGTCCTTTAGCGTTTGACAGACGCTAGGAACAAATCTTCATTTTCACTTGACTTCAGACGCTGAGCTTCAACTTCATCTTTGATAGACTCACCTAGAATTCTATCAGCGACTCGATATCAAATACTTAGTCTAAAATCTACAAAGATAAAATTACAAGCCCAATAAAATTACAGACTATCAAACGCTTATACAATTGTTCTATGAAAACATAAACTTACATTATTTTTCGGGTCAAACATAAAGTCCTATTCTTGTCATCATCAAAACATCTAACATGAAATTCCTAACATTATTGATTTGGTGCTGAGGGAGAAAGGGCAGAATACGGAGGCACTTGAAACTATTGTGTTGATGGAGGAGGCGCTTGATATGAACTCTGTCTTTGATGCTTAGGACCTTTTCCTTTCTTTTCATATCTTAAAAACTTTCTAAATCTATTTAGCAATGCTAACTCCTTTTCCTCACTTATATCCGACATTTTTCCCTTATTATCCGATTTACCCTTGATTGATGTTATTAGCACTCCAGACTCTATCACTGGACTGCTTACTACATCACTCGCTGAATTCAACTCAAAATCAAATGCTTTAAATTGTGAAAAAGCATTTTTTGGAGTTAGAAGATCCAACATGTTTGATTCTCTCATAGTTTTTGTTTTCATCAAAAATTTACTAGGAAGACTTCGGAAAATCTTAACCACCATTTCTCAATTTTGTAAATCCATGCCTAAAGATGTTAACTCCGTAACAAGAGCAGTAAATCTTATATCCAATTGCTCTATTTTCTCATTAGGCAACATTTTAAAACCATTAACCTTTCCTTGGCAATCGAAAGCTTGGATATAAGAATCTAGAGCAATTAGATATAAGATTTACTCCTCTTATTTCATGCAAAACATAATTTGCCCTGGCGGGGGTCGGGCATTTTAAGTAGGGTTGTGAAAAAACTCAATTGTATAGCTGTCATCGATCATGAAAAATCTTGCGACCCTCATCCTGACTCTCCTGGCGTCCCTTGGGTCATTAAGCAGACTACTGGCCACCAAATAGTCAATTATTTCATTCTTCCAGCTAAGTTCCTGAAGGCTACTAACAAGGCAAGGGACAATTTCTCAATTAGGGGGGTACCTAGGCTCGGCTCCTTAGAGTAGGTGGCTAACATAATATATGGGCTTGAGATCCTCCTGGTCGTCACGAACCAATACGGCACTAACAGCTTCCTGGGTGACTACTAGGTATAGAAAAAGTGTTTTTCCGTCAAGAGGCTTGGTGAGCAGTGGCGGGGAAACTATGTACTCTTTTAGCTTCTCAAACGCCACTTGACATGAGGCGTCCAACTCGAAACCCTTGATCTTTCTTATTGCCTTGAAGAAAGGCAACCCCTTGTTGGCCGATCGCGAGATGAATCTATTAAGGGCTGCAGCCCGCCCCATTAGTTCTTGCACCTCCTTTAGGATCTGGGGGGAGTTAGATCCAAGATAGATATGATTTTCTCGGGGTTTGCTTCTATTCCGCTTTCACTAACCATGAACCCCAGTAACTTTCCTCCACGTACCCCGAAAGTACACTTGGAAATGTTGAGTTTTAATTTATAGCACCTGAGTACTTCGAAGAACTCTTGTAGATCATGTACATGCTCTATTCCTCTCTTACTTTTGACTGGCATATCGTCAATGTATGCTTCCATATTCCTACCAAGTTGAGCTTTGAACATCTTATTCACCAGTCTCTGATTTATAGCGCCTGAGTACTTCGAAGCACTCTTGTAGATCATGTACATGCTCTATTCCTCTCTTACTTTTGACTGGCATATCGTCAATGTATGCTTCCATATTCTTACCAGGCTGGGCTTTGAACATCTTATTCACCAGTCTCTGATATGTGGTACCAGCGTTTTTAGACCAAAGGGCATAATGTTATAACAGAAGGTCCCTTGGTCGGTGATGAAGCTAGTTTTATCTTGATCCTCGGGTGCCAAGGGAATTTGATTATACCCTTGCCTTGCATCTAGAAATGTTAAGAGTTCACATCCCGCAGTGGAATCTATCAAATCGTCAATTCAGGGGAGGAGGTAGGAGTCTTTTGGGCATGCCTTATTTAAATTAGTGAAGTCTATGCACATCCTCCACTTCCCATTTGGCTTCGTCACTAATACCACGTTATCTAGCCATTCGGGGTGCACGACCCTTATGTAGTTTGGAGCCAACAAGTTCTCTATTTCTTCCTTGGTGGCTATACTTCTTTCTCACCCCATAGTTCGCTTGCGCTATTTCACAGGGCGAGCATCGGGGTAGACGTTCAAGTGGTGGCTCATGACCTCGGGGTCAATGTCATCCATATCTTCCATGCCCCATGAGAACACGTACGTGTTATCTCGGAGAAGATGCACCAGGTCACTTTCGAGGGTAGACCCCAAAGTTGATCCGATGTTGGTGGCTTTCTCAAGATTTCTCAATATTAGCTCTACTATCTTTATACTCTCGACTGCCTCTCCCTGAGTGTCACTTTCGTCCCTCAGGGTCTGACTTGGCTTCCCCTCTACTTAGGCTATCATATCGACCTCTATAAGCTCGCGCCCAACGTCAGGCTCCAAGTCGCTCCGCTTCCTCTTGAGCCAGGTGAGGGTGTTGGCATAATATTCTCTAGCCAACCGCCTATGGCCTACTGCTTCTCCTGTTCCCTTAGGGGTTGGGAACTTAACTTTTAGGTGGAAGGTGGATATAATAGCTCGAAAAAGGTTCAAGGTCGGCCTCCACAATATAACATTAATGCGGAGGGGGCTTTGACTGCCATTCACCTCCTTGGTTGCACGCTTAGGGAGTGTACCCGTAGATAAGGGTAGGGTCACCTCTCCATGAGCTTCTACCGTTTCGCTCATTAAGCCTATGAGGGGGGTATTCACCTTTTGGACCTTGGCCTCATCCATTGATAGCCGGGTCAAGGTGTCAAAGAAAATAATATCTGCAGAACTCCCACTGTCTATGAGAATTCTGCTGACCCAAAAATTGGCAATGGCGGCCGAGATCACCAAAGCTTCGTCTTGGGGAGGGGGGAAGGGACTTGGTTCTCCAAATCTCGGGCCCCGAACTTAATGCTTTGAGTCTCTGGCTCTACGTGATTGTCGGGTTTAGCTATGTCGACGATGACCACGAGTGACGTCTTCTGAGTGATCTTGAACACCCCTGCGGTAGGGTGTGGGATCACAACTGGCGTTAGCTGGGGTGCCAACTGATTACTGTTAGAGGGTAGCAAATTTGTACCTCCAGCACATTAAACGCCGTGTACTTTTCCCAGCGGCGTGGGGTTTGGAGTTTTCCCAGGCAAACCGCTGCTAGTCATCTTTTCACTCTTGGTACGGATTTGATACCTAGTCTGCATACTCAGTGATTGAACCGCTGTTCCCACAGACGGCGCCAAATTGATGATGATAAAAATCGTCAATCAGAAAGTTGTCACGTGAATTAACACATGGGGTGGAAAATCCGATCCAACTCACGACAAACTAGGTTGGGGGTTGATGAATGTATAGACTGCACTCACTTTAAGTGAGCTGCCTACGAATTGGTTGAACGGGGATCAAGTCAGTTCATAGTTCTTTATTAGAATTACTCTCAGACTTCGCCAATGTATTTTTCTGGAGAGAGTAGATAATACCCCATCCCAGCTCTTCTAAGATATTTATATGGAGCTGGTAATGGATTATGGGTCGTGGACTCAACTTTAGCAACAGCCCATCAGGCTTAGTAATATACTTTTTATTTAGCCCTTAGACTATTAAAATGGCCTAATTAAATTTAGGGTCATAACAACTTAGCGGGCCATAATTCCCAATGGGCCGTCAGCCCTTTGGACTTAACCAGCATATTAACCGCGGATTTGATCCACAGGTGGCGCCCTGGTCCGAGCCGAGGCATATTAATTACCGTAATACCTTTAGACATTTTTGGTGCACATCAATTTTTTTTAAAAAAATAAATTACCAATTTTAAAAATTGGGCATTTAATTATTTTTGCACAATATGACTTCATTATGGAGCTCATAGATTTTTTAAACAAATGTATTTTCTAGAACTCTTGTGGACAACTTTTTTCACTGGTACATCAATTTAATTGATCACAGTAATTGAAAGTGAGATGATTTTAATTTGAATTGTATAGGTAGAAAATCGTTTTAGTTTTTTTATTTGAATAATAACTTTAAATCAATAGCCTTGTACCGTCTTATAAGATTTTTTTTAAATATTAAATATAATCCTAGAAGATAAGTAGCTCTCAGATGTTAAGATTTTTTTAATATAAAACTAAGCACCCCCGACCTATGATTTTTTTAAAATGGCATATATCCGAGATAAAGTTTTAAAGTGAATGGTATTATTTTATTTTATTAAAATTATAAAAATGTTATTAAATAACTATGGTTTCTTTCACACCTTTTAAATAATATACATTATCAATGAATACATGCATATTTTACTTATGTGCATTAACAATGTTATTTCAAATAACTATGACAATGCTAAAAAAAGGAAAATGAATAAAGGAGGAAATTTCATCATAATTAATTGAAGGTATAATTGTCATTTTTATTTTGATAAATAATAAGAAATGAGTTTGGGTGTTATTAGCCTAAGTTTTGAAAATACAAGTGGATAATCCGTTATTTTTAATAACACCATAGGCATATGCATCTTTTCAATAACACAAGGAGGTAACATGCCTTTTACCCAAATATTTCATTGCGACTGTTAGATTAGAGAAAACTCCGTAACGAACTTATATTACTGAATAATATATTTATAGGGGATAAAGACAATAATTCACCCGAACTTTGCGTATTTTTACATTTTTTTGTCTAAACTATTTTTTGTTATACTTTTTTATCTCAAGTCCACAGGTTTTACACTTTTCTATCTATGAACATATTCATGCGGAATATTCCATCAGAGTTACTGTACATGCAACGGCGTTGGATAAAAAAGTGTAAAAAACACAAACTTTTGATAAAAAACTTTTAAAAAAGTAATTTGGATAAAAAAAGTATGTTTTAACTCTACTCCGGCGGAATATTCCGCCGGAATATGCCTATAGATAGGAAAATGTAAAACTCGTGGAGTTGAGATAAAAGAGTGTAACGAAAAATAATTGAGATAAAAAAGTGTAAAAACACGCAATGTTCGGGTGTATTATCGTCTTTACCCCTATTTATAGAGATACATGTATTTGGCAAACAAGAAACTCTAACTATAAATAAGTAACAGATATATATAAAGAAACATAAAGAAATCTAAATTAACATAAATATTAGAAAAACATTATATTATCTAACAATGACCTTATAAAATTATAAAATTGTTATTATTAATATCTTAGAAGCTTCAGTATTCTTTTAGTCACTTCTAGAGTTTCTTTTAAAGTAAAATCAATCATCTTATATATGTTTCAAAGCTAGACTTTTTTTTATAAAAGCAGAAACTCATAACACATTTCAAATAAGTTGAGCCAAACATATCAAATTAAATAATTCATCACATGATGCTTTCTAGGAATTCAATGATAGTTTTACCTCAAGTAATGAAGTTGGTGCACAATTTATTAAAATATCTAAACTTATCAACTATATTTCTTTATAATTTATTATTTCTCCAAATTCAACTTTAAATCGATAGACTCTCATAATCATTCTAACAGAGAAAGGTATTTTTGGGTTAATTGTGCTTCGTCCCTTGTGGTAAACACCTCTTGTCAAGATTATCAAGAAAGTGTCATCATTTTTCATCTTTAATTTCAAAATACTTCAATCACTAATTTTTGACTCAATCTATCAAGTATGTCCCTGACAATAATAGTAAAATAAAAAAGAAGAAGAAGGAAGAAGATGAAACTACTCTTCAAACGTTTTTTTTTTTTTTTTTGATTTGTCAAATAGAATTTGATTTAAGTTCATTTATCCAATTGTATAAATAATATTCAACCTAATCTTTTCCATTAAATTTATCTAAAACTATTATATTCTTTTTTGTCAAATAATTTCAGATAATTGAATTCAGGAATTTTTTTTTGGTAAGTAATTAATTTAGGAATCGAGACATTTAATTTTCTTATATCAAAATCACTTTATATTCTGATGAAGAGAATTAACTCCCAAGACTATCTGTACGCTATGTCAATTATCTGAAGACACTGCTCCAATGCTTTTTAAGATTGCCCTATTTTTGCTAGTCTCCAAAACAAAAATAGTATTTTTCTTATGACACTCCATCCTTACAAGGATAATTCTTTTATGCAACAATATTGGCAACTCTTTTTGGGAATATTTGAAATTCTTGAAACAGTGATATTATGACAAAACAAGATTATCAATAACTAGCTGGTTGGCAACAACCACTTAGTACTATTTCCAGTTTAGAATGCATATTGTCCACTGCGTCCCACGAAGATCATGTTCTCGAATTGGCTCCAACAAAAGCTTTGGTACAAACTCAACATTGATGGTTCTTTTTTCGCTAATCCCAGATCTTAGATATTGGTGGTATAATTCGAGACTCCTCAGATGAGTTCTCAGGTTGTTTTTAGATCCACATTGGTCACACCACATATAATGTAGCTGAAATTTGGGCCGCTCGCGAGGGTTTAAGTTATGCCGCTTCATTAGGTATTTCCTATTTATTGATTGAATCCGACTCATTTTTTCTTCATAATTATTTTAACAATGCATCTTCGGTCCCTCGTACCCACACTTTGTTCCAAGAGAGCTTACGGAGCTCCCGGGGGCAAATATAAATATTTAATATTTCACTTTACACGCATTTTCCAATGCAATAGCGATTTTTTTCTTAAGATAATTAATTATTGAAGAACAACTTAAAATGCAAGTTGTTGTACTTTATATTAACACAAATAATAATACTTCATATTTTGATAAATATTCTAACAAAAAGTTGTTTGTGGGCAAAAAACGGGAGCAATCATAATTCAAGATAATATAAAATTTTAAAATTTGCAAACCACATATATATAAAACATAGTACGAACCTATTTATTATATATAACTTCGGGCATTGAAAATTGTACTTCACGTATCTTCATTACATCGAACTCATCAACGATTGAGACGTTATTGAAAGTTTGAGCAATTTCTTTCTCAATGTAAACTAGTATTGAACTACTTAAAAAAAACATCTTCCATTTATTACGCAATCTCGTCTCAACAATTCTTATACTTGAAAACACACGCTCTTTTAGTGCTGTAGAAACTGGGAGAGTCAAAAGAAGCCGGATCGGTCTGTCTACAAGATAATAATTCATTGTGTTCCCCGTATTTAACAATACTTAGCATAGCTCTGTAGTTCGATACATTCCGCAAATGAATATTGGTTGAATATCAAACTCAAAGAGTTTCAATTGATACTTTATATGCAATTTCTCTTAATCATTGAAATCACATGTATAGAACTTCTCAACAAGTTCGCAAATATCGTTGATATTGAATGATTTGCACACATTTCTTTGATCTAAAGTTGAGCTAAGTCCCGAAAACTCTATTGCATTTTCATCGAAATGATTATTTATCTCCTAATATAGAATCTATGGTGATAGTGAATATATCGATTTAATAATGATGCTCCAATGTAATAGGATTGTCTTTATGTAGCGGGCTTCTTCCCGATCGACAGGTGTATTCAAGTTCGGGATTTCTATTTCACACTTCTCGTGAGAAAACTTCACCTTATCAAACAACTCATCCCATGATTTCAATATGAATTTTTGAATAAGCCCTCTTGTGTTCACAACTGCATCCTTTGCATTCAAAATATCACGAGACTTGCATTGTAGAATTGTAAAAAGAGCATCTGTCATTCCAATAGCTCAATTATAAAATGCAAGAAACACACAAACTCGAATGATGTCATTACGTCATAAGCTCAATCAAATATTATTCTAGAAGGTGAACTTTTATCATTCATAATCTAACTTAGTATAAGAAAAATTGGGTCAAACATATTAAGTAAGCTACGAAAGGACCACAAGTGAGAGCCCCACCGTGTATACCCTGGACATTGTACAGTGCCAACTTGAATTTTTCTCTTTATAGTTTCAAGCTCGTTAGTAGAGGTCAATTCAATGATCCTGATAGCTTGAGCAATTTGCAGCTGATCATGGTGCTTGAAAAAAGAATCAACTAAATTCATAACTACAAGCAAGTGTGAAAAGAAATGCTCGATGGATATAGTACTTTGCGCAGATGGAACTAATCTTAGTTGTAGTCCATGCGCTAAATAATTAACATAATATGCATCGGGATATTCATTCAAAATAAGAGCTTGCAAACCATTCAACTCTCCTCGCATATTAGTATTACTAGCACCATCATACCCTTGTCATTGAATATTTTCTACGGTAAGATTATTGTGAGAAAGAACAACAGAAATTTCTCTTTTCAAAGTAGAGTTTTTAGTATCATCTACATGAACTACATTAAAGAACCTTTCTCGAAGAAAGTCTTCTTTTTCAATAAACCTTAAAACAATGGCCATTTGCTCACTTTTTGACTCATCGCGATATTCATTAACAATAATAAAATACTTCGCATCACTAAAATCTTCTCTACTTAATTTTTAACTTTTGCTTACATAGATTGTTATGATCTCCTTTTGAATCTGAGGAGAAGTATAAAAAGCATTTTGAGGAGTATTTTTCAAAACAATGTAGTTGGTCTCATCATTGTAAGAAGCCGTGTGCCTTGTGATTTCTCAAAAAAATGCCATGATTATTCGAGTATGGGCATTCGTTGTTAGAATAATAATAGTATAGGTGTATTTATTATTCCCTTAGTTATTTATTTCCTTAGTTGTTTTTTTCCTTATGTCTCTTCCATTGTATTCTATGTAATCTCTTTCATTATCATTAATAAAGTTAAGGGAATTTTACCATAACATGGTACCAACCTAACTTTTCCTAGGCCTAGAAAATAACAAATCAGCCCCCCCCCCCTCCCCCCCAAATGCCGTTGCCCTCTTCCTCTACGCCGTCGGTGGGACCTTCCTCTTTCTCTAGGCCGTTGCTCGCCTCAATGCAATATTTTTTACTATATAGCCTTCTACAGCACTTCAATTCCACCACATCTAGAATTCTTGTGCCTCAAATCCGGTGTTCATCATCCGTTGATCGGCTTCTTTTACTTCACGGAAATTATTCTCCGTTATCTTCTCTCCTCCTATTTTCTATTTTTACGTTACGTGTTTCGCTCTTTTACGTCACCATAATTACTACACAAAAACCTTTTCCATCTTTTTAGAAGTTCAAAATCTCCTCCTAACTTATGAAGCTCGTGAAAACCGCTTCCACTCAAACCCATCCTCCACTGAGTCGGCCCTTTAGTCACAAAATTCCTATTAAAATTGAAACACGCATCGTGTTAATGGAAAATCTCGAGGTCGAGATGGTGTTCGGTCTAATGGTCGTGATAGTAATTTTAGCCATCAACAATTGGGCTTTCGTCAAAGTCCAAATTATCACATCTGCCATCAACAATCAAGTTTTTCAAATCAATAGGCCCAATTTTACAATCATGACCCATCCAACTTCAGCCCACAACACGCGTCCAGCTCTCCTTTAGCCCAGTAGTTTAATTCGGTGAATTGGGCCTCTTTTTCCCAGCCCAACACACCGCCTTGGTCCGCCTCTCCTTCCTTTGGCCCACTCACCTCTAGCGGCCCGCACCACACTCCTCATCCGAATAGGACCAGCAACAGCATCTTCGGCCCAGTACCAAATTGGCCCAATTCCAATGCCTGCCCAGCTCCAATTTCAGCTCAGTAATCCCCTACAGCCGGTCCACATGCACCACCGAAGCAATCCTTCTTCACCACCACTGATCTATCCTCTCTTTATCATACAATGACACTTAATCAACCGGATGATCAGTGGTACATGGACATCAAGGCTAGCTCTTACATGTCCTCTCACCAAGGCAATTTATTTAATATCGTACCTAGTCAAAATTCAAATTCTATAATTGTTGGTAATAATGCTGTACTACTCGTCCTTTCTATTGGTAATTCCATTCTCTCTTCTTCTTCTCATCCTCTGTCTCTTAATAATATTCTTGTTTCTCCTTCACTAGTTAAAAATCTCGTCTCTGTTAGAAATTCACTCGTAATAACTCTTGTTCTATAAAATTTGATCCTTCTGGTTTCTCTATTAAGGACCTTAGGACTTGCGAGCTGATTCTCTGGCGTGACAGTGACGGTGATCTCTACCCTTTCTCTGCATCCACTCTCACTCTCAACACTCTTCACTCTTCCGCTGCTCTTCCCTCTTCCATCTTGCATCGATGACTCGGCCATCCCGGTGTTTCAATTTTTAATTATTTATCTAGTCGAAACTTTATTAATTGTAAGAAGGATTATTCTCGAATCTTATGCCATGCTTGTCAGCTTGGTAAACACAAGCATTTAACTTTTTCTAGTTCTCTTTCCTCTAGTAGTGCTTTATTCGATGTTGTTCACTCTGATATTTGGACCTCCCCAGTCCCCAGTTTAAGTGATTTTCACTATTATGTTCTTATTTTGGATGATTTCTAGCATTTTTTTATGGATTTTCTCTTTACGTAATAAATCGGATGTGTTTAAATTTTTTATGAATTTCTACTCTTACATACATACTCAATTTAATTTTAAAATCAAATCTTTTCAATGTGATCATGGTGGTGAATTTGACAATAAACAATTTCATGATTTTTTTTTTCAAAAAATGGCTTAGTTTTTTGTTTTTCTTGCCCACACACTTCATATTAAAATGGCAAAGCTGAGCGAGCTATTCAAACTGTGAGCAACATCGTGCGCACTCTTCTCTTTCAAGCATCTCTTCCTTTTTCTTTTTGGGCCGAGGCCGCCCATATGGCCATCCATCTCTTCAATCTCCTTGCCACCAACATTCTTTCTTATCGCACTCCCTTTAAGCTTCTTTATCATATTTCCCCTACATATGATCATCTTCTTGTTTTCGGATATCTATGTTATCCCAATCTATCTTCCACCTCTTCTCATAAGTTATCCCCTTGCTCTTCTTAGGATGTCCCACAAATCATAAGGGTTTTCATTGTCTGGATCTGAGTACTAACAAGCTTATCATCTTTGGGCACGTGATTTTTGACAAAGACGTTTTTCCCTTTGCTGCTTCCTCTTCTTCTCTCGACACCTCCACTTATGATGTTCTCTCTTTCGATGATGATCCGCCTCCTATTATTTGTCTCACCCAATGCGGTATCTCTTCTCCTTCTCCTCCATCGGCGCGGCCACCTCCGGGATTCTCGATTCCCAACTATTCTCTTATTGCTTCTTCCTCCTCAAACCCCTCCACTGCTCCCGGTCTTCCTACCTATCCTTTTCCTATCTCCACTCACCCTATGACTACCCGTTCCAAATTCGGTGTCACTAAACCTCGTCAAATCTTTAATCTCTCTATCTCTTCTTCTATTCTTTCTCCTATTCTTCACTCATATAATCAAGCTCTTCGTGACCCTCAGTAGAAGTCTGCTATGGAATCTGAACTCTCTACTCTCTACTCCAATCAAACTTGGGATCTTGTCCCCTGGCCTTTCACTGTTAATATTGTTGGATCCAAGTGGATCTTTCGCCACAAATTTTGCTCTGACGGCACTCTTGAACTGTACAAAGCTTTTCTCGTTGCTCAAGGCTTTACTCAACAACTAGGCATTGACTACAAAGACACCTTCAGTGTCGTTGTTAAGCCTACTACTATTCGCACTATCCTTAACTCGATCTTTTTCGTTCCTGGCCTCTCCATCCGTTTGATGTCAAAATTACCTTTCTTCATGGTCATCTTTCTAAAACAGTCTATATGAAACAACCTCCTAGCTACTCTCATCCCAACTTCCCTAATCATGTCTGTCTCCTTAAGAAAGCTCTCTATGGTCTGAAGCAAGCTCCTTGTGCATGGCATCATCGTTTTGCCACCTATCTCTCGTCTCTCAATTTTGTCAGTAGTCGTGCTGATTCTTCTCTTTTCATCTATCATAATGGTCCCTCCACTGCTTATCTTTTGTTATACGTTGATGATATTGTTCTTACTGTTTCTTCGCCTTTTTTTCTTTCTCACCTCACTTCTCTTCTCTTTTTTGAGTTCGCCATAACTGATGTAGGTCCTCTCCATTATTTCTTGGTATTTCTATTTCTCGTTCTGCCTCTGGTCTTTTCTTATCTCAAGAAACATTTGCTCGTGAAATTCTTGAACCAGCCAATATGTCTAATTGCAATCCCACCTCTACGCCATCTAACACCTTATCCAAACTCTCATCTACTTTCTCTGCTCCCTTTTCTGACCCTACTCTCTATCGTAGCCTCGTTGATGCTCTTCCGTATCTCACTTTCACTCGTCCTGATATTTCTTTTGTTGTTCAGCAACTTTGTCTATTTATGCATGATCCCCGTGAGAATCATATGCATGCCCTTAAACGCGTCCTTCGTTATCTTCACGACACTCTCTCACACGGTCTTTCTCTTTCTCCCTCTAACACTTCTCATCCCATCTCCTATTCTAATGTTGACTAGGCCGGATGCCCTACTACCTATCACTCTATATCTGGATATTGCATCTTTCTTAGTGACAATCTTATATCTTGGTCTTCTAAGCGGAAACCTATCGTTTCTTGATCTAGTGTCGAAGTCGAATAATGTGGTGTTGCCAATGTTGTTGCAGAAACTGCTTAGCTTCGTAATCTTCTCCTCGAACTTCATTGTCCTCTTTAAAAAGCCTCTATTGTTTACTGTGACAACAGTAGTTATGTTCATCTCTCTTTTAATCCCGTACAACACCAATGTACTAAACATGTTGAATTGGATTTACACTTTGTGTGTCAAAAAGGTTGCCTTAGGTGAAGTACGTGTATTGTATGTCCCCTCTGATCATCAGTTCGCTGACATCTTAACCAAATTCCTTCCATCTACTCTTTTTAGTGCTTTCTGCTCCAGTCTCAACATTAGGTCTACCAACATTTCGACTGCGGGGGAGCGTTAGAATAAAAATAGTATAGGTGTCTTTATTATTTCCTTAGTTGTTTATTTCCTTATATCTCTTGCATTGTATTCTATATAATCTCTTTCATTATCATTAATAAAGTTAAAGGGATTTTAGCTTAACATTAATTGCATCCTCTAAAAGCTATACCTGAAATGCACTTAGCTTTGAAACATCAACTGAAACCTAGAGTTGAAGATGATTCTTTGCAACAAAATTCGAAGATTGTTTGTCTACGATCCTCTCAATATCTTGCAATTGGTTCATCAAATCATGACATTGTTTTATTGCTTTGATGTGCAAAGAATTGAGACCATTTCCTTAATGGATTAAAAACTTGCAATTTTTCCCATTGTTCGCTTTTTGCCAAGATTGACATCCATCAACAATAAATGCATTTGCCCCAAAATATGGATTTGGTTTGACCAAAAAAAACAACAACATGGAAGGCAATATGCAGCATTCTTTGAAGGTGAATACTCTAACCAATCGGGAAATAACTTGTAACAAACGAGTAAAAATCTTCTTCCGTGTGCATCTACATATTTGGGGAACTTTTTTGGAATACCTTGAAAATGACTGTCAAGTATGTACACGCGTCTAATTTTGTCTCATTTATCAAATGGATAACCTCATATGGATTTACGTAACCCAGGATCCTGTTCAATATGAAGAGCATTAGAATCTCGATCAATCTTTCTAACTTTTTTTAGAGAAGACTTTGGCAATGATGCTTCATCTTCTTGAGAATTTGGAACTCCATGATGGATATTATCCAAGTTGGTTGTTGAACTTTCAAGAACAACGGGACTAACATTGTATTCAAGACCTCATTTCTTGAATCTTGTTACTCATAGCTAGCCTATATAAAAAGTACTCAATTAATTATAACCTTAAACCAAAAGTATTCAATTAATTATAATGCTCTAACAAAAATATTTTATGTCCTAATTGTTTTATCGTAGTACTATACAAAATTATTATGTCAATAGAGAGCACCAAGCAACACCCCAATTGAAACAAGAATGTTTCTTTTTTCAACTCAAAGCATTATAAAAATAAAACGACTACATCTTATATTATATTAAATTGTCTACTTACTCTATCGCACTTTTCTCATGTCTCTACTCAAAGAAAATAAAAACTAATATCCCAGAGTATTTCCCAACATGGCTCCAACCCCTTACATTCATCCAATGCACCACAACAGAAAGTATCACTCCTCACTTGCCATATTTTGGCTACTAAATACCAAGCCTCACTTCACTTGGCCACTTTACAAAAGTATATACACCACTTACATTACACGACCTAAGAGATAAAAATCCATCCCTCACCACCACACCACATGGCCCCACCCCCTTAAACTATTAAATTTGCATATAGGTGTAAATTACTATTAGTTATAAGCATGTATCACTTGCTATAGTAATTTTTCGTTGTTCACTATTTTCTGGCTTTTTTTTTATTTTTTGGGTTATAACTAGACGATGTCATTTTATTTTATCTCAGTCATTAGTTGTCATCAATCATGTCTGACCCTTAGCCTTCCATGTCGCCATTCAATATTTATATTTTTTTTGGAATAATAGCACACCCCCTCAGTTATGGGTTGATGTGCACTTTGCCCCCTCACTTATTAAAATGTGCACTTTACCCCCCTTCACTTATCATAAAATGTGCACTTCACCCTCCCGGGCACTTCGGGCAGATTCGGGCACTTCACTTATCATAAAAATTTGACTTTTGTCCCTTGACTTATGTATTTTTATAAAATTTTGCCTCCTGAATTATGTGTTTTTCAGTGACGGACTTACATACAAGTCAGGGGGGCAGTGCCCCCACTGGATTTTGACTCATATACATTTTTTTTAATTTTAACTCATAAATTACACTAATGCCCCCACTCAAATTTGTAAATGCCCCCCCTCAATTTTGAATTATTTTTTTTTACCTTATAAAATTTTTTATATTTGAATTTCGCCCCCCCCCCTCTAAAGATCGAAAAATATCACGTTTTCTCCCTGTGAAAGACATTATTTGGCTAAGTCTATCCTTTACTAGCATTGGAACTTAGCTCAATCGGGCACTCCTTTGCTTAGATTAGACCCTAGGGCACGAACTATTGACTACTTACTTGAATTCCTAAATATCCAAATTTGATCGAGACTTAGTCTAACTCTCTTAAATCGTTATTTTGAGGTTGCTCCCCCCCCCCCCCAAAACCCAAAATTCGAGGTATAACGAAAAAGATATAAAAGTATAAAGTTGTAATTGGACCTAGTTCCTTATTACATTTTCCCTCATAATATAGCGTACCGTACCGCGGGAGGGCTTGTCCTTCGTCTATCCTAGCTCTATCGTTGGTACTCCCACTGACCTAAAATCCTAGATCCGCCACTGGTGTTTTTGTAGCACTTTGCCCCCTGATTTATGTGTTTTGTAGCACTTTGCCCCTGTCCGAAGGAGTGAAGTACACATTTTATGATAAATGAGGGGGTAAAGCGCACATTTTAATAAGTGGGGGGGGGCAAAATGCACATCACCCCATAACTGAGGGGTTGTCTGCTATTATCCCTTCTTTTTTTGTCACACATCAGTTAACGCGTGTGTTCATTTTAGCTTCGTTATTAACGAGTGTCTTCTCCCTAAAACCCTACAGTTACACGTCCTCGGTTGTTTTGCTCTGTCAAACAAACCAGCTTCAACAGGTGGATTGATGCTCTTAAAGTCAATTATTCCACTCACGTATGTCTACCTCTTTCTGTGAAGATTTCCCTCCAATCCTTAGAATCTAAATGTTCTATCAACCAAGAGCTTCATAGTGAAAGGGATCGGAAGTTTGCATCTGCTTTAATAGTTTGAAGCTTGGCCCATTGGAGGAAATTTGAAAATCTGTCGTTAAATTGAGCTCTATGCGCATTGGGTGCTCCTTTCCTTTGGATAGATTGAATCTTGGCTGATGGATTGAATTCTCAAATCCAACACTGATTTGAGCTATATTCGCGTGGAGCACTCTTTTTTTGTTTCTAATTTTCCTTGTTGATTAGCATTAATATAATTCAAACGTAAAAGAATGGTGTTAAATGAATTCATTTTTTCAATTTACAGGGGATTAGATATGAAGTTTTTGCTTGTGGAGAATTAAGGCTATCAACATCACAGATCATCGTCCGAAAGTTGGGTGGTTGTATTTTTGCATACTTTTGTTTCTGCTTGTGCTAATTAAATCTTTACTAGAGCTAATTAAAACTTTTTGCATACTTTTGGTTTTGCATGCAGGAAATCAACATCATAGTTCATCTTCTTCTGTTACTTGCCCTCTTAAAAATATAAACTCAGGAGAAAAGTAATTCTCATTATTATTGAAAGAACTAATTGTGTATTACGTTACTTAAAGGAATAAACTAAACAACTATATATAGAAACTAACAGAGACTACTTCTAAACAAGGAAGGACTCCAACAATCTAGTAGGACACTTAGCCGCCTTGAATTGGTTGACCATGATGTTGACTTTTATTTCTTGAGACTCCCCCTCAAGCCTGGTGTGCAAGTAGTAAACACCAAGCTTGCTAATTAGAAATTCAAATTGGGATTTCTACAATGGTTTGGTTAATACATCAGCTAGTTGTTGATCTGTTTTCACATAACTTGTTGAGATGCTTCCATCTTGAATCTTGCTTCTGATTAAATGACAATCCAAGTCTATATGCTTGGTTCTTTCATGAAAGAATGGATTAGAATAGATGTATAGGGCAGCTTTGTTGTCACAGTGTAGCTTCATAGGTTTTAAACAAGAGACACCAATATCTTCAAACAGTCTTTGCAACCAAGTTATCTCATATGAAGTGGTAGCCAAAGACCTATACTCTGCTTCTACACTGCTTCTTGAGATGGCATTCTGCTTTTTTGTCTTCCAAGATAGCAAAGAATCTCCCAGCTTAACACAATAACCAGTGAGTGACTTTCTACTCATAGGGCAGGTGGCCCAATCTGAGTCACTTCAAGCTTCTAGCTTTAACTCATTGCCTGATGAGAGTAAAATACCATATCCAGCAGTCCCTTTAATGTACTTAAGCACACTTTTCACAGCTTCCATATGAAATGTTTTGGGATAGTATATGAATTGACTTAAATTTTGCACAGCATAACAAAGATCAGGTCTAGTGGAGCTTCAATAGATAAGCTTCCCCACTAACTTTTGATACCTTGTCATATCTTCTAAAACAGGATCGTTTTCAGCTTTCAAATTCTTACTTTGATCAAACTCAACACTTGTTAGCGTAGTGTTAGGTTCAGTGGGCACACTGACAGGTTTACATCCAGTCATGCCTACATCTTTGAGGAGATCAAGAGCATATTTCCTCTGATTTAAAAAAATACCTTTGGAGGATCTTGCAACCTCTATTCCCCAGAAAGTATCTCAACTTTCCTAAATCTTTTATAAAGAACTTATTCTATAGAAAGGACTTTAAGCTTTCTATCATAATCAGATTACTTCCTGTGATAAGGATGTCATCTACATACACTAGTAGAATGACAATTTCAGAGTTATGAGTTTTAGTGAACAATGAGTAATCATTCAGAGACTGTACATAACCAGCAGAAACCATAGCTTCAATGAATTTAGCATTGCACTGCATTGGAGCTTGTTTAAGGCCATATAGGCTTTTAAGCAATCTGCAAACCTTGGTATTAGTCTCCCCTGATTGCTAAAGCCAGGAGGTGGAAGCATATAAACTTCCTCAACCAAATCACCTTGAAAAAATGCATTGATGACATCCTTTTGAACAATAGGCCAGGTTTTTTATAGAAGCAAGAGCAATGACTGATCTCACAGTGACCATTTTTCCACTGGAGAAAAGGTTTCAGAGTAATCCAGCCTTTCCTGTTGGTTGTAGCCTTTAGCTACTAGCCTTGCTTTATATTTATTCACACTGCCATCTGGATTGTATTTAATTCTATACACCCATTTGCAGCCTATAAGATTTTTTCCATGAGGTAAGGGCACTAACTTCCATGTTTTGTTAAGTTCCAGGGCTTTCATTTCCTGGGACATGGCATTTTGCTATTTAGGATGAAGAGATTGTGGTTTACACTCACTATCGAGAGCAGATAAGTAAGACTTATATTCATTAGACACATGTGAATAAGACACAAAGTTACTGAAAGGGTGAACTGTGGAAGAAGATTTGTGAGTAATAGTAGGACACAAGTAATCCATACTCCACTTAGGTGGTTGAATATCTTCTTAACTGAGTGTCATTAGTTGATACAACAGGAGAAGTTTGATGAGAAGTGATATTATCAGTAGGAATATCATCAATATCTGAATCTGAGTGGGTGTGTGGTTCAGTGTTGTGAATTGGATCAACCATAAACTCATAACTTTCTAGCTCAGGTATATCAGTATGAAACAAACAGGGTTTGGGATTGGTCACTAGAAAGGAAAAAAAATTCATGAAAAATAACATCCCTGAAATAGATAAAAGTACTAGTTTGTAAGTCAAGAAGTTTATATGCTTTCTGTCTACCTGAATATCCCATCAAAACACACTCTTTGGATCTGGGTTGAAACTTGTCAGATTGAGGAATAATTTTAGCATAAGACAAGCATCCAAAGACTCTTAAGTGAAGGATAGAGGGTTCTTTATTATATAGCACATAGAAGGGAGTTTTACCTTTGAGAAGAGGGGATGGAGTTCTGTTGATGAGGTTGGTGGCAGTTAGAGTATATTCACCCCAAAATCTCAAAGGAACATGAGACTGAAACATGAGAGATCTTGCTACATTGAGCAAGTGTCTGTGTTTTCTCTCTACAATACCATTTTGTTGAGGAAAGTAAACCACAGAAGTTTGATGAATTATGCCAAGTCTTTGAAAAGGATTAACAGCTTCTAAACTCAAGAACTCTTGACCTCCGTCAGTTCTAAGAATTTTAATACTGGCATTGAAGTGATTAGTAACAAACTGAAAAAAGTTTTTCAAGTGAAACAAAGCTTCAGACTTGTATTGTAAGAGAAAAGTCCAAGTAGTCTTAGAAAAGTCATCAACTACAGTGAGAAAAAATCTCACTTTTATATGTAGGAACTCTGTATGGCCCCCCATATATCAGCATGTACAAGCTCAAATATGTGAGAAGAAAAAGTACTTCTACTAGCAGGAAAAGTAGTTCTAGCATGTTTAGCTAAGGGACACACAGGTCAATGAATACTTTTGCTGTTTAAAGTACTTCCAATATGAGGTAACATGTTTAACTTGGAAAAAGAAAGATACCCTAGTCTTAAGTGCCACAGATAAGAACTAGAAAGTTTCTCAACTTTATTAGTACTGCAATTCATTGTTACATTATTGGAAGCCAAACTGAGTTTTTACAAGAAATCGGGGAATTACTACTAGCTAGCTTACTATTGAATGGCACAAAGTAATATAAACCATTTTCCACTCTACCAATTCCCTTTGTCTTCCTAGTCCATTGATTCTGAAATAGACAAAATTTAGGATGGAAACTCACAAAACAATTGTTATCAGTAGTGAATTTTGATATAGATAACAAATTAAACTTAAACTCAAGAATGTATAAGACATTTTTTAAGATTAACTATGAGTTTAGGTTAACATTGCCTACTTTAATTACTTGTGTTATGCTTCCATTAGGTAATCTAACTGATGCATCAAATTGTGAAGAAGAAGTAAACAAGGTAGAGTTGCATGTCATGTGCTCATTGGCACCACTATCTATAATCCATGTATTGGTTGTAGTGGATGCAAGAAAGCAGAAAAGGTTCATGATACTACCTGTCACAGAAGTGGTGTGATTAGCATCTGGTGCTTGAACAGAGGAGTTGCTTCCAGCAATCAGCTGCATGAGTTGTTGATACTGAGCAGGTGTGAAAAATGGAGTTTGTGATGGAGTGTTATCAGTAGTGCCACTTTCAGGATCATTTACAGCATTATTTGCATTGAAACTATTGTTGAAGCCACCCCCTATTATTGTTGATTCCACCATCTCTATTATTGCAATTATTGTTATCTTTTCTTCCCCTTGAACCACCTCTGTTGTTGTGATTAGCAGGATAGCCAATTATTTTGAAACACTGATCAGTAGTGTGGTTTTGAAGACCACAGTTGTCACACTTCATTCCAATAGGTTTCTTGCTAGACTGAGAAGTGAAACGTTCTCTATTGCTAGCGTTTTGACTTCTTGAACCTTGTCTTTGAGTATAGAAGGCAACAGATGGTTCATTACCAGTAATGTTAGCATGAACACCTCTTTGTTTTTCCTCATTTTGTAGCATAGAACATGCCTGAGTGTGTGTTGGCAAAGGCATCATCATGAGTATTTGAGACCTAACTGCTCCATAGGATTCATTGAATCCCATTAGAAACTGCATCATTTTTAGTTGTTGTGTGTACTCCTTATATTCTTTTGAAAAAATTGTGGATGTATATGGAATAAGTGACTCATATTCATCCCACAGTTTTTTCAACCTTGAATAATATCCAGTAATGGTGTTTGAACCTTGTGAAATTGTACTAATCTGCCTTAAGAGGCCAAACATCTCTGCACCAGAGGTTTCATCAAACCTTTCTTTTAGATCTTTCCACACAGAACAGGCAAAATCACAATAAATCACTCCACTTAGAAGTTCACTGCTCAGCACATTATGAATCCAAGATAATGCTAAAGTATTGCATCTTTTCCATTGTGAATAAAGAGGATCAGTAGACTCAGGTTTATGATATGTGCCAATGATGAAAACTAATTTGTTTTTGGCTTCTAAAGCCATAATCATCTGTTGACTCCATACCTTATAATTTTCTGTTCCTTTCAAGGCTTCAGAAACAAGTGTTATGTGAGGTGAATCAGATGGATGGAGATAGAGAGGGCTTTGAATTCCAATCACAGGTTCTGTAGATTCATCCTTGATTCCTGATGTTGCTTCAGTTTCTTTTGATTCCACCATGATTGAATGCAGTCAGATCTTGACCAAGATTTGCGATGGAATTTGATCAAGAATTGAATTCGATTTGAATGAATTGATCCAAGAATGAAGGATTATACGAGAAAAAAACGCTGCAGAAGATAGAAGAAATTGCCAGAAACGATCGATACGAATGAAGATATAAAGATCTTCAATGGTGTTTTGAAGATTTTGAAGATTTCTGGAAAAAAATTGCAGAAAAGCAATTTGAAGATATGATGATATACTAGAGAATATATCTTCAATTTTGAAGATGATCTTCAGGATTTGAAGATGTAAAGATAAGCTGCTCTCTTGATTTGAAGAAAAACAAGAACAATCAGAGATTGAAAAAATTAGGGATGGCTCGTGATACCATCTTAGAAATATAAACTCAGGAGAAAAGTCATTCTCATTATTATTGAAAGAACTAATTGTGTATTACATTACTTAAAGGAATAAACTAAACAACTATATATAGAAACTAACAGAGACTACTTCTAAACACGGAAGGACTCCAACGTTGTAGTAGGACACTTAACCACCTTGAATTGGTTGAACATGATGTTGATTTTTTATTTCTTGAGATGCCTGCAACTTCATCTCGAGTGCTTGGCTTAGTTTTGATATCAATAAAATACATTAAAGATAAGCTTATTATTGAAACATCTATATAAGGATTTGTAAATAAAATTATGAATCTAAATGTTACAAAACATATCTAATCACCGGTGTTTCTTGATTAGATATAGCTATGAAATGATTGTGAATATATGAATAGGGACATAATAAAAAACTGAATTAATATATAATTTATAGAAAGTTGAGTAGCAATTATATGAATATATAAATTGTTTGATTTGCAGTTAAAACAACGGCCTGATCGAGCTTCAACTTAGGAATATTTAAATTATTTTTCATAACTCAAATCGCATCCTTACCATTTATTTTCCCTTCAACTTGGATCAACGGTGTGGTTGAGTGGTCTATACAAGATCTACCCTTACCATTTCTTTTCCCTTCATCTCTGTTACTCTGCAAAAGTCCCATACTCCCATTGTTGAAGTAAATTATTGTCTCATATGATTCCAAGCTTCTTATCTCTCAGTCTCTCTTATAGGTTTCCTAACTTTTTTCAATCAGTCTTATAGCTGTCCCAAAAGATTATTTTAATTACATTTTTTTTTGTTCTTCTTATGTCCCAGTTCCTAGTTCTCTTCTTATAAGATGTTTATGAGCTTATAAGTTCTTTACAAGTGTTGCCTTGTATTAGATTGATGTTTCTTTATGGAGTATAATTTAGATCATTTAGATTGATGTTTCTTTATGGAGTATAATTTAGATCATTTTTCTTTATCTTAGTATAGTTATGCAGCCAAATGAGGAATTTTGACTTTCTTTTGCAGTTTGGGACATGTATAGTTATGAAGATGAAATAATATAATATGTTAAACACATGACTCTGGTCTTCAACTTCATTTAAGTTTTTCAGTTGTCATTAGTTTCTAACAAATTGATAGCTTCAAAGATATTAAAATTTTAACATCTCTTTGTTGTTTAATCAAAATATCCTTTTACCGTATTTCAAATGTGTTTGCTTCCTTGTTTTGATGTATGTTATATATTAACCCAAACACACGTTATTTCCTGACAAGTAATTATTGTAATTCTTGGGGGTTTGCAAAATTTGCATGACATAGCTTTTCTGCACATTACAATAATGACTTGCTCTCCAGTATGTATTGTATATGTTAGCCGTCTCAAGAACAAGTTTATTGCTTGGGAGGTAAAAAAGTTATCATCACCTTTTTTAATTTGGATTCTGAAGAAATACAAATTATATTGTCAGGAAATTTGAGTTGTTTGATGCTATGCATTAGTTGAGTGCGTTATATTGGTCAGAAGATAAAGACGGAAATTCAGGAAAATAGACATTGGGTGAAGCAAATCTTGTTGTTATATTTATCTTTTGTTGAGGGTATGAGGGGTCTAAGTGGAGTTGTCAACTTTAATGATTGCTATAAAGCTATAATTGCTTTATGCAGCATTACTGTGTTTGTTTATAATTCGTATTATCTGTAACTTAGACTTTTACCTAGCTGCTTTTGTTTATGTCTTTCCAAAGTTCATTCTCCATATTTATGCACCAGGGTGAGATTGATAATGGTGTTTATGAGGGAGAGTTTACCAGAAATTTGGAGAAATTACCATTGCATTCTATTTAAAGAATTGCAATATCTTGTTGACTTATTTCTATATAATGGTATAAATTCAGTTGATGTGCTCCGTTTTACATGGGAAATTGAGGTCTAAAATTAATAGACACTCGTATATTAGGATGTTGAAATTGTAGTTGTGGACAGAGCAGTCACAAAGGTAACTTTCATCTTTAAAGTTTTATTAAAACTCCATGGTTTACTTCTAGTATCTTCTATTTCTACTTGGGGTGCATACATGGATACCCAAAAAGTTTTCTTTTGCTATTTTTAATTGTTGCAACGAATCTTTTGAGGAGGGAATGATATTCTCTAATTGGATTAGACAGATTAAAAGAATCACATCAGCTGAAAAAGTGTGTTGAAGTAATAGAAGCATGTCACTATAAGAATTAGTGTGACTCTAAGTTTTGAATATTGTCTCTTATCTTTCCTTTATTTTTTCGCATTTGTTCTGTTGTTGTTTGTTGTATCTTTTACATCTGAAAAAGTCAACTTAAGTTTCTTTGAGCATGTTCAACTTGTTGATTAGGCAAAATTTTGAAAGAAAAGTCTAAGCAATAATGCTCAAACTTGCAGTTAGACTCACCTAAATTTGATTCAACTCTTTTAACTGACTAATTCAATGCTTTTTGTTGGTCTCAAATGACATACGAAAATCGTCTAGAAAGGGGTGGAGGTTGAATAGATCCTGAAGTTTTATTAGACTTCAAAAAATTTTGTGCTACTTAAATGCTTTGAACGCTTGGGAAGCAAAGCGCTAGAATAAAGATAACTTAGACATAGTGATTTTTAGCAATTACGAAGGTAGGGTAACGCTTAGACCGCTTAACCAAAGTTAGCACAGCGAAAATAATTTTAATGCTTAGCGTTGGGTTTTGCCATTAGTCGCTTAACTGATTTTAAAGCTTTTTAAAGATAATATGCAAATGATAAGGAAAACAATAAAACATTAAGATAAATGTCACAAAACACAAAAAGTTCACTGGGTGATGTAATCTCAGTTACGTCCTTCTTCTCCTTTTTCACTTGGAGGAAATTCACTAAATGATGATTAAAGTCTTCACACAGAGGACTTCTACAAATGATGAATAAATACGAAGATGATCTTGAGCTCCTTGATCATACAGACTTCAGCTCTACTTGAGATCTCTTCAACAAGCTTCTCTTATTCATAAATATTGCTTGATTCACAACTTCTTTCTCACACAGATGAAAGAGGTTGGAGGATTTTTGTCACAAAGGTTTGTTTGATTTTTGGAAGTTCAAACAACTTGAGATATCTCAATAATAGTGAGGGGTTCTTTTTTGGAGGATGTTTGAGATATCTGTGACTGTCTTTGGAATGTATGAAAAGCGTCAAAGATTTGGCTATGGAGTTTTTAAGCTTTTCTTGGAAGGATTTCAGCAAATTTGGACGAATTTTTCTTGTGTGATACTTGTCTTATTAGGTTTTATTGAAGGGTACTATTTATAGACTTTTAGTGTGAATTGGAACTACGAATAATGAAGCGATTGCGCAAGAAACCTTTGATCATCAAGAAGCAAATTGGAACTTAATTACTGAAATTACTGTATTATCTAATTCTAAGTTAAATCAATCGATAGCGGTGTGAATTATGAATGAAAATACTAAATAACAATTACCAACTAATGAGAGAAATCAACTTTGAATTTAAATCAATGAGAAAAGTGATTAAGGCATATGATTCAACCAATTATTCAATTTGACTATGATTTTATCTTACCGGATTATTAGATTGACTAGGTGAAGGTGAAATTCCCTAAATTACTTACTATCCAATCTCTTGGTATAGAAATTCTATTTTTATTAACGATTTTTATATCTCTATATGAAATTCGAATTAAGAAAAACGCATTACAAAGATTCATGGAATTTTCCGTTTTCACTGAAAGCCCACACAAGGAAATCGAATCTATCTCTAGTCAATTTTACGTTGTGGTGTTTAATACCTATATGCATCCCTAGTTTATCTCCTCTCCGTCTCAAAACTAAGCACAAAATCATACGATTGCCCCCTCACTTATGTGTTTTGTAACACTTTGCCCCTGCCCGAGCTGTCCGAGGGGGTGAAGTGCACATTTTATGATAAGTGGGGGGGTAAAGTGCACATTTCAATAAGTTAGGGGGCAAAGTGCACATCACCTCATAACTGAGGGGGGTGTCTGCCATTATCCCAAAATTAAAACTCCCTAATAATGTTTCTTGATAGATTTTTCTTGAATTCTCCTTCTTCGTAGACAAAGATGGACTATCCTCGCATTCTTCTTCTTCCCCAGAATTCTATCAACCCTCTTGGTGTGTTTCAAAGTGTCAACCCTCAAAAGTGGGCAGAAGTCCCGAATTTGACCTACAAATTGTGTATTTATGGTTGCTAAAAATAACTCGTAGCCGTAGCTAAAGAGTTGGTAGCCACGGCTAAACTCCGATTTTCATGGTTTGTGCCTATTTTAGCCTTGGCGACTTCATATCTTCAAAGCACTAAGGTTCCTTCATGATCATCGTGGCTAAGGGTCATTATAGTCGTGGCTAAAGGTGTATTTTGAGAAATTTTTTGATCTTTTCACTCTTTTTTGCTCCAATTCTCAAATAACCTATAGAAACACAACTAATCATAAAATGAAAGCATATGTGGCATAGATAAACTTAAGAATGCATCAAAATTCAAGAGAAGAGGCGCCTAAAAGGCTTAAAATACGAGCTTGTCATATACCTATCTAAGTAGGCGGTTCAGTTCATGTGCATGCCTAGGTACGTATCAGTGTAGCAATAGGCGCGTGCAATTCACATTGAAAATTTTAAACGATTTTCAAAAAGTAACTGCGGACTTCAAAATTTATTACCAAATGTAGTTACCCAATATATCGTTCCTTTTCACATCCATCTTTATGATTAAATGGATCGGATTAAATGTATTTACATGTGGCCATTATCCGAGCATATGAGAGGTTACTTTTTGCCATTTCATTTGAATACTCCAAATTTTACAAAAAAACTTTATCTCTTTCATATTCTCCTCTGCAAAAGTTTTCTAAGGCAAAAAGAATTGTTTTTCTCTCTCTCAAAAAGCTCAACTTCTTTTCAACATTGGTGCCACCAAATCTTCAAAATCTAATGCTGCAAAAACCTCCTAGTCCAGAAAAGATAAGCCGATGACTGTAAATGCAAGTTTCCTGGCTAACTGGGAATACCTTTTCGATAATCAAAACTTTCTGATGAGAGAAATTCTTCCTCTCGTTGAAGAACCGGACTTAGGACTCTTCTTACTTTTCATTCCTTGATTCACGCAGATGAAATCAACTTCTTCTTCAAGAATGTCGTCATCCCCGATGATGGCAATTCCATTACCTGTATTTTTCCCTTTGATTCTAAACCTTTTGTACTTTCTCCTCAACATCTTGCTAATCTACTGAAACTACTAATTGCTGAATGTAAAGTTGAAGAAGTCTCAATGGGTATTGCAACTAAAGTATGGGAAAGAATCAAGAAGGACAATATCGACGCCGCGTATGAGCTAAATTTCAAGAAAAACGACATGAAGGGTGAATACACCATCATTGTCGATCTCCACGTTAAAATGATCGAGTGCAGAAAAGGATCTCTCGACAAGATTTTTCATATTCAGTACAGGATGATGATTGCCATCCTGAACAAGATGAAGGTTAACTGGGCTTTTTATGTTTTCAATCGCTTCAAGGAAGCAATGCAAAAATCAGTTATTCCGAAGCCCTATGGGATCTTGCTAAGTTTCCTGCTGAGTGCTAGCGGATTCATCTCTTCCACTAGAACTAAGCTTCCAGCGCTAAAATTTTACGGTAAAAAGATGATAGGTGAACTGCTAAACCCTAAGAGACGAGGTGGTGCAGCTATCCCTAAAGTAGAAAAAGAGTGACTTGTCGCAGAAGCAAGACTTCAAGGTGATGATGAGGAGCAAGCGACTTCCTCATCAGATGAGCCTGAAGAAGAGGTCATCAAGCAACCTAAGAGAAAGGTTACGAAGGCTGACGCTGAGTTGTCCAAGAAGTCTAAGAAGCCCAAGAAGAAGAAAATGAATAAATCCCCTTCTCTTCCTTCGGCCTTTGAATACTTTCCAAAGATCGAGGAAGAAGAAGAAACAATAGATGAGGTTGTGCTGCTATCCAGAAAGCGCACACCATCTTTCACACATAAGGCATCGACAAGCTCTCCAGCTGAACCGGCACTTGAAAAACCTTTGAGTTCCCCTCCTCAAGAAGTAGTCGCCGAGCCTGAAGCTAATCCATCTTCAGACGCTGACTATCTTAGCGATCAGGGTAAGTACTTGTAAATTTACAAAGTACATTATCCTTCCTTAGTTAGGTATTTTATCTAATGCTGGGATTAAATTATTTCAGCTCTTAGTATAGCAAGAATGCAAGTAGCAATTGATGAACTCGCTAAACGGAATAATCTAATTTCTATTCCAGAAGCTCAAGCGACTTCAGTTGACAAAAGTCCTCAGGGTAAGCATTTTTACCTTTTCGGTAGAATTTCTACTAAGTAGAAATTCTCTTGTCTCAAATGCTTTTGTGTTTCAGCTCAAATTTTGGCAAATGATAATGCACCTCCTTTCCCTTCCGAGGTTGATTTAAAGTTGGATGTCTATATGGCAACAGTGGTGAAAATTGCCAAAAAAGCAGAAAAGGTCCTTCTTGACGTTGAGATCTCTCCAGCCAGGGAAGCGAATGCAGATGCTGAGCGGTCGACATAAGTGGCCCTAATTATCCCCACTCCAACTGATTCCCCTCCTCTAGTGGTGGATTTCTTTCCAAGAGGCTTTGAAGAAAATCTTGAATATTATTATGCCTGGAGAGAAAACACCCTTTGCCAGATGATTGAAATAGAGCTTACTTCTCAGACAGCGCTCCAAAATTCTTTTCTTTCAAGAGTTCACAAATCTGAGACATGTGAATCGCTAGCATCTCTAGGACTCAAATCAAAGAAAGAAATGCTCACTGGACTAGAGTATCTAAGCACCCCAGAAAGCAATTTGGCAGAGTTTGAGAGCAAACGCTTTCCAGAAGTAGGTAAAAGTGAAGCCCGCAACTTTCCTTTCCGCCGCACTCATGTCGAGATCAGATATCCTCATATGGGCAACTGGCTAAAGAACCCAGATGAAGCGACGCTTACCAATGGGTTATTCTGCTTTGCCAAAAGTTGTCCATTCTGTTGCTAATAAGTCTTCTCCAAACCCCTTGCGATTATGGAAAGAAAAGGGTGAAATGTTTAGAAAACAACCCAATCCAATCAACAAATAGGTTGAAGATGAAGCCCGAGAAAAGAAAGATTCAAGAAGTTAGTCGGGGCCAAGAAAGATAGACAAATAGCTGAAAGACTCAGAAGACACTGGGTGATGGACACATCGAGATGGGCAGAGGATTTTGTACTCCACTTTCATATGCTTAAATGTCCTTCTCTCTTTGACTATGGAATCGGGTACATGCACCGTGGTTACGCTATTTTTCTGCTCCAAACGCGAAAACCGCTAGTGGGAAAGGTTATCGACTTGCCTTATTTTCGACAAGGCATGGAACTATACCTTCGGCATCAGCTTTTTCAGATTGTCAGAGAGAGTCGCTTCGAACCTCAATAATAATGCCTCCACCAGCAAGCGTGATAAAACGCCAAGGCCAAGTGAAGTGCACATGCGCCTAACTTTTGAGCATGCCGAGTTCCACAGAGATAGAAGAGAAATCGTTGAGAAGACATCACATTCAACTAGTATTTTGGTTTTATCGAATTCAGAGGCTAGAGTATCTTCCCTGTCTTAATGTGTGAACAAAACATCCAAGTGGCACAGTATATCTCTCTTATTCAACCAGTGGATGAAGCACTAGCTCAGGCCCTCATACTGTTTTTAATGGACTATTTCAGATGTTATATCTCAGGTGTAGAGATTTCAGAAGAAGCTAACCTAGCGTTCAGTATTGATCAGTGCGAAGACGCTCTATTCTATATCCCACAGACCTTCTACATAAGTTTTAGGCATGTTATGGAAGCGATTGGCCCACTCTGGGTCATCCCTCTTCAAAAACCATCTCCTTCTGTGGTGATCACAGAAATGTAAGTGGATGAAACTCCTATTGCTGCAGACGCCCAAATGCCAAATGCCTCAAGCGTTCCAGTAGAAAAGACACCACTTGAAACCCAAGTTGCGCAAATTGACGATGCAACTCAATCTATGGATGAAGCCATTCAAGAGGTCATCGAGGATCCGGAGGAACCATTAATTCGTGATCCGACCAGAGGCAAAGCCACGGTCTCTAGCTCTTATGGATTAATTTCATCTCTAGAGCCTTCCTCCTCTTCTTCCGAGTCAAATTCTGAAAGCGACTAAGAGGATAAAGACCTCAAGCAAGCGATTCGGAACTCTCTTACTCGGATTCAGGGTTCCTGCTCTAAAATCATTGAAAATGATATTCAACATATCAAGCTTGCATCTGAAACCAGAAGTCGAGACATAGCCAATTCAGCGCTTAAATGCAGCGCAAATGTACTTGATAGTATGGTGCCTTTAATTGAGTGATTGTCTACCTCGTTCAACCAGTCGCTGGCTTAGAATGCCACCGCAGACGCTGAGTGACATCTCAGATATGATACAACCAATTCAGTCGTAGCGACTCAGGTTGTCGAGCTAGTGGAAAAACTCAAGATTATGAATACCCACATGGCCGCTATTTGATTAGCGCTAGATGATGTCAAGAAGGGGGAAAATGATAGTGATCCAAAAGCTAAATCCAAAGAAGCTAAAGCCTCTAAGTCAAAAATAGATAATAAAAATTGGCACGCAATGTTTCAAGAGATAAAAGAACTTAAACAAAGAGTGACTAAAAAGCGCAAGCTGAGGCGCTTCAGGTAAAGGTACAGGCTCCCCGATATCGATATTGATTTTCTCGAAGGCATGGGGTTTTACCCTTTTGCTGCTTCTCTAAATAAGCCGATAAATTGGAAGCCTTCAAATGACTGGGTCCAAGATCTATACCATGATCTTATTTGGACACTTGGAATTCAACCGAAAGAGTGGGTTGAGAGGTTGCTAGAGCTTAACCTTAGTGCCCAGAAAAATCGAGATGACTACAACAAAGAATATCATACAACTGTGATTGATATTGATATAGTTCTTCTTGAGCTAGCAAGTTAGATTTACCAAGAAGAATAGCATGAGGCATCTAAGGGTCAAAGAAGATGATAGTTTATCTTTGTAAAAAAAAATTTGTATCTTCTGTCACTTTACTTATTTCAGTGCAATCATTGTATGCTTTTAAAAGACTATATATATGAATGAATGATTGAACGCTGACATCTTGTTGAAGCTAATATAACTGTTAGCTAACTCAACTAGCTTTCTAAACGCTAACTTATAAACATCTTTTGGCTTTTGTCTAACTCTTAAAATTATAAAAAAGTTAAAGTCTTGACCTCATCAAAAAGAGGTAAATTGTTAGGAAATTTCATGTTAGTTGTTTTGATGATGACACAATAGGATTTTTTGTTAGACCCCAAAAGAATGTAAGTTTATACTTTCATAGAAAACACGTATAAACATTGAAAGTTTATTAATTTGATAGGCCTGGATTTTTGTCTTTATAGATTTTAGTTGGATATCGAGTCGCTGATAGAATTCTAGGTGAGTATGTCAAAGATGAAGTTGAAGATCAGCGTCTGAAGTCAAATGAAGATGAAGATTGTCTTAAGCGTCTGTCAAACGCTAAAGACATTTCAAGAATTATGAATCAGCGTTCAAAGCTACCAAGTGATCAAGAGATCAGATTCACCAGAAATAAATTCTGAAGTCATGAAGGACTTAAATGCAATCATCAACGGGCATTTATTTCCAATGAGAAATAAATTTAAATGCATTAAATACTTGATAAGAGCATTAAATGTGATAAGGATTTCTTGCATACGGACAAGCCACCATTGACTAGACTGTCAGAGTTCAAAATCTGCCATATCCAATCAGTGCAACAGAATTTCAGGAATGTCAGAAAAAGGAGCTACCCACTCGCCGAGTCATAGACACGCGCTAGCATTTGCCCAAAAAACAATTCCCAAGAAAAGTCTATAAATAGTACCTTTCAGAAAACCCTAATTTACTAAGAATTGCACAAGAAAAATACGTCTAAACTTTGCTGAAATCCTTCCAAGAAAATCTTTCAAACTCCAAAGCCAAAACCTTCAAGCTTTTCATACATTCCAAAGACAGTCACAAATATCTCAAAAATCTTCCATAGAAGAACCCTTCACTATTACTGAGATATTCCAAGTTGTTTGAAAGAATCAAACAAACATTTGTGACAAAACTCTCCAACCTCTTTCATCTCTGTCAGGAAGAAGTTGTGAATTGAGTGAGAGAAGCTTGTTGAAGAGATCTCAAGTGGAGCTGAAGTCTATGTGATCAAGGGGCTCAAGGTCATCTTTGTGTTTATTCATCATTTGTAAAAGTCCTCTGAATGAAGACTTTGATTATCATTTAGTGAATTTTCTTCGAGTTCAAAGAAGAAGTAGGACGTAGTTGGGATTACATCACCAATTGAACCTTTCATATCTTGTGTCATTTATCTTACTATTTTATTGTTTTACTTATCATTTGCATATTATCTTTAAAAAAACTTTAAAATCAGTTAAGCGACTAATTAGCAAAGCCGAACACAAAGCATCAAAATCATTTTCGCTGTGCTAACCCTGATTAAGCGATCTAAACATTACCCTACTTTGGTAATTGCTAAAATCACTAAGTCTAAGTTATCTTTATCCTAGTGCTTAAAACTAGCGATTTGCTTTCCAAGCGTTCAAAACATTTTAAGAGGCACGAAAATTTTTGAAGTCGAAGAAAACTTCAGGGTCTATTCAATCCCCCCCCCCCCAGACCTTTTTTCGTATGCCACTTGGTACCAACATACATTTACACACACACACATATATATATATATATATATATATATATATCAATATATATATATATATATCAATATAATTAACTACCCCACTAACTATAAATCAAAATTATTTTATGTCAAATCAATGTTACAATTTTTTATTCTACTTATATCTCAATAAAAAGAAATATATGATCTAAACATATTCTCATTCTCATCACGTATTTTTGTAAAGAAATACACACAAAATTACATTCATCAAAATATATTTTTATTTTCAACTTATAAATTAACAACTCATCTAAATATATTTTCATTTTTAACACGAAAATCAATAAAAGTTTGAAAACTTTCTTTTCTACATTTTTCAACTTGAAAATTGAGAATTGGAAATGAAAATAATATCATACAAGCCCAAAGATTTCCAATTGATACTTTATACGCAACTTCTCTTTGTCATTGAAATCATAAGGATAGAACTTCTCAACAAGTTTATAAATATTGCTGATGTTAAATGATTTTTATACATCTCTTTGATCTAAAGCTTAGCTATGTCTTTGCAACTCTATTGCATTTTCATCGAACCGATTATTGATCTCTTATAATATAGAAAGTATAGTGATAGTGAATATATCGATTCAATAATGATGCTCCAAGGTAATAAGATTGTCGTTATAAAGTCATCTTTCCGATTGAGGTGTTGAATTCGAGTTCGAGATTTCTATCTCATGTTTCTCGCAAAAAAGCCTTTGTCTTATCAAACAACTCATCTCATCCTTTCTCTCTGAAGTTCTGAATAACTCCACTTCTATTCACAACTGCATCCATTGCATTCAAAATATCATGAGACTTGCATTGTAGAATTGCACAAAGATCATCTGTCATCCCCAATAACTCAATCATAAAATGTAAGATAAACACAAGCTTCAATGATGTCATTACTTCATACGCTTCATCAATTGCTGATCCAGAAGATGAACTTGTTTTTATTTATAAATCCACTTAATATAAAAAGAATTGGGTCAAACATACCAAGTAAATTATGAAAAGACTTCAAGTGAGATCCCCACCATGTAACACCTGGACGTTGTATAGTGCCAACTTGATGTTTTCTCATTCTAGTTTCAAGCTTATTAGTAGATATCAATTCTATCCTGATAGTTTGAGCAATTTGTAGCTTATCATGGAGCTTGGAAAAAGAATCGACTAAATTCACAACTACATGCAAGTGTAAAAAGAAATGCTTGATAGATATAACACTTTGCGTTATTGCTATTAATATTTGTTGTAGTCGATTCGCAAAACAAGGAACATAATATGCATAAGGACATTCATTCAAAAAGAGATCTTGCAAACCATTCAACTCTCCTTGCATATTACTAGCACCATCATACCATTGTCCTCTGATTTTTTCGACAATAAGATTATTACGAGAAAGAACAATGGAGATTTTCCTTTTCAAGGTAAAGGCTTTAGTATCTTCTACATAACTATATCAAAGAACCTTTTTCGAACAAATCCTTCTTTTCATAAAAACCTTAAAAATGGTCAATTGCTCCCTTTTTGACTCATCTCGAGATTCAACACATAATTTATTTCTTCTCTACTTAATTTTTGAATTTTGATTGCATAGATTGATAAGATCTTCTTTAAATCTGACGAGAAGTATATGAAACATTTTGAGAAGTATTTTCCAAAATAATGTAGTTGATTTGATGAAGCTGTGTGATTCATAATATCTAAAAAATTGCCAGGATTATGCAAGTTCGGGTGTTCATTATGTCCACTGAAATCTACACCCTAAAATGCACGTAACTTTGCAACATTGACGTAAACCTTGAGTCGAAGATGATTCTTTGCAACTAACTTGGAATGTTGTTTGTCTACAATCCTTTCAATATATTGCAATGAGTTCATTAATAATGCCATAGTTTCACTACTTTGATGTGAGAAGAATTGACACAATTATCTTCATGGATTAGAACTTGCACTTTTTCCATTGTTCACTTTTTCCAAAGATTGAAATCCATCAATGATTAATGCATTTGTCCCAAAATTTACATTCGGTGTGACAAAAAGAAAACTTGGAAGGCAATATGCGACATTTTTTGAAGGAGAATACTCTAACCAATCGAGAAATAACTTGTAACAAATGAGTAAAAATCTTATTCCGTACTCATCTACATATTTGAGGGACTTTTTCGGGATGCCTTGAAAAAGATTGTCAAGTAGGTAAGCACTTCTAATGTCTTCCCGTTTATCAAATGGATAACCCCATATGGATTTATGTAACCCAGAATCTCATTCACAATGAAGATCGTTGGAATCCCAAACAACCTTTCTAACTTTTGTTGGAAAATACTTTGGCAATGATGCTTGATCTTCTTGAGAATTGGAAGTATGTATGTATGTATATAATATGTATGTATGTATATATATATATATATATATCATGCACTACAATCCACATCATAGTACACATATCTAGTATGAAGTATCTGTCTTTGATCTATATATTCAATTTCTCTTTTCTCAAGTTTGCAACTGTTCTATAGATCCCCATAATTTGGTTTTTAAATTACTGAACTAAAGTTCAGACTTCAGAGTAACCCATGAAATGTATAGTAAAAAAAATTGATTGTTCGAGATATGTATTTGATATACCTAAAATATTATTAGATTTAATAGTCGTCAGCTCGTATTCCTTGGAATATATAGGGTCGTATATGTGAAATACTACCTCGAATATGAGGAAACGAGACAGATTTCACACTCGGCCCCTATAACCTTGGTATTTGCATTACACTCCAAGATCCGCGTGTTTTTGAAATTCGGGTAGGGTCGGTTCATGGCCCGACCCGATGGGCGTCGAATCTGTGCCACCCATCTCATACACGTGTAGGGAATCCGTAGGCAAGACGTCTTGTCAATCATTCGCCCTACAGTACCGAATGAAAACTCTATAAATACAGTCATTTATGAAGAAGTGGGGGACCGAGAATCTGAGCCATAAATACTACGAATCACTACTCGTGGAGCTTAGATAATCGGAGACTCGAGAGTACGAACCTCTTGTACAAATACGAGTGATCATAATACTATGAATCATATCAATTCTAACCACCTTATTCGAACTACGTTTAGACTTGATCCCGAATGGGTACGTAGGTAACTTAACATCGTATGAGTGCAGTCTATAATATTGATAGCGTGTTGTTTCGGCGTAATGTTGATCCTCTTGACTGGGATAGTAGGGGAAAAATCCGTGCTAGATCAGTTTGGCGCCGTCTGTGGGAAATTACTCCAGAGTCGCTGAATTTGGCGTCAGGATGGAAGGAGATGGTCAGAAGGATAAGCGAGTTCGCATTGAGGATTCTATGTCTTCTGCTCCTGACAGAAGCGGTGGTGACAGAGGTGATGAGAAGATGTTAGTAACAAAAGGAGAGTTGGAGAAGATGGTTCAGCAGAAGGTGGATGACGTTCTGAGTCGTTTGATGGCGTCGGGGCCAATAACTCCGAGCATACCTAAGACTCCGGGGGCTCCCCTGGCACCTAGGAAGCTGTTCCCTGAAGATGAAGGTTTGAATCCAGAGCGTAGGAAGAGGGTCGAGAAAGGAGCACAGTCCGATGAGGAGGTCAACAGCGGGGCTAGTGCACGCGGGGAGGTTCGACGGGGAAAGCAGCCCTTGCAGGAAGAGAGGGAGCAGCTAGCTTTGTCAAGGGCAGAAATTGATGATATTTATGAAAAGCTTGGTAGGGCGAGTCGTAGACCGGAGGCGCCTCGTTCAAAAAATAGATCGATGTCCGCATTGATGGCTAGAAACTCGCCGTTTTGTGAAAGTATAATGTTTGAAGAACCCCCGAGTTCATTCAAGGCCATAAATGCACGGGTTTTTGTGACGACTTTAGTAGGACGGGCTCAAGACTGGTTCACTAGTCAGCAGCCCGGTTCGATAGTGTCCTACTAACAGCTCATTAAGAGGTTTGAAAATCATTTTTCCGCCAACAAGAAGGCCAGGAAGTCTGTGTCGTCCATGAAGGGGTTCAAGCAGGGTCCGGGAGAGAGTCTGAGGGATTTTGGTCATAGGTTTAATCAGGAAGTTATAGAAATACCTGAATTAACTCATGATCTTGTGGTAATATTTCTTTTGTTGGCTTTGAAAAAAGGTACTTTGGCCTCTGCCCTTGCTCGTCGTGCACCTAAAGATCAAGAAGAGCTGATGCAGCTGGAAGAGCAGTGTATCAACGAGGAGGAAATGAACCTGTCAAAAGATTCCGAGGCTTGCAAGCCCGTAAACGATCGACTAGATCGAAAAGACAATAGTTATCAACAGGAAGGGTCGAGGTCTGAAAAGAACCACGAACGACCCCCTCGATACTCAAAATACGAGCAGTACACCCCCTTGAAAGCATCAAGAGGCAGAGTGCTACTGGCGATGCAGCATATGAATGCAATTCGATGGCCCAAGCCAATGAAATCGAAATCCAGAGCAAATTCAGATAAGTATTGTCAGTTTCACAAAGACAATGGCCACGATACTTAAGAATGTTATCAATTGCAAGATGAACTTGAACGTTTGATTAAATATGGTGTTCTTAACGACTTTATTGATCATACTCTTGCGGAAGTAAGAGCTCTAGAAGCCAATCGCACAAAAGAGATGCAACGATCGCGTAGTCGATCGCCGAATCGTTTCTGTTATAAAAGGGATGGAGACCGGTATGAACATCAGGTCCGGGACAGTCGCCCATATGACCGTCCCCGGACTGATGACCATCGTCGAAGTGACAACTATCGACGCCATGATGAAAAGAGGGACAATGACAACAGTCGTCAAGGTGATCGACATAAAGAACATACTAATGTAGTCAGGGCGGAGATCCACACTATAGCGGGAGGACCGGCTGGAGGTGATTCGTCCAATGCGAGAAAAAGGCATAAGAGGGAGATGCGTAGCAATCACTATCGTCAGGAGCCTACGAAGGTCTTTTCTGTACATAATCATGACCAGCCAATAGTTTTGACGATAGGGATTACGAGGGCATGATTGTTCCCCATAATGATCCAATGGTGATAACAATGGATGTCGCAAATTTTGCTGTACATAAGGTGTTGGTCGATACTGGCAGTTCAGTTGCTATAATCTTTTGGGATGTTTTACAAAAGATGGACTTGGGGAGGGTGAACTTACGAGCGGTGAGTACTCCCTTAATGGGATTCACTGGGTCACAAATCATGTCGAAAGGTTCAATAGAGCTCGACGTTTCGCTGGGATCGGCTCCGAAGAGAAAGACATTGCGTGTGACCTTTTTGGTTGTGGATACCCCCTTTGCTTACAATATGATTGTGGGGAGGACGATGCTAAATATGTTTGGAGCCATTGTTTCGACTCCTCATTTGAAATTGAAGTTCAAAACCAGAGATGGGATAGGCGAAGTAAGGGGCAATCAGCTGGAAGCCCGAGACTGTTACACTACCTCGTTAGTGCCTAATTCGAGCAAGAAAAGGAAAAGGGAAGTGAAGAGGGTAAATGTCGTGGATGAGGAGGCAGTCATGCTGATGGAGCAGTTGGATAAGAGGCAAAGGAAAATCGGTACGAGGGTGTAGACTGTGGAGCACAAAACTATTCAATTTTTTGAAAATGATGCAGAGAAAACTACCAAGATTGGGGGGCAACTGAGTCCCACAATGGAGTCGAAATTGATAAAATTTCTCAAGGCAAACACAGATATTTTTGCTTGGAAGGCTGCGGATTTTCAAGGCATTGACCCGGAGGTGATAGTGCATCGTTTGAATGTTGACCCCGAGGCAAGATCGATTTGTCAGAAACGAAGAAATTTCGGGCCTGATAGAGATGCCATCATTGAAGAAGAGGTGAAGAAGCTGCTTGAAGTAGGATATGTAAATGAAATTCAATTTACTGAATGGCTAGCAAATGTAGTCCTTGTACCTAAAGCCGAAAACAAATGGCGCATGTGTACCGATTTCACTGATCTAAACAAAGTTTTCCCTCGGGACCCTTATCCCTTGCCTCGTATTGATTTATTAGTAGATTCTACTGCAGGTTTTGCATTGTTGAGCATGATGGATGCCTATCAGGGTTTCAATCAAATAATGATGGTGGAGGAAGATAGGGAGAAGACTTCCTTCGTCACGGCCAGAGGTGTATAATGTTACAATGTAATGCCTTTTGGCCTTCGTAACTCAGGAGCCACGTATCAACGATTGGTCAATACGATGTTTGAGAATGAGATAGGGAAGACCATGGAGGTGTACATTGATGATATGCTCGTCAAATATGTGGACGAGTCGGACCACTTAAATCACTTGATGAATTCTTTTGAAATAATGAAACGATACGGGATGAAACTAAACCCTAATAAATGTACATTTGGAGTTCGAGGGGGAAAATTCTTGGGCTATATGGTAACTGAACGGGGTATCGAGGCCAACCCTGAAAAAATCGAGGCCATCTTAGCTATGAAATCCCCCTCAAGTGTAAAGGATGTACAAAAACTGACAGGAAGAATGGCAAGCCTAAACAGATTTATATCTCGATTGGCTGCCAAAGGACTACAATTTTTCAAAATCTTACGAAAGGTAAAAAATTTCACGTGGTCCGAAGAATGTGAAAAGGCCTTCCAGGAGCTTAAAGAATACTTAGTATCACCCCCATTACTGACAAAACCAGTTTTCGGGGAACCCTTGTTCTTATACTTGGCTGTTTCCTTGGCAGCCATCAGTGCGGTATTGGTTCGAGAGGTCAAAAACGAACACAAACTGGTATATTACGTTAGTAAATTAATCCAAGGGGCTGAGTTAAATTATTTGGAGATTGAAAAATGGGCACTCGCTCTAGTGACTTCCGCTCGTAAATTGCGACCCTATTTTCAGTCCCATCAAATTGTTGTCTTGACGAACAAGCCCCTGAAGCAAGTGTTGGCAAAACCTGATGTTTCGGGCAGACTTGTTAAGTGGGCCATTGAATTGGGAGAATTCAACATTGAATATAGAAGCCGTACAGCAGTGAAAGCGCAGGTCATGGCCGATTTTGTTGTTGAGATGACTACGGAATCAGTCCTTGGAGTGGTTGCAGTGGAGTCAGTAAAGCCATGGCTTTTACATGTGGATGGCTCGTCAATGACGAAGAGGGGAGGAATTGGAGTTTGGTTGCAAACCCCAGATAGGTTGGATATGGAATTCGCTATTAAGTTAAATTTTGATGTAACAAATAATGAAGCGGAGTACGAGGCCCTTATTGCAGGTTTGAGGATGGCAAAAAGCTTAGAGGTAAAGACGCTAATGGTCTACACAGATTCGCAATTAGTGGCTAGGCAAGTCGCCGGCACGTACGAAGCCAGGGAACGAACAATGGTACGATATTTGAAGAAGGTGAGGGAATTGATGCTAGAGTTTGAAAAAGTTGAGTTGCATCAGATCCCTAGAGATGAAAATGAAATAGCAGATGCTTTGTCGAAATTTGCAAATCAAATTGTAGGGTTGAAAAGCAAGAAAGTCACTCTACTGGTGGCTGAGCACTCGGAATTAGACTCGTTAGCATCGGTCTTGCCAGTTTCGACTGAGAGATCCTGGAAGGATGTGATTACCGACTATCTAGTCAATGATGAGCTACCTCGTGATAAGATTGAGGCCAGGAAGGTCATTTAAAGAGCAACTTGGTTTGTAATGATGGATGGAGAGCTTTATAAGAGGTCGTGAGGGGGGGGCGCTGCTTCGATGTGTAACGCCATCAGAGTCGGAATATGTTCTACGAGAAATACACGAGGGGAGTTGTGGAAATCATTCTGCAGGTAGATCATTAGCTCAAAAAATAAAGAGGCAAGGTTATTTTTGGCCCACCTTGGTAAAAGATGCATATGGATTTGCCAAAAAATGCCGGCAGTGTCAACTGCATTCTAATGAGATACATCAACCAGGGACCCCTATGGAAGCAATAAAAATTGCATATCCATTCGACCAATGGGGCATTGACATCCTAGGTTGGTAACACCTCATCGACACACATGTTATAAAATGACAAAGTGTATGATTAACTAATTAAATTGTATGCAGGACCTTTCCCTCCGGCTCAAAATCAAAAGAAATTTGTTATAGTGGCAATTGAGCATTTCACGAAGTGGATAGAAGCAGAACCTGTGGCTCGCATCACAGAGAAAGTCGTCATTAACTTCATCTAGAAGAATATAATATGCAGGTTAATTAACCTAAATACAATCGAATAAATCCGAATGACAATGTAATTCTCATTTGGAAGAATATAATATGCAGGTTTGGTATACCTCGAATACTGATATCTGATAATGGGACGCAATTCAATGGTAAAGCTATCACTGATTGGTGCTCCGAGTTGAAGATACAGCAAAACTTCACATCGGTCGGTCATCCCCAAGCTAATGGACTGACAGAAGTGGCGAATCGAATACTTTTGCAACATCTTAAAACCAGACTCGATGGGGAGCGAAAGGGGTGGGTAGAAGAGCTAAATGGTGTGTTATGGGCATATCGAACAACACCTCGTTCGTCAACAGACGAAACTCCATTTTGCTTAGTTTATGGCTCCGAAGCGGTCATTACAGCGGAAATTGGAATGATGACTCATTGAGTGAGCGCCTATGACCCCGAAGAGAATCGGTTTGCAAGGGAGTTTGAGTTGGATGTCATCGATGGAGTACGAGACAAGGCATATGCCAACATATTGAGGCAAAAAAGCACAATGGCAAGATCATACAACAGAAGAGTGAAGGCTCGATCTTTTCAAGTCGGGGACCTCGTTCTAAAAAGGGTGGAAGTGTCGAGACATGTGAAGAAGTTGGAAGCAAACTGGGAAGGCCCGTTTAAGGTCGTTAAAATCACGAAGGCAATGACCGATCGATTACAAGATCTCATGGGTAAAGATCTACCGCGTCCTTGGAATGTAAATAACTTGAGAAAATTCTATGCATAAATGGTGTATAGTGCAGTTATAAAAATCTAGTGGCATAAATTTGCCTCGGTATTTATTTGGATAAGCGTTTATAATCAGTTTGTTATTCTGAATATGCATATATCGTAAATCAAAAGGGGGTCACATCCCAGTTTGACATTTGACATATACGATGATAAACATGAAACGATGCGGGACAACGATCCCGACGCTGAGTCAAATTAAAATGAGGTCACAAGAGAAAGCAAAAGTATCTCGAAATACACAAAGTCATTCTACCTAAAAATACCAATGTTATAAATACAATTAAGCTAAGTTAGTTACAAAACTACATTGAATTAGTCCTCGATTATTTGAGGCTCATCAACTGTGGCCGCGGCTTCACCCTCTCCCTGCTCGTCACCCCGATGGATCGTTGCCTCTAATTCTCGCTCAAACTGGATACTTGCTCCAGACTCGCCGATAACTAAGGCGTCGAACTCCGGGAAATAAGTATAAGAAACACCTTCTGGGGGGCTGCCAAAGGTCGCTTAAGGGGAGCTCTCAGATAAGAGTTGGCGAACTCTTCCTCCTGGAAAGTGGGGGGGAGATCTCCCGTCTCCTTCAAATAGTCGAGAGCCTTGTAGAAGCCGTCCTGTATGTCGTTCAAGGCCTGATCGAGCAACCGGTCGTCGACCACTGTTGAGCGCAGCATGTCGCGAGCTCCGCCCAAGCGCGCATCGTCAAGTTGGCGCCGGAAGGAGGAGGACTCTTGGAATTCCCTGCGACCGGCGGTTTTGCCCAAGGCAAATTGGCGTCGTTTTTCAGCTTCGGTACCCTCTTGCAGCACATTCAGTTGTTGACGAAGCACAGCATTGGCTTGCTCCTGATCAGCCATTTTGAGCTTGTTGGCATCGTAGGACCGGCAAAGCATATCGAGCTCCGTCTGCGAGTGACGAGAATAAGATTCATCTTATACCAAATGCAATGAAAATAAAATATTAAGTTCCCAGTCGAGCTTACTTGTAGAGAAGAGGCTTTTTCCTTATCCTCTTGGGCAGCAAGCAACTCGGCTTGGACTTGTCCCTTATAATCTGTGAGCTCCTGTTCTTTTCTCCTCAAGATTTCCTTGAAGCTCGAGTTAGTAAGGGACAGCTGATGTATCAAGAGCTTCGTCTGAAACGATAAAAGATCAAACGAGGTTATAGAAGAGGATAGGCCTTAGAATGGACAGATACTAAGACGAAACTAGTATACCTTTTCGAGATACTGAGCTGCTTGCTTCTCGACAACGGGATGAGGCTGGTCGAGGATCAGAGCCTTATCCTTGGGCAGCAGAGTGCGTTGGTATACCTCGATTGCAGTATTGCCGCTGCGATCCTTGATTATGCTGCTATCCGAGTAGATGTGCCAATCTTGGATGAGGGACTGTTGATCCAGACGAGGAGGCGCACGTTCAGTCACCTCGCATTCGAGGTAGTCATTAAGAAGTAATGACTCGACCTCGTTAAGTAGTTCAAAATCACGAGCACTAGGCTCGTCTGGCGTGCTAGACGGAGGGGCTGTAATTGCGGTTTCGCCGGGAGCGGATTGAGCCGTTGCCTCCCCGGTGAGGTCGTTTTTCAGGGCGACCATATGGAGCGCCCGCTAGCTCCCCGATTGCCTTGGGGCGGCGCCGACGGATGAGAGTACCCTCCTCGGTCTCAGGGTCGTTTGCAGTGCTGCTGCTTCGAGGAGGACGAGGGGCGGTTGGAGTCGTGCGTGATGGCTGTGCACGAGTAGATCCCTGGCCTTGAGACTCACCGATCCTCAGGGCGGGTTACCCCTGCGTTCGTCCATGGCCACGACCCCGGCCAGTACCTTAACCTGTTGCTGTTGCTGCCCGCTGAACCGCCTCAGGCGCAAGAACGGCCCTCTTATCCAACCGAGCCTGTCTTTCTTCCATTGCTGTGGAGGATAAAAGTAAGTGTTAGAGATGCAATACATCAAATATGTTACGAGGCGTTGTAATGGATAGAACACGAGTCTAAAAGTTACCCAGATTTTCGACGGGAGACACGTTGGTGCTACTTAGCCCACACGTGACAAGCACTGATTCACTCATCACGACCTCGGGATTGAACAGCCGTTTGAAAATGCGTTTCAATGTTCGTCGAGGTATAGTGGGTCGACCCACGTTGCTCAACTCAACGAGGTCCATACCCCATGGACGAGGTACATTCCAATGTTCGTTTAAGGGTGGAGTGATGAAGAAAAAGCCTTCCTCCTTGGATTGCGTGCTTCGATGCACTGATAGAAAACCGTTGAAGTTTTTTATGTTCGGATGAACCCCGTACATCCTCATTACGACTATAAAGAAAATTATATGCCTATACGAATTTGGAAGTAATTGAGTGGGGCTCAAACGAAGATGTAGAAGAATGTTTACTATGGCGGGATGAAGGGGAAATCTAAGGCCTGATGCAAGATGGGCTACATGTATGGTGCGAAACCCTGGGGTGGACGATGCATTCTATCGCCCTCGTTGGGGACTATTGTACGATACTTTGGAGGGATGTGATATCTAGTCCTAATATCCGCAATATTCGATGCGGTCAAGATTGAGGAGTAACCTAGCCAAGGAATTTGCCTCTGAGCCCTATCCATATCAGGAAATAGCTGGGCATTAACATCCTCGTCTCCCTCGAGATTTGAATATGGAGGGGGAACGTCAAGGGGCTCGGGCTCAAGGGCTATGGGTGGGTTATTCACAACGGGTTCGAGGGATGTCTCGGGACTACTAGAACTACTATCTTACCCGCTATGATCAGACGAGGAGGTCTCATTCTCCTCGTCGGAGACTCGGGGCGAGACACCCACACCGGAGGTACTCATTGGTGATAAAAGAAAAGAAATATATATGCAAAGTATGGGACTAATAAAAGAAAAAGAGATGAAGCTTATACCTAGCGGCTTGAAAAAGTTCGAATTTTGGACGGAAGAGGATCTCCAAGTAGCAAGGACGCCGGAAGGTGCGGAAGGTGCGATGCGACGTTTTACTGCTGTCAACTCAGGCTGAAGAAGAGTAAAAATTCAAATAAGAGGGTAAGTCCTCCATATATATAGTGGGGGGTAAATTGAAATCAACGGTCCGGATCGTTTAATCAAAAGTTGTATCCGACGGTGTAAATACGTGACGTTCCAAATTCCAATTGCGTCTCTTGGAATTCGAAAGGACGGAGTGGCAGCACAGACACGTTTCTCGGGAAACGGCGTGTCAGAGTTAATTAGAAGAAACGGCTGCAAGGTAATGATTGCAGTGGATGACTTATAATTAAGAATAAAAGCAAGGGAGTAAATGCCCAGAAGAGGTAACAATTGCATAAAACTGTACTTCGTCAGTCAAGGGTCAAGAACTTTCAGGTATTTTCCCCTTCACTCACGAAGTGGGGGACTTAATGATATACCTAAAATATTATTAGATTTAATAGTCGTCAGCTCGTATTCCTTGGAATATATAGGGTCGTATATGTGAAATACTACCTCGAATACGAGGAAACGAGACAGGTTTCACACTCGGCCCCTATAACCTTGATATTTGCATTACACTCCAAGATCCGCGTGTTTTTGAAATTCGGGTAGGGTCGGTTCATGGCCCGACCCGATGGGCGTCGAATCTGTGCCACCCATCTCATACACGTGTAGGGAATCCGTAGGCAAGACGTCTTGTCAATCATTCGCCCTACAGTACCGAATGAAAACTCTATAAATACAGTCATTTATGAAGAAGTGGGAACCGAGAATCTGAGCCATAAATACTACGAATCACTACTCGTGGAGCTTAGATAATCGGAGACTCGAGAGTACGAACCTCTTGTACAAATACGAGTGATCATAATACTACGAATCATATCAATTCTAACCACCTTATTCGAACTACGTTTAGACTTGATCCCGAACGGGTACGTAGGCAACTCAACATCGTATGAGTGCAGTCTATAATATTGATAGCGTGTTGTTTCTGCATATTGTTAATCCGTGCTAGATCAGTATTCAAACAATACAATATTTTCTTAGGCTTTGAAATGAGAAATCTATACATCTTCACCACCCAAAATCTTAAGAATTTAGTCGAAGGAAAAAAAAACCTAAATTCAATCTCTCTCTTGAGTAGAAGCGTGTGATATGGAGGGGAAAAAATGAGGAGGTAAGTTTGGAATTGGAAAATAGATTGAAAAGGTCAAATAGTGTTTTTTTGTTAAATTAAAAAGTTAAATATTAAGAGATATAAAATGGAGTAAGAAGTAACGTTATTCTCTTCAGATATTACATCACTTAATAATTTTTTTATATATACTATTTTATAAGTAAATTTGAGTAATGCAGATGATAGTTTTGTTATTTTTGAGGAGGGCAAAAATACATATTTTAAATTTTTTATGGATAGTAATTAAAAAAAATTAAATATTAGAGGGGGCACCCCAAGCCCCTCCGCCCTCCGTCCCTGGCTGCAACCCCAATTCCAAGGACGGATTTGGGGGTGTGTGTGGTGGATGGGGGGCGATCCCTTCAAATTTTTACCTTAGGTTATATGCATTTTTCATGACATGCCCCCCCCGCCACCCCCCCCCCCCCCAAAAAAAACGAAAAAATTATAATTTTTAAGTTTCAAATATAACCATAAAGTACTTGCAGCCTAGTTGGTGATCGCTTGCTTTTTAGGAGTGGTTATATTCAATTATCTAGAGTTTATATACTAATACATCAAGTGACTATGTTCGTGTCAATAGTTATTACTTCATATTCTCTTAAAAGATTGTTGTTATTGAAAAAATTATATCACTAAAAAGCTAAACATTAAGTTCAACCACTTGATAATCATACTATCAATGTAATGAGTATTATATGATTAATTAGGCTCAAAATTAGAGATCAATTAATATGTATATTCACTCATTCTTCATATAGATAGTTGTATATAATTTCAATAAACTTAGAATTGTTTACGTACTTCAAACTGATATAGTTTTTATTGAAAATTAATTTTCTTTTTTGTGTGACAGTTATTATTTTAGTTATCTATTAAGACAAAATAAATTTGAATATGTACGTACAAATATTATACAGAACTTGCTTGAACAAAAATCCCCCCCCCCCCCCCCCCACCAAAAAAAAAAAATCAATCCTGGATCCATTTCTACCCAATTCTTCTAGTTCTTTTGCCCGCCCAATTTGGAAGACATTTTACCTAGTGACCTGAATCAGGACTATGTCCATTGTGCTAGATAGGGAACTTTTAGTAATGTGCTTGTGTGTCCAGAAAAAAAGAAAAAAGGGAGAAATCTGAAAAACATTATCAAAGAAATAAAGATTCATGGGCTTTAGGTTTCGAGCGAAAAATGCAGAGGATAATAGTAGTGGGTCTAAAATCAATGGGCTTTATCAAAATTAAAGTTCCCACACATATGAAAATCAAGAACGGACTGAAAACTTGAGCCCAGGTTTCTTTTCTCAATTATTGATTTATTACCATAACCTTTTTCCCATGTTTCACACTTTGGAATTTAGTCAAGTGAAAATTGAGAAATACTTCCTTCACTTCAACTTATGGATTTTGTAATTTATTTTTAAAAATATTTCCCTTTTTCATTTCCTTTTCCTACTAAAATCTTTTTTCTTCTTCCTTTATTTTTGATAATTATCCTACCCTTTTTTTTTCTTTTTTCTTTTTTTTATAATCAAACACAGTAATAGTGGTGTAAGTGAATTGAGTTGATCGAACTTGATAAAGTATTTTTCAAACTTCTTTGAATTCTTGTCGAGTGTCAAGAATTGTGCTTGAGCTTGGTTTTTATTGCAGTCAATTGAACACAAGTCGAATTCAAGTAATTTGATATTATATATTTTTTTATAATTTTTAGCTAATGGAGTCGAACACTATAAACTTTATTCAACATGAAGGTGTGTTCAGTTTATTTATTTAGTGTTAACCAAGTTGAGCTAGAGTTTTTAACGTAAATTTGTAAATTTTGACTCGAGTATTAAATAGCTTGAGTTGTTTTCAATTATGCGTAGCATTAATTAATTATCCTCGAATTAAATTACTCCTTTTTATAACAAAATTATGGCTAGTCGCCTCTTTTTTGAATTAAAAAGGAGTTGATTGTGATTTGTGACAGAATCCAAACTTATGAAATTTTGTTCAATTAGTAAAGAACCGACTTTTGGACTATTGCCAACATCTCATTAATTTAATACCTTTGATATTGTTGATTTATTATTTACTTAGTTTGTTATGGGGACTATCCTGGCTACTCCAAAATAAAATAATTATGTTTCTTTAAGAAATGATGAACCTAATAAACGATATAATTGATAGTATTATATATTAATCTATAATGTGGTGGAAATTACTAGGATGAATTGTTGAAAACAAGGTGATCATCCACATGCATGTAGTCTACGAAGTTATTTAGCAAATTTTATTTATAAATTACCTTCTTTTTTTTTAAACAGAAAGCGGTATTTTATTTTATTCAATAAAAAGTTTACAACGTCAAGAACAATACAACTGATATTGTGTCTAACGATGTAGTAAAGAACAATTGAAACATCAAATATCGAGATTTTTCAAGATAATAAATCTTAAGAACTAACAAACGAACCCAAGAAAATTCTTGTACAACTCCTATTCAAGGAGAGACGAAACTCTCATTCGAGAGAGAAAACAAACTTGCATACGAGAGAGAAAATAAAATACTAAACAAAATATGTAAAACGCTATATAAAAACTTATATATCACCCGTCTTCATCTCGTCAGATTTGTCTCTGTCTCGTTAGATCCATATCCGTCTCGTCAGATTTGAAGATGTGATGTACAACTTGAAGAAGGGTGCTCCAACCTAATCCGCCGACGATGGTGGTAGTAACAGTGGTGAAGTACACGACTGCTTTCCAAGTCATCTCCGATGGAGGAAAATAGAAGAAAAAAGAAGACTAGGGTTTAGAGATAGATGGGGAGAAAGATGCACTAGTAACACTTTATTTATAAATTACTTGACATCCGTAAATTAAGAATTTTAGCGTTTTGTGAAATGTACAATAAGATATCTATATTGTATAAGAAAGTATGAGGAATTTAGAACTACCCATTCTTTAAATTGGCAGCAGTTTTGGTGAAACCTATGGAGAATTATTATGTGACGTAGGTGTTCATGCATCATGGATAGTTATAGTCCACCTCATTTGTTTTGGTGATATATCATAATAATAACTACATGGTCCATGAGAACAAGCGTAGTGGATTATTATCCATAGTTTCCAACTTTTACACGTTGCTTTCTCTATTTATATCTCTATTTTATTATTTAATCACATTAAATTTATTTTTGACCTCTTTCTTTTGCTAGTTTTTATATCGATTTTTATGTTTTTGCACATGCATAGAGTGTGTCCTTACCGTCTAGTATCAAGAACAAGCCTAATTGATAAGAGTACTACTCTCCATCCAAAAATAAGAGATGCTTGCCTTTCTATTTTTATTCATCTCAAAAAGATTGTCTCATACTTTATAAAAAACAATTTAGTTAAGTCCTTGTGAATGCAAAATACTTTCTTGAGAGAGGTCTTCACTATTGTACATGTCGACAGTACCTCCAAGTATTAGTCTTGAACCTTTGAGCTCAAGGATGCCTTGGGGAAAAAATGGTTAAGATATTTTATTGTGCTCGATTTTATACTTTCTTTTTTTTTTTTTTTTGTGTTGTTGTATTCGGCAATCTTACTTTGATATGAAAGCAAACAATGCGAAATTATTGTGATCTATAAAGCAATTACAAAAGTTTATTTACGTTTCAATAAATATATTTCAGTATTAATCTTAATTAATTGAAGTTAATTAATCTATCATATTCAAACGAACTCTATATTATCATATGTACGCTTTAATCCAGGAGTTAAACTTATATTTTCTTAAATTTCGTTTAATTCAACATGAAATATTATTTAAAACTTACAGAATAAATATTGTTCTTTTTAATTAAGAGAATGTCGAATTTGGGATAGATTGTGAAAATGTTGACATTTATAATTAAAAGTCACACGCAATATCCTTTGTTTTAAAGGAAGGGAGTTCTCGTAAAAGATCTACCGTGTAGTGCCGGGTACCTTCATTCATTGTGGCCTAATGGTTTCAGATTTAGCGTGTGTTTGTTTGGCCTTAAAAGATACTCAAAACATTTTATAAGATGTTAAAATGTTTGGATAATTTTTTTTAAAAAAGAGCTTATAAACTTCATAAAATATAATGTTAGGAGCTTATAAGCTCCTCCACTCAACTTATTTTTTAAAACCTTATAGAAGCCTTATTGTGTTTTGATTTAAAGGACAAAACACCCCAGTGAACAATAATGCCCTCCACAAAACACCTTATATCTGTATTCAACAAATTATTTAAAAGTGAAATTAGGAATCAATGGGCTAAAATACAGTAAGCAATTTTGAAATAAAGCCCAGTGCACGCCAGAACCAATATTATACTAATATTTTATTTCTTATTATAATAATTAAAATGAATTCAAACTCATGGTTCAATCTCTTTTATATGTGGACAATGAGGTCGACAAGATGATTTTTCATCTTTTCTCCATGTAGAATATTTTCCATATGTATGTCCAACTCTAATTATTGTATTCATCACATCTCTATATCTATATCTGTAACGTTTTATAAATATTCCTATGATTTATTAATACCATCAACAAAATCCTTAACTCAAGCTAAAAAATTATGCCTTCCTTTTCTTGACATACGTATAATGCATGGTGCTCCATAATTTTTTATGTTACTCCAAAAAATTAGCATTGCAATTGATATTATATTTTTTAAAAAGGGATAATAGCAGACACCCCTCTCAGTTATGGGGTGATGTGCACTTTGCCTCCTCACTTATCATAAAATGTGCACTTCACCCCCTGTGGCAGTTTGGGTAGATTTGGGCACTTTACTTATCATAAAAATTGGACTTTTGCCCCCTGATTTATGTGTTTATGTAACACTTTGCCCCCTAACTTATGTGTTTTTTGTAGCACTTTGCCCCCTGACTTATGTGTTTTGTAACACTTTGCCCCTGCCCGAGCTACCCAAGGGAGTGAAGTGCACATTTTATGATAAGTGAGGGGGTAAAGCGCACATTTCAATGAGGGGGGGGGGGCAAAATGCACATCATCCCATAACTGAGAGGGGTATCTGCTATTTTCTATGTATATATGATTATTAGTCTTGGATGTTTGCTCCCTAAATTGAACTACTTAAATATTGCTTTCAGTAACGTTTCCTCATAACAATTATGACTCCATTTCTTATATAATCCTCATTTTGTCCAATGGATCCATCTGCGCAAATTAGTTTAATCTTTTGATATCTATGTTCCTTCTAACTTGTGATATTTAGTGTATCAATTTTTTCAATTATGTATGTGGTAAGTTATGATTTGGTGCTGAAGATTACGTCGTGGCTGAGAAATAAAACTATGTTGAAAGTTGATCATTTTGATTTGATTTTTTTGGGTCTTATATTGAATATTTTGTTTAATATTTTTTTTCTGAAACTTGGATTCTAATTTTCAATTTTCCATTAGAGATATTTATATCACATTCTTATTCAGCCTCTATGTATGCAAAGGTGTAAAAGAGTCATAATATGCTCAACTGAACAATATTTCTCCTATAAATTAAATATATTTAGTGTGCTTTTTTCCTTTTATTTTCTATATAAGCATGTATGATTTATGATTAAGTTTCTGAGTGTCTCAGTTAAGTGCCAAACAAAATTTTGTTAGTATTTAATTTTTTCTTTATATCTCTAATCAAATTTGTTGATTAAAAAAAAATTTCTTCATATCATATTATCTATGTACATGTTATAAACAAGTTCACCAATGCACGACTATTATTCCCCTGATTCTTCTTAAAGATGTCTTTTGTAGTGTTTATATATGTAGCTAACATGTTTAACCTTTTTTTTTTCTTTTATGAAACATTATAATATACAAGATAAACTTGGAGGTCCCAAATTCATGGTAAATTATTGTTCTTTTAATTTGTAAGTTCGGATTGGATTATATTATTATTACATAATATTGTAATTTAATATAGTTAATCTGTTTTTGTGATTTATTATTCTTTATCATATTAATTTATATTTTTATTTGTAATAGATGGTAAACTTTGGTGAAGTTCATATGAATGCTGACTTTGATATTTCATCTCTTCTTTCATGTTGTACTACTACTTTGATTGGCGTTTTGTATAATGTTATGCATATTTTACTATTAAGTGAATTATAATTTTTAATTTATGAAAAGGATAAATTTTTCTTATAAGTTCTTTTGCTATCCCTTAAAGATTGTCTCTGATTAAGGGTCACAAAATAAATAAACATGTATCATTTATGATTAATATCCCAAGTGTCTCTGTAATAATAGTAATAATAATAATAATAATAATAATAATAATACTTTGTGTAATATATGAATGGTTACAGAAAAAATCATTTGACTTTTCAAAATAGGTCGAAGTTGGCCTAAATATAATGCCACATATTATTGGTTTGTTAACGTTGTCAGGATTCTGACATTCATTTACGAATTAGCACTACCTTATGAGTCTACAAAATTATTAGGATCTTACTTTATATTTTTGCTCCAAGAAAACTAAAGTTTAGATGATAAGTAAAATAAAAAATATAAGATAAATCGTTGTAGAACTCCAATATTAGTTTGACTTTGGCCTAATGACCCATTGAATCATGAAAAGTATTTATTATTTTCCCAATCGTATAATATAGACATTTTTTTGTATCATTTCGGGTATGCGATATTATTATTTGTATCATTTCAAAATAGACATTATTTTTGTAAGAAGATCAATTCAATTAACACTTTTATGATATTAGAAATTAATTTATACTACAAAATGTGAATAACAGAAGAAGTTAATATTACATATGACTTATTAAGTTCTCAATTCAGAATAGATATCACTGACAAAGTGAATGAAATGGAAAGACTTTATAGCCTTTTCGATAGAAATAAAAAATTAAAATTTAAAAGAACATTCTACGCAACATAATTTGTTCTATTATATGATTTTTTTCGATAATAATAAACAGTAATAAAATATTTTAACAATATATTCAAATTTCAAATTACAATACCAAATTGATTTTATGAATGATAATTGTTCCCGTGAAACGCACGGGTTTATATTTTAAAAATGCCCAACAGAATGAGCTTAAGAGCATAAATAATATTTCTAAAGAAAGATATCTTTTACAGTTTTAAGTTTTTGGTTAAACGCATGTTTTCCTACAATAATGATAGTTTTAGTTAAAGAAGTAAAAATATTATAATTATTGAAATATATATAATATATTTGATTCGACTTGACTAATTGGTGCCTAATATTGAAGTCAAAATCAAAATCGGATTTTTGTAATAAAAAAAAAAAAGAAAAAGAGACCAAAAACAAAACAAAATGTTCGGATTTAATTTTTGTTTAGACTTAAATTTTTATTTCATTGTTCACTTTGGTCATTTTTTATTTCATTGCCTACACATTGTCCAATTTTTTCTTAGTTCTGTCAACTATTGGGGATAACAAAATTTATTTGGATCTAAAATGTTTTTTATTTTATTTATTTATAAGAACATTCCAAAATAGTTTATACTAAACTGTAATTAGGAATAGCTATTACATGATCATGTCCTTTTTGGTCATTAAAACATTATAAAGATCTTACTGTACCAATACCTTAATATTTTATAAGCTTCAACATCTTATTATATCAAAACACTGTAAAACTTATTTTTAAAATATAATCTAACATCTTATAAGCTCCTAAATATTTTATAAGATGTTGACGCTTATAAGAAATGTTTTAAATAAGTTTAGCCAAACACCATCTTACGCTGTTTTTTTTTTTTTTTGGGAAAATTATTGTTAAGGGATTGGAGAATTTTCAAATTAATAAAGACACAATAATTCTTAACCTTTTTTTTTTGTGTGTTGAGGGGTAAATCGATACAATAATTTATAAATAATTAGGGGAAAGGGACTCCTAAACTTTACAAATTAATAAAATGTCAAATTCAATGTAATCATATTCCTATTACCAATTTTTCAATTTTCTTGAAGAAATGACTTATTCTCCACCCACTAATCTTTCGTTCATCACTAAATGACGTTTATTATCTTATTTCATACAAAGCTACTCATTAGATTGAAGGGAAATCTTTTAGTATATATAATGAAGGAAAATTTTAGCACTTAAAACAAATTCGTAACACTTAAAAACACTTTACAATAACTGAAAATTACATTGAATAATATTTTTATTTTATTTTTTACAAATAACGACTTCAAATCAAGTTGTAGTCATGCAACAAGAAATAAGACATTAACAATAAATACTATATTAAACATAGCAATTAAGTATATTTTAAATTACTTCAACAAAGAATGTTCGACAAACCATATGATACTTCAGACTAAGGAAAAAATAATTTAAAATAATTAACCCATGATTCATCAAATCATCATTATTTGGAAGAACCATTTATATGGATATATTTTAGATAGTGGGATTAAAGATGCTAAAAGAAGAAAATATGAGAATATTTTCTAAACACTTTTTTTATGCATAAGGAAGAAATTTGTATAGCTTCCTATAATATTTATATTAGAATAGCATTTGTACATTTATAGTTGTCATTATATCATTTCTTGTGTAACAAAATTATTCAAATCGCGGTTGTTAATAAAAAAAAATATTTCAAATCAAGATTGAGAATTTTTAATTGAAATGATTAAAGAGATATAGTTAAAAGCCTTAAATTGCGAGCAAAGGCAGAGTCAAGGGGGGACTAGTGGTGGCAACAACCCACCCCACCCCAACTTTTGAAAATCTTTTTTTTACCCTACACGTTTTTGGTATTTGAAATGTGCCCCCTCAAAATAAAAAATAATATCAAACTTTCCCCTTATAAGTTTGTATTCGCCCCCAAATATACAATCCTTGATCCTTGCCTGGTTGCAAGACCAAAGACGATACAGTTGTCAAAAAACGGTTTTGCCTTGTTCCACAATTATAAAATTATTATTTATAAAAAAATATCAAGTTTTTCCCCTATAATTTTGTACTTGTCCCTGATTGCGAGACCAAAGACAATACAATTGTCAAAAAATGGGTTCGCCTTGTTCCACAATTATAAAATCATTATTTATAAAGAAACAAAAATACTTAATGTTGCTTTCAGTTAATTTTAAAAAATTAGAGACGTTGTCAAAAAAAAATCCAACTAATATTGAATCTCTTATTCAATATGATAGGTAGATTTGTTAAGAAATTAGTGATAAAAGAAATTATTTAAAGGAAAATTTGTCATTTATTAGAGACGAAAAAAATGGAAGGAGTAATATGGAGATTTGCATTACAATTAGTCTCCTAATAATTTGTAAAGTGTAACAATTACTTCGCCCTAATTAGTTAAAAGTTATCGTGTCTTTATTAATTTGAAAACTTTCTACTCCCTTAATCATTATTTCCCTTTTTTTCTTTGTAAGTGAAAACACCGTCTTACTCTTATATGTTTTTTTAAGTTGAATAATAAAGAGAATTGCTTTTTATGCATGCATTTGTCGCAAATATTAGTGAATCTTTTGCTCTTCGTCTTGAATGTGGATTATTGTCCGCTTCTCTGAATAGATTAAATTATGTTTGTGCCGAATAATATGCCAATTACATGAAACAATAAATGAAAGTACAAGAAAAGGGGATCCCTTTTGTACAATTAATAATAATAACATAACAGCCTAAACTCCGGGCAAATATTATCATACATATTTGCACTTAATCATAAACTTAACCAAAAGCACGTATTAACTCATCGAACTAATCACCTTTTGTGAAACGAGTTTACACCACATGTAATTCACACAATTTCAGCCTAAATCCTTGCCCAAATTATTAGGTTGTTTGATAGCATGCATTGTATGGCTGAAAATATTTGTCATAAAATGCATGATGAACCGAAATTTATTGTTTAATGTTTTACCTAATTCTTGATTATTTTGATCACGTACATGGTGTCCCTCACCCTCACGCATTTATCTCATTATTCAAAGTCTAACAAAAAGTATATTTAAATCAAATTAATTATCAAAAATGGCTTTGCGACCATATCTTTTGGGGAGTTTCCTGGAAATTTCTTCCGAAATTGAAATAGAATTATAAGTAGGACACATTTTCCAGTGAATTTCCATGTATAATTGATTTGCCTTGAACAGGAAATAAAAAAATAGAACACTTCAATTTAACTTTAATTTTGTAATGCCGGACCCAAGACTTGTTGGTCTAGTAGTATCCACTTCCCACTTTATGTGAGAGGTCTTGAGTTCAAATTCAGCCTGCTACAAGTTGTGTTTTTCCCCTCCTTTATGGATTTAGATTGAATTTTTATTTCAAATATACAATATTCCTGGATCCTTAAAGAGATACAGTTAAAAGCCTTAAATTGCGAGCAAAGGCAAAGTGAAGGGGGGGACTGGTGGTGGCAGCCCCCCCGCCCCCCAAAAAAAACCCACCCCACCCCAACTTTTGGAAATCTTTTTTTTACCCTACACGTTTTTGGTATTTGAAATTTGCCCCCCTCAAAATAAAAAATAATATCAAACTTTCCCCCTATAAGTTTGTATTCGCCCCCCAAATATACAATCCTGGATCCTTGCCTGATTGCAAGACCAAAGATGATACAGTTGTCAAAAAACGGTTTTGCCTTGTTCCACAATTATAAAATTATTATTTATAAAAAAATATCAAGCTTTTCCCCTATAACTTTGTACTTGTCCCCCGCATATACAATCCTAGATTCGTCCCTGATTGCGAGACCAAAGACGATACAATTGTCAAAAAATGGGTTTGCCTTGTTCCACAATTATAAAATCATTATTTATAAAGAAACAAAAATATTTAATGTTGTTTTCAGTTATTTTAAAAAAATTAGAGGCATTGACAAAAAAAACTCCAACTAATATTGAATCTCTTATTCAATATGATAGGTAGATTTGTTAAGAAATAAAAAATGGAAGGAGTAATACGGAGATTTGCATTACAATTAGTCTCCTAAAAATTTGTAAAGTGTAACAATTACTTCGCCCTAATTAGTTAAAGTTATTGTTGTTATGAATTATTATGTTGTGGATGTCCATACAACTCCAAAACCTCTTCATCTCCATGTCCTTCCACTTTTCATCATTAATATGAGTCAATGTAATTTACTCTCCTCATTATGTAATCAACCTTTGAGATTCTTGTTTTGTGCCTATAAATAGGCTATGCCTTTGTGTTATAGAGACACAACAAAATCAATAAAGAATTCTCTACTTAGTTCTCTAATCTCTCTACTTTATAATATTTGGGTTATTTCACAATACGTTATCATCACGATTCGTCTCAAGGTGTTAAGTATACAAGAAATCACTTGCATAAAGGACGGCTAAATTATTCAACATACAAGTGCATTTTTAGTCTAAGCGAGCAGGAGGGAATTCTAGTGGTTAATAGCAAACTCGAGAATGAGTATTTATTCGATCAGCAGCAACATCAATAATGAAGATATGTGTCTCGCTGATAGTGCCACAACTCACACCATCCTCAAGAATAAAAAATACTTCTCTTATTTAGTAATGCAAGAAGCCAATGTTAGTACTATATCGGGTAGTGCAAAGTTAATTGAAGGCTTCGGCAGAGCTAATATATTGTTACCCGGAGGAACGCAATTTTATATTGATGAAGCATTATATTCTACTAAGTCTCAAAAAAATTTACTAAGCTTCAAAGATATCCGCCGAAATGGATATCATATTGAGACAACAAGTGATGGCAATATTGAGTATCTTTACATCACTAAGACAATATCTGGTAACAAATGTATATTGGAAAAGTTTCCTACATTTTCCTCCGGTTTGTACTACACGCATATATCTACTATTGAAACACATGTTATCGTAAATCAGAAGTTTGCAAATCAAACTAAGTTTGTGGTTTGGCATGACCGGTTGGGCCATCCCGGATCAATTATGATGCGAAAGATAATTCAGAATTCATGTGGTCATCCATTGAAGAGCCAACAGATTCTTCAATCGAATGAATTCTCATGTGATGTGTGTTCACACAGAAAGTTGATTATGCGACCATCAACAACAAAAGTAGGAAGTGAATCTCTTATGTTTTTGGAATGTATTCAAGGTGATATTTGTGGACCAATACACCCGTCGTGTGGACCATTTAGATATTTTATGGTTTTAATTGATGCATCAACAAGATGGTCACATGTATCTTTGTTATCAACTCGCAACCTAACGTTTGCGAGATTGCTTGCTCAATTGATTAGACTACGAGCACATTTTCCTAATTATCCAATTAAGAAAATACGCCTTAATAATGCGGATGAATTTACTTCCAAAACGTTTAATGACTATTGTATGTCTATTAGAATTGATGTTGAACATCTTGTAGCTCATGTTCATACACAAAACGGTCTAGCAGAATCGTTTATTAAGCGTCTGCAATTAATTGCAAGACCTTTACTTATGAGATCTAAACTTCCTATTTTTTGTTGGGGACATGCTATTTTGCATGCAGCAGCACTTATTCGCATAAGGTCAACAAGTTATCATAAGTTCTCCCCATTACACTTGGTTTTTGGTCAGGAACCAAATATTTCCCATCTAAGAATTTTTGGATGTGCAGTATATGTTCCAATTGCTCCACCACAACGCACTAAGATGGGTCCTCAAAGGAAGTTGGGAATATATGTTGGATTCGAGTATTTATCGATAATAAAGTATCTAGAGCCATTGACTGGAGATTTATTTACGGCTCGATTTGCTGATTGTCATTTTGATGAATCAGATTTCCCAACATTAGGGGGAGAAAATAAGCAGCTGGAAAAGAAAATTAGTTGGAATGAATTATCTTTATCTCATCTTGATCCTTGAACAAAACAAAGTGAACTGGAAGTTCAAAAGATAATTCACTTGCAAGGATTAGCTAACCAACTGCCAGACACATTTACTGACCTAAAGAAAGTGACCAAGTCACATGTACCAGCTGTTAATGCTCCAGTAAGAGTTGTTGTCCCTGAAGGTCCAAGTAATGAGTCTACTGCACGCCTGAAGCGTGGTAGACCTATCGGTTCCAAAGATAGTCATCCTCGAAAAAGAAAAGGAGCTAAGAATCAAGATGGTCTAGTTGAGGATAAAATAACTCCAGCAGAGTCCCCATTCATAACTAATATTTCAGTCCTAGAAGAACCTCAGGTACCTGAAAATTGTGAAAATAATGAGATCTCAATCGATTATGTTATGAACAGGATACGATGGAATCGAAATGAAGTCAACGTTGACAATAAATTTGCATATAATGTAGCGCTAAATATGATGAATGATAAGGAGGATCAAGAACCAAAGTCTGTTAATGAATGTCGACAAAGAAATGATTGGCCAAAATGGAAAGACGCAATTGGGGGCAAAGTTAAACTCGCTTGCAAAACGAAAAATTTTTGGACCTGTAGTCCGTACACCTGAAGATGTAAAGCCAGTAGGATACAAATGGGTATTTGTGTGAAAACAAAATGAGAAAGGTGAAATTGTAAGATATAAGGCACGTCTTGTTGCCCAAGGGTTTTCGCAACAACCTGGCATAGATTATGAGGAGACTTATTCTCCTGTGGTAGATGCAACTACTTTTTGTTATATGATAAGTCTGGCAGTGCATAAAAAACTTGATTTGCGTCTAATGGATGTTGTTACAGCCTATTTGTATGGCTCGCTTGATAATGATATATATATATATATACGAAAATCCCAGAAGGATTTAATATGCCTGAAGCATATAATTCAAGTTCTCGAGAACATTATTCAATTAAATTAGATAAGTCCTTGTATGGACTGAAACAATCTGGACGAATGTGGTATAATCGTCTCAGTGAATATTTGTTGAAGGAAGGATATAAGAATGATCCAATTTGTCCTTGTATTTTCATGAAAAGATCTGGAAATGAGTTTGTTATAATTACAGTTTATGTTGACGATTTAAATATCGTTGGAACTCTTGAAGAGATTCAAAAAGTTGTTAATTGCTTAAAGAAAGAATTTGAGATGAAAGATCTTGGAAGAACAAAATTTTGCCTTGGGTTGCAAATTGAATATTTAAAGAACGGAATTTTTGTATATCAAGACGCTTGCGTATCCAAGGTGCTAAAACGATTCTATATGGATAAATCACATCCATTAAGCACCCCGATGGTAGTAAGGTCACTAGATGTGCACAAAGATCCTTTTCGACCTCGAGAAAGTGATGAAGAACTACTTGGTCCTGAAGTACCATATCTAAGTGCAATCGGTGCACTAATGTATCTTGCTTGTCATACTCGACCTGATATAGCATTCGCTGTTAATCTATTAGCAAGATATAGTTCTTCTCCTACACGAAGGCATTGGAATGGGGTTAAGCAGGTACTTCGCTACCTTAGAGGAACAATCAATATGGGCTTGTTTTATTCATATGTACCCAAGTCCGAATTGATTGGATATGCTGATGCTGGATATTTGTCTGATCCTCATAATGGTCGTTCACAAAAGGGATATTTATTTACGTGTGGTGGCACAGCCATTTCATGGCGATCTATGAAAAAAACTATATCGGCCACATCATCTAATCATGCAGAAATTTTAGCTATTCACAAGGCAAGTCGAGAATGTGTTTGGTTAAGATCTCTGATTCAACACATTCGAGGGAATTGTGGTATATCTTCTGGAAAAATGATCCCGACGATCTTATATGAAGATAATTCTGCATGTATCGCACAATTGAAAGAAGGGTACATTAAAGGAGATAGAACAAAGCATATTTCACCAAAGTTCTTTTTCACTCATGATCTTCAGAAGAATGGTGATATCAATGTTCAACAAATCCGTTCCAGTGATAATCTTGTTGATTTGTTCACCAAGGCACTTCCCACAGCAACATTTGAAAAACTAGTCTACAATATAGCATGCGTAGATTTAAAGATCTTGACTGATATTGTCATGAGGGGGAGATAATACGCGCTATATTCTTTTTCCCTTAACCAAGGTTTTTCCCACTGGGTTTTCCTGGTAAGGTTTTTAATGAGGCAGCATCTGATTGCGTATTGATATGTACTCTTTTTCCTTCATTAGGTTTTTGTCCCATTGAGTTTTTCCTAATAAGGTTTTAACGAGACATATTCTTAAATGATGGAGTAGTGTTATGAATTATTATGTTGTGGATGTTCATACAACTCCAAAATCTCTTCACCTTCATGTCCTTCCATTTTTCATCATTAATATGAATCAATGTAATTTATCATTATGTAATCAACATTTGAGGTTCTTATTTTGTGCCTATAAATAGGCTATGCCATTGTGTTATAGAGACACAACAAAATCAATAAAGAATTCTCTACTTAATTTTCTAATCTCTCTACTTTATAATATTTGAGTTATTTCATAATAATTGTGTTTTTATTAATTTAAAAACTTCTACTCCCTTAATCACTATTTCCCTTTTTTCTTGCTAAGTGAAAACACCGTCTTACTCTTATATGTTTTTTTAAGTTGAATAATAAAGAGAATTGCTTTTTATGCATGCATTTGTCGCAAATATTAGTGAATCTTTTGCTCTTCGTCTTGAATGTGGATTATTGCCCGCTTCTCTGAATAGATTAAATTATGTTTGTGCCGAATAATATGCCAATTACATGAAACAATAAATGAAAGTACAAGAAAAGGGGATCCCTTTTGTACAATTAATAATAATAACATAACAGCCTAAACTCCGGGCAAATATTATCATACATATTTGCACTTAATCATAAACTTAACCAAAAGCACGTATTAACTCATCGAACTAATCACCTTTTGTGAAACGAGTTTACACCACATGTAATTCACACAATTTCAGCCTAAATCCTTGCCCAAATTATTAGGTTGTTTGATAGCATGCATTGTATGGCCGAAAATATTTGTCATAAAATGCATGATGAACCGAAATTTATTGTTTAATGTTTTACCTAATTCTTGATTATTTTGACAAGTACATGTTGTTCCTCACCCTCACGCATTTATCTCATTATTCAAAGTCTAACAAAAAGTATATTTAAATCAAAGTAATTATCAAAAATGGCTTTGCAACCACATCTTTTGGGGAGTTTCCTGGAAAGTTCTTCCGAAATTGAAATAGAATTATAAGTAGGACACATTTTCCAGTGAATTTCCATGTATAATTGATTTGCCTTAAACAGGAAATAAAAAAATCGAACTCTTTAATTTTGTAATGCCAAACCCAAGATTTGTTGATCTAATAGTATCCACCTCCCACTTTATGTGAGAGGTCATGAGTTCGAATCCATGCTGCCACAAATTGTATTTTTCCCCTCTTTTATGGTTCTAGATGGAATTTTTATGGCTCATGATTATGAATCTATGACCATTGATTTGAATTTGTCACTCTAAATATTTAGAATATTCTTTCGTCTTGAAATTAAAATATATATATATATATATATATATATTGTAATGACGGGAAATTGCCTGGCAATTTCTCGATGACAATTTATTACGCTAACAGTTTCCATGGCAGTTTCATGATTTGGCCTTTCACTTTCCTACTCTCACAGACTGATCTGACATTAGTATATATAATTCCTCTATATAAACCCCATTACATATATAGTTTTACAGATATAAATATTTACATTACTACTTTCGAAGGAAAAGAAAAACAAATAATCTGCAATGGCGATTACGAGCATTACAAAATCATTGAGCACTAAACCTTTCACCCTCCGCCTGATCCCCTTCCGCCGTCCCTCAAAGGCCAAACCCGAAACCCCTCCACCGGAAACCACAGCCCACGACGGGCTAAACCCTACTAATAAAGAAGAAGAGTTCAGACAGGTTTTCCGATACCTCGACGCAAATAACGACGGAAAGATCTCTGCCGATGAGTTGAGGTCTTATGTCGCGTCCATTGGCGATTCCGTGTCGGTCGAGGAGGCGGAAAAGATCATAAGAGAGTTATCCAACGGCGGGGCAGCCGCGGAGGGTTCGTCGTTGTTGGAGTTCGGAGAGTTCGTGAGAATGATGGAGTTGCGTGACATCGAGGACGATAAGATTCTCCGACAGGCTTTTGAGGTGTACGAGGTGGAGAAAGGGAGCGGTTGCATCACGCCAGAGGGGCTCCGGCAGGTTCTTAGCCGGTTGGGGGATGTGAAAACGTATCAAGAATGCGAGGAGATGATTAGGGTTTTTGATTTGGATGGCAATGGGGTTTTGGATTTTCATGAATTCCATAAAATGATGATCACTTAGATTGTTGTTGTTAATATTTAAACATACTTTAAGGTTCATATTGGTGGCAAGAAGCGGAGATTTTTATGCTAGTAGTGGTAAGTGATGTTTTTTTTTTTGTTAAGATAGTGGTAAGTGATGTTGAATGATGTAAATAGTTTGGATTTAATATGTGATTAAAATATTTTCTTAAATATAAAGTTTGGTAACAGTACTCGAGGTCATAATTGAGATCTCAAAGGAGCTGATATGATATTCAAAGTAATACAAATCGTCTTTAACATTGCAAAGGACATGTTAACCTTGTCGAGTGACTCCACATACTTTCTACGATTTTTAAGTCAAAAGAAATCGTCGTAATGAGATGATTCATGTTAATTTTGTAGGAGAGCTTGAAATCACATTAATTGCTAAAATTGTAGCCAATTGTCAACAAATTTACTATGCTTCCTAATTTTTTCTTTCTATTTGTGCAAAAAATGAGATTATATATATCTATATATATATGGAAGAGAAGAAGACGAAAGCCATATAAGTAATTAATTTTTAACTCAGCAGACATTTTTTACTCAGTCGTCATGTCCTTTAATGTCAGGAGAGTCGTCGTGTCCTTTAATGTCAGGAGACGTTGTGTTTGTGCTCACTTTTTAATAAATTATACATCAAAATAATGTATTATTCATTATATTAAGTGTAGTACATAATATGTATACTACGTTATTTTAAATTTAAATGAAAATTTCGAATATATATTGTTCATTAAGTTTAGAATGTGTACGAAAAAATGGAGTGTTGGTTAATTAGTTATACGTGTACTCTACTAATATAATACTAGCTTTAACCAAGAACGTATGCATGTATATACATATTTGTTTTGGCTTAATAAATATCTAGCTATAGCAGTTTGCTGTTTAATTATTGTATAACGGACCAATTATTACCACCCATATATCGAACATAATCAGGAGACGTCTAGAACAAAACAGTTTTGTGTATTCAAAGTTAGCTAAAAATCTGTCGGCTGTGCAGACAGCTGTGCGCGTTTTCACGAGAAAATTCATAACTCAATGTAGAAAGCTCGGATTTATGAACCGTTTTCTTCTCATGAAACTAGACACATATGGCTATCCACACATATATCGCACGTAATCAGGAGACGTCCAGAACAAAGCGGTTTTGTATTCAAAGTTTTCTTCCCATGAAACCGTTTTCTTGATTTATTTTTTGACACTAATTAAATATTCATCTATGCAAATTAGGGAAGAGCTCTACTTTTCAGAGTTAAGGCAAGAAGCACATACGAGATAAGTCATACCTCTATTCCTAGTGAGCAAACACCACTAGAGGAGTTTTACCAGGAGACTTCAAGTTCAAATCTCGCTCATGTTGTATTGGATAATGAGCTTGATGATATTGATATTCTAATTGATGTTCATCGTGAAGAGGACGAGGTGAACCCTGATGAGTTACACCTTCATGAAAGAGAACTTGAACAAGAAGTTGAGTTTGACGATTTGGAAGAAGGATTGGTGGAATCAGATGAGGAAGAATTACTCAAGTATAGTGACAGTTCTAGTGGATAATGATTTATTTTGAGGTTAGTACTTATATCATAAATTAGTAGCTACTTATTTTACGAGTCTATAGTAGATTTTCTTGTCAAGTTGTAATCATTAAATTTCTTTGAAAGTCTGATATTGTCATTATGTATGCTACTTAGTAGAAATTGAGATGAGATATTGCAATCTTAACTTGGTTTATATTATTTCTGTTTTATTATTTGTTAGAAAATTGCAACATTTTCTTGGTCTCTACAGCTACTATGCAGCCTACTAGGGGAAGGTACATAGGGACTTATATGAGTTTGTTGAATGGAAATGTGAAAGCTTTGGGTGACTTGCATGAGGATTTGGCTGAGCACGACGATATGGCTGAGCACGATGATATGGCTGAGCATGACGATTTGGCTGTTCACGATGATTTAGCTGAGCATGACGATTTGGCTGAGCATGACGATTTGGCTGATGAGGAGGTGCATCCGGGAATGGATGACTTGCCACATGGCATCGAGCAAAAAGAGTCTGGTTGTAAAGATGAAATTGAGCGCGATGAAGCGGGTCGAGAGATACTAATTATTGTGGAAAACTGGTAATCATATTCCTTATTGAATTGCTAATTTTTTCTATACATTGAAACTAAATGAAATTGGATATATCACTGTTGATGTTGAACCGATAATTTTATTACATTCCCTTAACATTTTTTTTCAGTTTCGTTAGTATTGCTGCACCTCGGACCATTTTACCGTCTTTACGTGAATGGTATAATGGAGTTTGGCCGACCTTTACTAAAATTCCGGATCGAGTAAAGCAAGAATTGTTTGACTTGTTCAAGGTAATTATGAGGAGTCTACAAATTGCCTAGTTTTCATTATGCATGTGGAGTGTTTATACTTTAATGAAAATTAGCATTAATACATGAGATTATGAATAACATGTATTTTCATGAATGATAAATTTAATAATCCATTTATCTGTAAAAGAGTCAAAGCTATTGTGTTCTTTCTATGTAATTTGTCGTTTCAATAAATAGTAAACTTAAAAGTCACTTCTTTTTAAATATATAAATTATGTTCTTTATAATTTTCAATATTCATAGTCCCTTAAACCAAATTTTCCCTATACTTTACAATTTGTGACCAATGTAGGAAAAATTTACTTGGCGTGATCCATGGTCTGAAGAACAAGTATTTAAAATTTGGAAGTCTTATTTCAGTAGGAGGATGACTGCACTGATGAGCGATCTCAGAAACAATGCAAAGTTGAGAGACTCACCTCCAGCAAAATGGATGAGAAAAGAAATATGGGACGGTCTTTGGGATAAATGGGACACTCCCAAATTCAAGAATCTCCACAATAGATACCGGCAAAATCGACTATCGGATCGAAATGGCCTTGGGGTGGGATTGAGTGCATCGGGTTCGATTTCTATTCATCAACATGCACGTAGGATGGTAAGTGATAAATTTCAATATAATGACGGATGAGTTTATTGTTGGTTGTGCTTGATGTTGGATGTTGAATGTGTTCGATTTCAATACAAGTGATAAATTTGTCAAATATTTTTTTAATGTTGGTTGTGTTTATTTTCTTTAATTGTAGTATTGTGGATAACTTATTGTGAATTTAAGCGATATTTTGATAGTTTTCTTTATTGATCGCTATCTTTTATTTACGTAGAAGTCCTATTTATTGATCGCTATCAATACAAGTCCTATTTATTGATCGCTATTGTAAATAACTAGTGTACTATTGATATTTAGGATTTGATAAGTATGTTTAATGTGTATAAATAACTAGTGTGGTATTGATATATGCAAAAAGAGAAACTTATGTAATTGATTAGGATTTGATAACTATGTTTAGGTTATTTGTATGGATGTGATGTGTATAAATAACTAGTGTGGTATTGATATATGCAAAAAGAGAAATTTTTATGTACTTGACATGTGTTTTTTAGGATTTGATAACTCTGTTTAGATTGTTTGCTTAGACGTGATCTGTAAATAACTTTTATGGTATTGATATATTCAAAACGATAAATATATGTCCTTCATATATGTTGCTTATGATTTGATAACTCTATCTTACTTCTAACTATTTTAATTATATTTGTCTTAAACTGTAGTCTAAAAAGAATGGTGGGAATCCAGTGTTTTTTCAAAAAGCTTTTGAGCGGTGTCATAGGAGAAACAAAGGACAAGGACCTTTTGTGGACAAGAAGTCGAAGAATACAGTGGTGAGTTTTTTCTCATTATTACATATTAATAGATATTATCCCTTACAAGATATCAATTGTTAATTAGTAATATATTAATTACTTTTCTAATTTATTTTATAGGAGACTTATACTGAGAAACTAAAGCAAAATCAATCTCAGAGTGATGGACCAATGATGTTGCCCTCTATTAAAGCTTCATGCATCATTTATCCCGAAGCATGGGGTGAGGCTTCTGGTGGACCAAAATTCGGGCTTTGCTACAGGTTCGGTACCTCGTACAGCGAAAGCTCCTCTTCATCTATTCATAGCTCAAGCATCAATCGCTCACAAGTAAAAATAGAGAATGCGAAAAAGATTCAAGAATTAGAGAAAGAATTGGAAAAGCAACGAGTAGAGATGAAAAAGAATATCGAGCAGGGTATTAAGGATGGTATCAAGGATGCTCTTACGTCTCTCGGTATGTATCCGGTCCAACATCCTTCTCCCGGACATTTATCTGCTTCAGCTCCCGGGTACTTTCCACCTCCTCCTGGCTACTATCCGGCTCCTCTGGCTCCTAGTCAACATCATCCTTTCCAGAGCCAGCCTTCTAGTCGAGATCATTCTCCCGACGAACACCATACTCGGGATTAGTCCATTGCTCGCTCCTATTGCAGTTGTTATCTTGATTGAATTCGTATAAAACTCATTTATATGTTATGACAAGATATTTTACATTTATGATTTTGTCTACATTTGGTTATGTATGACATTTTATAATTATTATATTGGTATTTTATTTTGGTAAACTCATTTTATGTATATTACTATTTTATTTTTATTTAATTGATATTAATTATAATTGAAAAATATTTAAAAATTATTGGATATATTTAGCAACAAAATTAGGGGTACAAATGTTTGTTGGTGATTTCTAATTTTGAAATTAGGAACAAAAATGTTTGTTGTTGAATAATATTTTTTATAATATTTCGAATATATTACCATCAAAATTTCCAACAAATTGTTTGCTTGCTAAAGATTAGGAACAAAGTCATTCCTTCCGAATTCGGAAGGAAGGCTTTTGTAGGCAATATTTGTTGATGATCACCAACTAAATTATTTGTAGGTAAATATTGTTGCCAAATTTACCAACAAAACTCTTTGTTTCTAAAATTTACTTACAAGCGATATAAGAACAAAACCTATTTGTTGATAATTTTGTAGCTAATGTGAATTACCAACAAATATTGGCTGTTTAGCATTGAATTACATTCCTTCTGATCAATGTTTTTCTTGTAGTGGAATGAGCTAAGGGCATAAAAAATGAGTATATCTCTGTGGTTGTTGTGTGTCGAGACTTTTAATGATTGACGTGGCGATTAGAGATGAGCTTTAGGTCATTAAGATTGATGATTGTAATTTTGAGTCTTGACTCAGAGGTTGGGTTGGGTTGGGTTAGGTTATGGTGACCGGAGCGGAAAGCATGCGGATCTTTGTTTAATATTTACTATATAGTCATATTTTTTCATATCTTATTGTCATTTTGATATTTCGAACTTTCTTATGTGCAGTTCTATCAGGAATATACATACATATTTGATGTGCAATTAAGTTGTGAAGATGAAACTCAACTTTAGGATGTAAAATCTGAAATCATCAGCTATAGCCTGAGACACAAACATAATCCACATAATACTTGAAAGGGGGTTGTTAAAAACACTCCAACCTTTGTTATTGACACTCCACATTCTATTTCATTTTTTCAAAAGGACAATTTTATCCTTAATGCCAAAAAAGTTAGTGCAAGATACAAGTGCATCTTATACTATTACAAATACACATGGAATTCAAAATAAAAACTGTTGAACCTTGAGAAATTTTGTCCAAACGAAATAAGTAGGGAAAAACACAAAGGCCTTCAAACTTTTTGTAAAGAAACATTTCTTCTTTTTCCCAACTTTCTAAGGTAAAATATTCATCCACTAATTGTTGCATATATATTGGTTCTTTGTTACTTTTGAAATTAAATTAATTCAAATTGTACTTGAAAAAAGTGAATTACAATTTTAGCAATGGACAATAGAAGCAATAAAAATGTTTTGGAGGAGTTCGTGAAATATTAGAAGTTAGAACTTGTAAATACTAAAAGTTTCGAGAAAATCTTAGAATATTATCAGTACTAATCAACTCCTTAATAATACAATTAGTAATTTAATTTTTTTTCCTAGTTCTTCAGTCCTTTTAGTTGCACTTGAAACATTGTTTACTCTTGGAAACAAAAGTTAGGGCTTTTGTTCATATTTTGCATGATGAATTATTTCTTTCTAAAATAGTTTAAGATATTAGTTTTTGTCAAAATATGAATTGATTTTTACATATTTTTAACCATTTGTAATATTATGTTTGTGTGTTCATACGTGATTTGTAGAGTTTTCGAATTAAAATGGATGATAATGAATAAAATTATTTAAAATTTGTTAGGTAATAAAGTAAATATGAAAAATAGATTTTATTATTTCAATCAATTTTTTTCTGAGTATAGTAGGATGAAATTATTTTTTATTTGTAAGGCCACAATGAAAATTTCAATAACATTTTCATATTATCTCTAATCGTGTTTCTATATATTGTAGATTGAATTGACTTTAACATATTTACACTAAAATATTTAACAAGTGAAACAAATTGTCTTCAAAAACTTCTTCTTATGCAATGAAGGGTTTTTTTTTGTTTTTTTTTTTTTTTGTCTTTTTCAAAAAATAAAATGAATGTTGGAGTGCAAATAACAAAAGTTGAAGTGTTTTTAACAACTCTCTACTTTGATATATATATTTTTTTCCATCTTTTTGTAGCTGCATATTACTTGAAATCAATATCCCACCTTAGACTCTAGATTACATGTTTTTTTCCTCAATGTGACAGTTAGCAATATAACCATCCACAAATGCAGGACTTTAATTAGTTTTGGAAAAAGTTTCCCTGGCCTCTTAGAAGACTCGGGCTATGTTTGGATTTTAAAATTTGTGAAAAAGTACTAAAAATATATTTTCTTTTTCAAATGATTACGGTACTTTGTATTTGTTGTAAAAATATGAAAATCCTCGATTAGCTAAATGGTTTAGGTCGCATGAGGAGATCAGAGGATCAATTAGTAAAGACTTCATTAAATTAAATAACATAATATAATCTTGTTTCTTTTTTATCAATTTGTACATTTTTTTTTTATTTTTTTTTTTGATAAGCATCAATTTGTTAATTTGTGTTACATCCTGTGTTATAATTATATTTTGTCACACAACGTACGTACGAGACACAAACTTAATAGCATTTTTTTTTTTTTTTGAACACACAAACTTAGTACCATTACAATATATGATATCTTACAAATCCTCATCCTTCGAAAACTCCAAGAAATTGATCATTTCTGTATCCAAGAATTAATCTTTCGTTTTCTACAGTTCATGTGTCCAAATACAATGTAGCAGGGCATTGGTGTGCCGGTATATATTTGCAATCCAATTGTAGGCCTCAGTAGTGAATTTATCATCAGCCCGTCTCATAATTTTTAAATAACTACTAGGAAACAAGAGTTCCTTATCTCGGATATGGTCAATTTTTATTTTAGTCTATGATTTCAGTTGCAATCTAACATTTTGGTGTAACACTTTAATATGACAGCTTACACCAATACACGATAGATATGTGTTTGTAACATGTGTGTACTATGTATTGATATAAGTTGTAACACAAAAGTCTTGAGAAAATTACAATTTTAGCCTCATAACTCACGCCAAAATAATTTAAAGGGTTAATGTCATTTTTTCATTCAAACTATTCGGGTTTTTGCACTTTTGTAAATAATTTTTTTTTTTTTGCACTTTTTTATCTAAACTAAACGGGTTTTGCATTATTTTATCTAAACTTGTTTATTTTTTACACTTTCTTATATGAACTACACAAATTTTTACAAATTTTTATATTTTTAGCATTTTTCAGTCAAATTTTACTTAAGTTTTTAGCCTTATAAAGTTCGGATAAAAAAATGCAAAAGAAAAAAATTTATTTACTAAAGTACAAAAACCCGAATAGTTTGGATGGGAAAATGTCATTACCCCTAATTTAAATCCCAAACCTTTTAAAATGACAAAAATAGTCCTATAATTTAACTTAATTTTACAAAACTAGTCCCACCGTTAATTATGGATGGAAAGCACGTGGCTGTTAAGTGTGGGCCAAAATCTTTGAGCCCAAAAACGAACTCCCCCTTTCAGAATTCAAATATGCAATCTCCAAACCCTAACCTTGTTCTCTGCAAATCGAGAAAAATCCATGGCAATTTTGATATTCCAGAGAAGATGATTAGCTTGGCAATAGAGAAACGGAGTAGAGCCCTCATTCAATCGAGAGTTATGTTGCGTCCCCATCATTTGGTTGATTGTGAGTTTGTATGTGTGTGCGAGATCACACACACACACACATATATATATAAGGTATGGATCAAATACATACCTTTACATTAGATAAGGTTTAAAACTCAATCTACACCATTAATACCATTTGATCCCAAAGTCCGGATTTAACTACATTTTTCAGTTTGTATAATTATTTTTAATGATGGCAGGGGCATTTTAGTCAATGAAACGTAACAAACTTATGCAAATATCATGCAGTATCAAAATCAAATCCCACTTATTCCGCATAACAGATTCACCTTTCATTCCATCTTCATTTTCCATCGTAATCCAATCACGTTCCTTTGCAGCTTTTTTTAATGTAATTCCAGACATATCGAGATCACTTCACACCCATTCGTTCGTTAATCACTCACAACTTATTCTGTTTGATTTGTTTGTTGTTTGCTTATTTTCATTGATTTGGATTTGGATTTGGATTTGATTTTCACATTTAGATATGAAGAACATTATTAGAGTGCGAAAGGTTTGCTTACCATTGTGCTGCATTATTATTATTGTATATATGATAGTTGGCATTAGCAGATCGGCCGCCGCTTCTCCCTTCCCCAAAGACTCACTCCTTATCGGAGTTTCCCCTGAAGATGGGTGGGGTTTGGATCACTCTCTCTCTCTATATATATATATATATCTATAATGGTTTGGATCATCATTATACAGTAAATACAACGGTGATACACAGTGTGTGATTAGTGACATACAATTGGTGATTTCAAACCATTATACAATATCTTATAAACAACTATACAGTATATTATGACACATTATACAATATGTTATAACCCATTATACAGTGTGTGTTTATACATCATACAATTACAATCTTATAAACCATTATACAGTATCTTATAGCCCAATATACAGTATCATATAAATCAATATACAATATCATATAACACATTATACAGTGAATATAATAGCTAATTAATCCACTACACCATAGCTAATAAAAAAAATATACAGTAAACACAATAGTGATATACAGTGTGTGATTAGTGACATACAATTCATGATTTCAAACCATTATACAATATCTTATAAACCACTATACAGTATATTATAACACATTACAGAGTATCATATAACCAATTATACAGTGTGTTTGTATACATCATACAGTTACAATCTTATAAATCATTATACAATATCTTATAACCCATTATACAGTGTGTGTTTATTCATCATACAATTACAATACATCAACTAATTTAACAATATAAATTTAATCATTTTAATATGGTATCGAAAATTATTTAATGAACGAGTAAAATAAGCTGAATTTATTCATCCCAAACAGTAATTAAAAAGAAAAAAAACCATTATATAGTAGCTTATAAACCATTATACAGTAAATACAACGGTGATATATAGTGTGGTATTAGTAACATCACAATTAGTGATTTTAAACCATTATACAGTAGCTTATAAACCATTATACAGCAAATACAACAGAGATATACAGTGTGTAATTAGTGACATACAATTAGTGATTCAAAATCATTATACAATATCTTATAAACAACTATACAGTATGTTATAACACATTATACAGTATCTTATAACCCATTTTATACAGTGTGTGTTTATACATCATAGAGTTACAATCTTATAAACCGTTATATAGTATCTTATAACACAGTATACAGTATCATATAAACCAATATACAGTATCATATAACCCATTATACAGTGAATGCCATAGCTAATAAACATTATACAATAGTTAATTAATCCATTATACAATAGCTAATAAACAAATATACAGTAAATACAAACTGTATTAACATGTTTTCAATATTTACTGTATGTTATATATTAACATACTGTATATCACAGTTATATTTACTGTATAATGATATATAAGTTACTGAATGTTGTTTGTTTACATACTGTATATCTACCGTCTTATAATGTATATTCCAAGCAGTGCAATATAATGAATCTGGAAAGACAAATTTATCTATGATTAATTAAATCCCCAATTAAGCTACGGATCATGTAATACAAGATCTAGAATCTCTACACCAATATTGTAAATCACGAGTCGAATATGCAATTCAAGATAAATCAGATTTCCGAAAACCATTAACACAGATATTAATGTCGCTTTAGTGGCGATCTAAAATGTCAAATTCCAAATTCCATATAACTAAATTAAGAAAAGCTAATCGATAATTGAGCTAATTTTGGCAACAAGTTGAGAGATTGTAGGAGAGATTTTGTGCGTTTCAATTTGAGAGATTTTAGGGAGATTTTTGTGCCTTTTTTTTGGGTTGTAGATGCTGTATAATGACGTAAATTTGACTATTATACCCCTGATCCAATTGGAATCAATTTTCCCGCCTGTTTTTTGCTTCTTTTTTAGACTGTTGAATTTAATGGATCCAATGGTGTAGATTGGGTCTTATATCTTATCTAATATATAGTGTGTATTAGATTTTGACCCTATATATAAATATATATATATATATATATATATAAAAGAAAGAGGTTGTGCCCTTCCCTCCAAAAACTAATTCCACCCTTTTCATTCCTTTCAAAAAAATTCAGTTACAGTTTGGTCAAAGGAGGGAGTGGCAGATTTAATGGTCAAACTTACCTTTTCCATCCATAATTAACGATGAGACTAGTTTTGTAAAGTTAAATGGAGTGATGGGATTATTTTTGTCATTTAAAAAAGTTTGAGACTAAAATCATTTTTGGTGTGAGTATATGCAAAAGAAGGAGGTAGTGCATTTTTCTCAAAAAACCAACTCCATTTTCATTCCTTCCAAAAAAATTCAGCTACAGTTTGATCAAAGGGGAGAATGTCAAATTTAACGGTCACACTTGCATTTTCCATCCATAATTAACGGTGAGACTAGTTTTGTAAAATTAAGTTGACTTCTGGGATTATTTTTGTCCTTTTAAAAGGTATGAGACTAATCTTATTTTTGGCGTGAGTTATGGGACTAAAATTGTATTTTTCTCCTAAAGCGTTACACCAAAATAATATAAAAAATCTGGACAAATTCTACGTGATGCTGAGATTATGGTCATTTTGATATTTTCAAACTGTTTTATGTGCAGTTCTATGATCAGGAATATACAATATACATGCATATATATTTGATGTGCAATTAAGTTGTGAAGATGAAACTCAATTTTAGGATGTAAAATATGAAATCATCAGCTGATAGCCTGGGACATAAACATACTTCACAGTAAAATTCTTATATAAACCGGGTCTTAGGTCCACCTATGGACTTTGTAGATGTGATTAATTCACATCATTCATTTTTTAAGTGAAAAAAATAAAATAAGTGATGTGGATTAATCACAATCACAAGGTGCACATATGAGGCCCAAGACCCGATCTATAAAAATGTTTTCCTACTCCACATAATAGTTGAAATTGTTTTTTTTTTTTTAACTACATATTATTCCGAAAATTTTTGTATAAACTGAGTTTTGAATTTTACTTATGGACCTTGTGAATATGATTAATTCACATTATTTATTTTTTAATTTAAAAAAATAAAATAAGCGATGTGAATTAATCATATTCACAATATGCACAGATAACATCCAAAATTCGGTACATAAAAATGTTTTCGATCAACTATAGATTACATTATTTTTTCTTGATGTGGCAAAACAATGACAGTTAGCAATACATCTATCCACAAATGCAAGACTTTAATTAGGCTTGGAAAAAGTTTCCCTCTTTGTAGACTCGGGCTATGTTTGGATTTTAAAATTTATGAAAAAGTACTAAAAAAGATATTTTCGCTTTCAAATGATTACGGTACTTTGTATTTGTTGCATGCAAAATTATGAAAATCCTCGATCGGTTAAATGGTTTAGGTCGCATGAGCACTTCAGCAGATCAGAGGATCAATTAGTGAAAACTTCATCAAATTAAATAACTTAATATAATCTTGTTTTTGTTTTATCAATTTATTAATTTTATTTTTTTTGATAAGCATCAATTTGTTAAGTTTGTGTTACATCCTGTATTGTAATTATATTTTGTCGCAGTACGAGACACAAACTTGGTATGGTACCATTACAATATATGATATCTTACAAATCCTCATCCTTCGAAAATTCCAAGTAATTGATCATTTCTGTATCCAAGAATTGATGTTTCCTTTTCGACAGTTAATGCGTCCAAATAAAATGTAGCAGGGCATGGGTGTGCCGGAGTTAAAAAAATAATATAAAATTAAATCGAAATTAAGAAAATAATACACAAAAAAATAGTGTTCAGATAATAATACATTCCGCGCCACGTAAGCGCGGAATAGAATATGTATTTTTTTTAAAAATTAAAAGGCATTCCGCGCCACGTCAGCGCGGAATGGCAGTCGGTCAATTGACCGACTGACATTCCGCGCTGCCCGAGCGCGGAATAGAGCAATTTTTATTTTTTTTAAATAAATTTGGCCCATTTCGCGCTGACTCAGCGCGGAATGGCCAATATATATATATTTTTTGTTATTTATCTTTTGTTTTTTTTCCTTATTTCCAGCTCATTTTTCTCCTTTTTTCGTGTATTTTTGAGTTTTGACTTGAACATATAAATTGTAGACTTTCATATAGACTTTGTAACCACACAAGAATGGACTCATTCCGATACCCGAGTGAAGAAATATAACAAGTAAAAAATGACACATTAGAGTAATTTTTTAAAGAAAATAATAACGTTGTCTATGTTTCCGGTTCATTTTTCTCCCTTTGTCGTTCAATTTTGAGTTTTGACTTGAACACATAAATTGTAGATTTTCATATAAACTTTGTAACCACACAAGAATAGACTCATTTCGATACCTTAGTGAAGGAATATGACAAGTAAAAAAAGACACATACGGATTTTTCAGAAAAAAATATTTTGTTGTCGTCTTCGGGATGATTTTTCGACATTTTTTGTACATTTTCAGGCTTCGACTTCAACACAAAAAATGTAGATTGACTCACAAAGTTTGTAACGGTATGAGAATTGATTCATTTCAATATCCGAGTGAAAAAATACAACGTGTTAAAACGGAACGGATTTTTCCGAAAAAATTTTTTTTCGTCATCTTCGGGATGATTTTTTGACCTTTTTTGTACATTTTCAGGCTTCGATTTCAACACAAAAAATGTAGATTGACTCACAAAGTTTGTAACGGTGTAAGAATTGATTCATTTCGATATCCGGATGAAAAAATACAACATATTAAAATGGAACGGATTTTTCGGAAAAAAATATTTTTCATCATCTTCGGGATGGTTTTTCGACATTTTTTGTACATTTTCAGGCTTCAACTTCAACACTAAAAATATAGATTGACTCACAAAGTTTGTAACGGTATAAGAATTGATTCATTTCGATATCCGCGCTGAGTCAGCGCGGAATGGGCCAAATTTATTTAAAAAAAATAAAAATTGCTCTATTCCGCGCTCGGGCAGCGCGGAATGTTAGTCGGTCAGTTGACCGACTGCCATTCTGCGCTGACGTGGCGTGGAATGCCTTTTAATTTTAAAAAAAAAAACATATTCTATTCCGCGCTGACGTGGCGCGGAATCTGGCAGATTCCGCGCTTACGTGGCACGGAATGTGCTATTATCTGAGCACTATTTTTTTGTGTATTATTTTCTTAATTTCGATTTAATTTTGTATTATTTTTTTAAAATTCTCGGGTGTGCCGGTATATATTTGCAATCCAATTGTAGGCCTCAGTAGTTAATTTGTCGCCAATACAAATTGACTCAGTTGATAAGAAGGATCATTTCTCCACAGAATATTGTGTGTTAGCTAGATTCTCCCTGCCGACGTGAGGGCTGTGTTGGTGGGCGATCTATAAGTATCTCTATAAATAATTTATAATCTCGGAGATATGCCCTGACCCTGATAGATGATAAAAGTCAATCCTATCTAAACTTTTATGTACCAAAAATGAAGAAAGTGAATTTATCATCAGCCCATCTAATAATTGTTTAAATATTCCCTGTTAATCTGGAGAATTTTAAAAAAATAATACAAAAGTAAATAGAAATTAAGAAAATAATACACAAAAAATTAGAGTATAGAAAATAGCACATTCCGCGCTGACGTGGCGCGGAATCGGCCGTCAGCGCGGTATACAAAAAACTTTTTTTAAATTAAAGGCCATTCCGCGCTCACGTGGCACGGAATGGCCAAAATTTTTTTTTTTTTTAAAATTAATCTCATTCCGCGCCACGTGAGCGCGGAATGGCAGGCAGTCAACTGACCGCCTGCCATTCTGCGCTCACGTGGCGCGGAATGGCAGTAAGGCCTCCTCCCGAGGCTACTTTTTCCTTTTTCCTTTTTCCTTTTTCCTTTCTCCTTTCTCCTTTCTCCTTTCTTCTTTCTTCTTTCTTTTCATCTCTCTCGGTTTTTCTCACCAACTTCACTTCTTCATCTTCACCATTTTCTTCAACTTAATTTTCATCATTCTCAACAATTCAAGGTAAGTTTTCTATATTGTTACTTTATAAAATATATAGAACCATTATATTTTTGAATTTTTGTGTAATTAATAAATTTAGGGTTTCAAAAATTGTATGGAATTTTTATGTAAATTTCGAATTTGATTTTAGTAATTTCGAATTTGCTTATGAATTTGTGTAATTTTTCGAATTTATTGTGTAATTTCGGATTTAGGCTTTAGGTGTAATTTTAAATTTTTGTTGAATTTTATCAATTTAGTGTTTTAATTTGTGTAATTTTTCGAATTTGAATTTGTTATGTATATTCGGATTTGGGCTTTAGGTGTAATTTCGAATTTTTGTTGAATTTTATCAATTTAGTGTTTTAATTTGTGTAATTTTTCGAATTTGAATTTGTTATGTATATTCGGATTTGGGCTTTAGGTGTAATTTCGAATTTTTGTTGAATTTTATCAATTTAGTGTTTTAGTTTATGGAATTTTGTTTTGTAATTGCGAATTTTTGTGAAATTGATCAATTTAGGAATTAAATTTTTGGAATTTTGCAATGTAATTTTGAATTTATGTTTTAGGTGTAATTTCGAATTTTTGGGGAATTTATCAGTTTAGGTTTAAATTTGTGGAATTTTGTAGTGTAATTTTGAATTTAGGGTGTAGGTTTAATTTCGAATTGTTGTGGAATTCATCAATTGAGGTTAAAATTTGTGGAATTTTGTAGTTGAATTTTGAATTGTTGGTATAATTTTGATACTTTAGCTCTAATTTCGATTTGTTGGTATAATTTTGATTTAATTTGTTTATTTTTTATTTTTTAGCTCTAATTTTAAATTATCATGTGCACGGTAAATTGGTAGAAATATAAGGTTTAATTTTGAATTTTAAAATATAATGTCAAATTATTAGTTATAATATTAAATTTTTTATGTATACTTTAGGGTTTAGGAGGTATAATATCAATTTTAGGTGTAATTTTTAATTAGTACGTTCAATATCAAATTTTAGGTATAATCTTGAATTTTTAGGTATAGTCTTGAACTTTTAGGTATAATTTCAAATTATAGATGTGTAGATTAATTTTGTCACATAATTTTATTTTTTTGTGATGTATGTGTTTGAGTTTATGAAATATTAATTTATATTATTCTAATTAGCTCAAGTATCGTTTTAATTGAAAATAATTTGTTATTTTATTTCAATGTAGGATGGCGGAGGAGTTTATTGATCATATATATGGCCCGCTAGACGTTAGTGTGTTGACCGGACAGTCAATTCATATGTCCGAACGGGTTAGTGAGTCCCACGATTTCGTGTTCCGTGCTAGACGGGCGGACAGTTCATATTTTAAGAGTGCTTATGGAAGGACCCCACATAACCAAGTTTTGTTAAAATTGCAACACATGGGGTTATATCGGGTATATAAGTTAGGGCCATGGACAAATGATATGGGTCTTGTAACAGCGCTAGTCGAGAGATGGCGACCGGAGACCAATACATTTCATTTCATAACTGGAGAGGCTACGATTACTCTTCAGGATATTGCTATAATATTTGGTCTTCCAGTCGATGGTCGACCTCTAATATTGTGTAGACGGACCTGCAATTAAATATAAATATTATCACAAAATGTAAAAAAAAAAAGAATAACAAGTCACGAATTAAAGGAATACAATCATTATGAAACTTATTAGTAGATTCATAATTACCTGCTTGCATATCAAAATTCCTCGAATGAGGATTTATCAAATGGGAATGTTGTGTAGACGGACCTGCAATTAAATATAAATATTATCACAAAATGTAAAGATAAGAATAATAACAAGTCACGAATCAAAGGAATTCAACCATTATGAAACTTATTAGAATATTCATAATTACCTGCTTGCATGTCAAAATTCCTCAAATTAGGATTTACGTAAGGAGAATTTTGTACAGTTTCAAAACGCCCAAACACATTACCCATTGTAGAAGCACCTAAAAATGCAAATCACAAAAAGTTAAATTGTTTTACATTCTGCAAATAAAAGAAAAATAATCTATACAAATATGAAATTTGGTAATAAATATGATGACACAATGTAAATATAAGAATAAATTACCTTGATGCAAATTGTGAATTGTAGAACTCCCCACACCACTTGAAAAAAATTCCTGAAACTCACGATTTTCCCACACATGTGATTGTGTCTGCGTATTTAAATCTGGAACCGTGGGTTGTGTAAAATACGACATGACTTGAGGTGGTTGTAATGACGTCACTTGGGTTAACGACGATCTGTATTGACCTTGATGTTGAATTGGTTCTTTCTCAATATAAAGCTCGACGAATTCATCAACAATATTACGATCCAAGAAATATGCTAAAGTCTGATCGTCTTTGATCTCCATTGTCCTCTCCCTCATCACATTTCTCTTTTCAAATTCAAATTTTAAAATTACTTTTAATGAAAAATGATTCGGATCAGTTCCTGTTCTCGCGTATAACTTCTCCAGCAATTTAGCGTATGTGATCGTACGACGTACTTTCATGTTAATGCTTGGACGAGTGCTATATCTCACTGAATTTGAGTCTTCAATAATTTCACCATCCGTGTATATTAAAACATTAACTGTGTTCGCCCTCGACATTTTCTATATAATATCAAAATTTAAACCATAAATCAACACTAAATTCAAATAATACGTACAAACTATAGTTCAAAAAATGAAATTATATTTTTATATTAAACATGATATAACAAACTAACAATTATATCAAAGTTCAAACCATAAATGCTAAATTCAATATTATACATACAAAATATCACTAAAAATTCAAAATTATAAATACAAATTATACCTAAATATCCGAAATTACATACATATAAATTATATACTTAATCCAAAATTATACCAAAAATTTCTATCAAAGTTCAAACCAAAACATACCTAAAAACTAAATTCGTCATACATACATACAAGGTATAACTAAAAATTCAAATTAGATGTACAAATTACACCTAAATATTTGAAATTATACATATAAATTCGAAATTACACTACAAAATTTCACAATTTTAAACCTAAATTGATAAATTCCATAAAAATTCAAAAATTAAACCTAAACCATAAATTCAAAATTATATTACAAAATTCCACAAGTTTAATTCCTAAATTGATCAATTTCAAACAAATTCGAAAAATTACACAACAAAATTCCACAAATTAAAACACTAAATTGATAAAATTCAACAAAATTTCGAAATTACACCTAAACCTCAAATCCGAAATTACACAATAAATTCGAAAAAATTACACAATAAAATTGCCCAAATTCATAAGCAAATTCGAAATTACACTACAAAAATACAAGAGAATTTTTTAAACCCTAAATTCATTAATCATACAAAAATTTAAAAATATAATGGCTCTATATATTTTATATAGTAACAATATATAAAATTTACCTTGAATTGTTGAGAATGATTGAAAAATATTGAAGAAGATGAAGAAAATGGTGAAGTGAAGATGGAGGAAAAACCGAGAGTGAAAATGGAAAGAAAGGAGAGGGGAAGAAAGGAGAGAGGAAGGAAAGAAAGAAGGAAAAAAGAGAAAGAAAAAAAAAAAAAAAAAATTCGCCTGGCCACGCGGTGTGGCAGGCTTTTCCTGCTCATTCCGCGCCCACGTGGCGCGGAATGACTAAAATAAAAAAAAAAAACATTTTGGCCATTCTGCGCCACGTAAGCGCGGAATGGCCGAAAATTTAAAAAAAAAATATTTTTATTTATTCCGCGCTTACGTGGCGCGGAATCGGGCTGATTCCGCGCCACGTAAGCGCGGAATGTATTATTTACTGATACCTATTTTTTTGTGTATTATTTTCTTAATTTGGATTTATTTTTATATTATTTTTTTAAAATTCTCTAGGAAACAGGAGTTCCTTATCTCGGATAAAGGTCAATTTTATTTTAGTTTAATTTTTATTTCAGTCTATGATTTCGGTTGCAGTGTGTGGCACAGTGGTGCTAATACACAATAGACACATGTCTATAAATTATAATTTTTATTTGTCTGTTAATTTTTATAGACATGTGTCTACAATGTATGGTGTAACACTAAATTGTTATAAAAATTTTAGACTGTTTTTACATGATGGTGCGACAATTTTTATAGACATGTGTCTATTATGTATTGGTATAATACTAAAGTGTTGTACCAAAACGTTATAAAAACTTTAGACTGATTCTACATGATGCGGCAACTATTTATTTTTATTTTTTTGTACTGTTTTATGGGGTTGAAATTATGAAGGTCAGTGATAGAACAATATAACATTACATATTAAAATATCGTAGAAGTCAATGCCCCAATCTTGACCTGATCAATAGATTTAGAGGGTGTTTGGTTAAACTTATTTTAAAGAATTTATAAGCTCTTAATGCTTATAAAATATTTTTAGAGCTTATAAGTTCTTCAACTTATAAGATCTTAAAACATTAATTGAGATTTTATTACTTATTTTTTAAGAGCTTATAAGCTGCTAAAATTTTATTTTAAGAGATTATAAGTTGTTTCATTAAAAAAATTTACCAAACATTTTGTAAGAGCTTATAAATTCTGAAACATCTTATAAGATGTTTTAAAAAGTTTGTAAGCTTAGCCAAACACTCTTTTACTATTGTGTCATCTTCTCTGAATTTGAAATAGTTATCCCTCTTAAAAACCAATCTGGATCTTCTGTTACATATATATGTTACACTTCATGTTACACGCATAAGTGCATGACAAGTGTATATACGGACGGTTAGGATGTAGAGATAGAAATCTCTGATTTTTATCCATATTATATAATTTTCTCTCTACGTATCTTAATCACCAGTGCATACATTTTTCACACATCTATGCGTATAATAGAAAGTGTAACACGGAACGTATAGTAGAAGCTTTGAATTGAAAAAAGCTCTAGTCACTTACCTAACTCCCTTTCCCTCTTTCACTCTTCATCTTTGTACTGTCCACAACAACTACTATCCGCCTCATTGACACATACAAAGCATCTTTCCCCTCCTTCAATGCCGCCCCATCTCCACCCATTGCCGTAGGAGCAACAAGACGTCTACTTTTGCCTCCAATTTCTGCACACGTGTGTTGACAACGGCAAAACATCTCGATTTTGCTTCTTTAAGTAGCTAATTCTTTTAATTGCCTCACAAATGAGAGTTCGGGTTCTGGATTAGAGTTGTTCTCTCTTAAATGTTTGCTTATCTTTTGTTCATGGATTCTTGGTATATTTGTGTAATTTGATGTTTCAGCAGTTATTACTGACTTTACTAGAATTTGTAGGTAGTTTACCTGTTAAATGAAGAAGGGCAAAGATGTAATTACAGCTGTTAGGTTAGCTCGGTTTGTTAAATTAGTTATGGTGGTAATTTTGTAATTAGCCAGATTAGTTAAGTTTGTTAGCTAAAATATCTAGTGGGTAAGGGTTTGTCTATAAATAGCAAGTGTAACCTCATTTTAGAAGTTGTACAGTACACTTTTCAATCAATACAGAAATCTGAAATTCTTCCCCAATTTTCCTCTCGTTTTCTCTCTCGTCCATGGCTTCCATGAAGTTCAACATGGTACCAGAGCATTGTCGATCCAATTCTTGAAGATTTTCTTGAATCTTCAACTTTTTTTTTTGAAGATCTACGCTATTCTTCATCTTTTCATCCGAATTTCTCAATTTTTTTTTGGATTTTTATTCTTCGATTCGCCATGAATCCTCAGGCTGATGGAGCTGCGATTCAACCTTCGTATCTTCTTCACAATTCCGATATGCCAGGCATGGTTTTGGTCAATCAAGTACTCGTCGGAACTGAGAATTACATCCCCTGGCGCAGATCAATGGAAATTGCCCTAGCTTGCAAGAACAAGCTCGGTTTTGTTAATGGCACCATTCCTCGACCTCCTGATGGTGACCTCCTTCAACAATGGGAGCAAGTGACTAATATGGTCATTTCCTGGCTCCTTAACTCGGTTTCTAAAGAAATTGGTGAATCCATTTTACACGGCAGCATTGCTGCCATTATGTGGTTGAACTTGCACAAAAGATTTTCCAACTTTACTGGATCACAAATTTATGGCTTAAGAAAATCGATCTCTGCTTGCACTCAAGAGAACATGAATGTTGAGACCTATTTTACTCGTTTGAAACAACTATGGGACCAACTTAATGCTATGATCCCCTTACCTGTATGTAGAACTGATTTGCACTGTGAAGTATTGCGTGCCTGGGAAGATCAACTGGAACAACAGAAACTTATGCAGTTTGTCATGGGCCTTAATGAATTTTTTAAGCTTGTTAGGGGCCAAATTCTTCTTATGAAACCACTACCTGGAATTGAAGACGCTTATTCCACCTACTACCCTTGACTCTCAATCCTTGGGTTCTTTTGGTCATGGAGCAGGTGAAGTGAACCTTTCTGAGCAACCACTCTCCAGTGCCACAACTTCTACTCCACCCCCTCAGCTCACTCATGATCAAATCAATCAACTCCTTTCCCTTTTACACAATAATTCTTTGACATCTGTTGACACACATACTCATCTTGTAGGTATAAGTTATTGTCTCTCTTTTTCACGCACTCCCTCAGACTGGATCTTGGATAGTGGAGCCACAGATCATATAACGTCTTATTTTTCCTATTTGTCAGCACCAATAAATCTGAATCCACCACATATGGTCCATCTTCCAGATGGCACAACCACTGCTGTCACACACATTGGCACAGTGCACCTCACTCCACATCTCACTTTAACACATGTCTTCTATGTTCCATCTTTTAAATACAACTTGTTGTCAATCAGCAAACTCACACAAGATTCACATTACAATGTCCTCTTTACTGCTAACTCTTGCATCTTGCAGGACCAAGTGCTGAAGACTCACGTGGACCTTGGTAAACAGTTAAGTGGCTTATATTGTCTTGCCACTTCAAGTCAGGGATCTCATTTTTCTTCTCTTTCCATTTCAAAGGATATTACTCCTTCTTTTCATGATAAAACTGTACTTTGGCACCTTAGATTAGGACATACTTCTTTAGACAAACGCAAACATCTAGTGCCTTTTCTCGATGGTTTACATTCTGTCAAACATGTTGATTGTACAATTTGTTCACTGGCAAAGCAAACAAGATTGCCTTTCAATAAAAGAGATATTGCTTCTGTTCAAGCTTTTGATTTGATACACTATGATGTTTGGGGCCCTTATGAAACCCCCACTCATAATGGCTATAAATATTTCTTAACCATTGTTGATGATTTTACAAGAAATACTTGGTGTTACCTTATGACATCCAAAACCGAAGTCCCTTCCTTGTTAATCTCTTTCTTTCACTTAGTTTCCAATCAATTCAAATCTTCAATCAAGGTTGTTAGGACTGATAATGGAACAGAATTCTTCAATCATGCCCTTAACACTCATTTTCTTAATCATGGTGCATGTCATACACCAAAGCAGTTGTGTATACACCCCTCAACAAAATGGCATACCTGAGAGAAAACATAGACATGTTCTTGAGCTTGCTAGAGCCCTTAGGTTCCAAGCTTCCTTACCAATACAGTTTTGGGGTTAGTGTGTCCTCACTGCCACCCACTTAATCAACAAACTCCCTTGTTCTGTTTTACAACACAAATCTTTCTTTGAACTCCTTTTTCACATTGCCCCCAATTACTCTCACTTAAAAATCTTTGGTTGTCTATGTTTTGCATCCTCTCCTTCACCACTCAGAGATAAATTTGATGTCAAGGCCACCAAATGTGTGTTCATTGGTTACCCTTATGGCCAAAAAGGATACAAAGTATTTGATCTTTCTTCTCAAAAGATATTTGTCAGTAGAGATGTACAATTCTTTGAGCACATTTTTCCCTTTTCTTCTCTTTCCCCTCATGATTCTTTTGTTCTCCCTTTCCCTTCTGACTATTCTGAAATTACTATCTCTACTCCACTTCCACCACAACCTCTATCTCCAAATCCTCCTGCTTCTACCCTCAGACAGTCTTCTAGACCAAGAGCTCCCCCAAGGTGACATCAAGACTATGTTTGTCATTCTAACTTGATCAATAATACTAGCACTGGTCCTAATTGTGTTTCTTTTTCCTTTTCATTCTACTAGTTCTCTTCGTTTTCTTAATTATGTGCATATACCGCATGAACCTTCTTCTTATTCTGAGGCTTATACCAACCCTAAGTGGAGAAAAGCCATGGCTTTGGAAATTAAAGCTTTGGAGGATAACAACACCTGGTTCATAACTGATTTACCCCCTGGAAAGAGAGTTGTGGGTTGTAAGTGGGTTTACAAGATCAAATGTCTTCCTGATGGCTCAATTGAGAGATACAAGGCAAGGTTAGTTGCCAAAGGATACACACAAACTGAAGGGTTGGACTATTTTGATACATTTGCTCTAGTAGCCAAAATGACTACTGTTAGGGTTCTTCTAGCTTTGGATGATCTCAAGAATTGGTTTTTGGTACAATTGGATGTGAATAATGCCTTCCTTCATGGGGATCTTCATGAGGAAGTTTATATGAAACTTCCTCCAGGCTTGGACATGAGGGGGAATGCTATGAATCATCCTGTTTGCAAGCTCACAAAGTCACTGTATGGGCTAAAGCAAGCCTCTAGACAGTGGTTTGAGAAGCTCTCATCAACACTCATTGAAGCTGGCTTCAAACAGTCACAGTGTGATCACTCATTGTTCACTAGGCTTGATAATGGACACTTTACTGCATTACATGTCTATGTAGATGATGTGGTCATTACTGGAACTAGCAAGGAGATCATTGATAAGTTCAAGAAGCTGTTAGATGACAAGTTTAAGATCAAAGACTTGGGCAATCTCAAGTACTTCTAGGATTTGAGATTATTAGAAATTCAGATGGGATATATTTGAACCAAAGAAAGTATGCACATGGTCTTGTAGAAGATGCTGGTCTATCTGGAGCTAAAATAAGCAATATACCCATGGAGCAAAATCACAAACTTAACTCCATAGATGGAGAAGAGTTGCAAGATCCATCAATGTTCAAAAGATTGGTTGGCAGATTAGTGTATCTCACCATTTCTAGACCTGATCTAGCTTACCCTATTCATATACTCAGCCAATTAAAGTCAAAGCCTAGAGAACCACACTTAAGAATGGCATACAAGTTGCTGAAATATGCTAAAGGAACATTAGGACAATGGTTGTTGTTTCCATCAAAAGGAGAGTTGAAATTGGAAGCTTTCTGTGATGTGGATTGGGCTACTTGCCCTATGACAAGAAGGTCCATCACTGGATATTGTGTGAAGTTGGGAGGTGCTCTTATATCCTAGAAAACAAAGAAGCAAACCACGGTATCACGTTCATCAATAGAATCTGAATATAGAGCAATGGCATCAGTTTGTTGTGAATTAACTTAGCTCACAAATTTGTTGAAGGAGTTCATGCATGGTTACTAATTTGTGTCCAATTCCATTATCTAGTGACAGTCAAGTTGCTTTACATATAGCTTCCAATCTTGTATTCCACGAGGGCACCAAACACATTGAGTTGGACTACCACTTGGTGAGAGAAAAGGCGCAAGAAGGGCTGATCCAGCCAAGCTACATACCCACAAAGTTGCAACCTGCTGATCTATTTACAAAGGCACTTGCAAAGCCTCAAATCCAGTTTTTTTTTTTGGCAAGTTTGGTGTTTGCAATCTATTGCACCCACCTACTTGAGGGGAAATGTTAAATGAAGAAGGACATAGATGTAATTACAGCTGTTAGGTTAGCTCGGTTTGTTAAATTAGTTATAGTGGTAATTTTGTAATTAGCCAGATTAGTTAAGTTTGTTAGCTAAAATATTTAGTGGTTAAGGGTTTGTATAAATAGCAAGTGTAAGCTCATTTTAGAGGTTGTACAGTACACTTTTCATTCAATACAGAAATCTAAAATTCTTCCCCAAGTTTCCTCTCGTTTTCTCTCTCGTCCATGGCTTCCATGAAGTTCAACATTACCGAGCTATTACATTATTTTCGGCATTGTTTAAGAACTTGAATGAAATTGATTGTTTTTCTAAAAGAATAAAATAACGTAGAAATGAACAATAACTGAAAGCCCCATATAAGCAAAGGTGATGTATATAAATTGATGTGCAACAAGAGAAGAAATAAAAAAAGACCAAAACAAAATCAAAAGAAGCAAAAGATTTTTATACATGTCAATGTATACAAATCAATGAATTGAAAACATCTATGCTCAATTCACTTCATCAATCCGAGACTTCTCCTAATGAGAGCACAGCTCATGTATACGTATACTTTAGAAAATAAAGAATATATCATAAAAAAATAGAACTCTTTATGGAAACAAAATGGTAAAATTGCAATTATTTTTATCCTAACTTGGGGTGGCATTTTAGGAACAAAATAGACTCTGCCTATTTCAGATGACTAAATTGTCGCTACATCTTAATTTATAGGATTAAATACACTTCACACTCTTAAGCTACATGCCCTATATATATAGAAAACATGGCCCTCTCGATGCTGCACCTGGTGCGTAGTGCTGTAGAGGTGACATGCTACACTTCCTTGTTTTTTTCTTTTGAGTTTTTGTTTTTTTTCCTTTTTCCATTTTGTGCTTTTTGTTTCAATTTTATGTTTTAAAAGTTTAAGAAATTGTTTCTTACTCATCTATATTTATATAGTTGGTGTGCTTATGCTGTTGGACTCGGATAGTTTAATATTATAAATTCAACTAACACGACATGTATCATTACTAGGCTAAAATTAATCCATCATAAAATAATTATATCTTCAAATCAAGTGGTTCGTGTAAGTCGAATTGAATTATTTTAATTAGAAACACTCACAACTCAAATTACTTAATGACTAAAATAAAATTAGATAATGATAGTAAAATAATAAATAGATTAATATTATTCTCTCACAACTCAATTTATTTGATGTTGTGAATAATATAGATAATTTTACACTTTATTATCAATATTTTTTTGGATTAAAATATCAAATAATTTAAATTGTTAACGAGTATAAGTAAAATATAATTCAACTCAATCTAATCGAATCACTCGATCTGAAAACATGAAACCTAGAAAATTAAAGAAAAGAAAAAAAAAGAAATGGAAAAAAAAAGTAAAAGAAAGATTTTAGAGAAATTAAAAAATAAAAATAAAAAGAAATAAAAGAGGTGACACATGTCATCTCTGCAGCACCTGGTGCATACGCACCAGAAGCCCAAAAACCTTCCTAGAATATCTAAACCTTCAAAAGGTTCCCTCACGTTAATAAAAAAATAGTTAGTTTTTTAATACCGTTAAGTTTTGCTCTGGAGAAAATCAATTATTCTTAATTTTAGCAATTTTCTTCAAAAACAAAAAAAAAATAAAGAAAGGACCCTAATTGGATGGTATATCCATCTCGGAAAATTGTTTTTATAACAAAAGGGAGAAAAAAATATTTTTAGAGATAAGAAGTGTGGTGTTAAAAGTGTGTTTGAATGGGTATTTTTTAGAGAAAAACATGCAATAATTATGGTTGATGTGACATTTTTTTGTTGTGAGAAATTTGTTTGGATTGGTGTTTAAATATAATTTTTCATAAACTCATCAATTTAGACATAAAAAAATAGACAAAGTGGATCGTATTTTGCATGTTGCGTTATGTTATATTAGAATATATGATTAATTTGACTCTCGGTGTTGGGAGATAACTGAAAAAACCTTTTTAGTCGATAGGTAAACTGACAAATCATGAATAATAAAAATTTATTTTTTCTCTTCTTTTGCAAGAATTTCTTCAAAATTAGCTACAACTTTAAGATATTTTTCTAAAAGAAATCTCATGATATGCCAAACAAATATATTTTTAGAGAAACACTACTATAGAAATGACCTATTACAGTGATTTTTTTGGGCCTATTACAGTGGTTTTAACCGCTGTAATAGGTATCACTATAATATGGTTTGGACCTATTACAGTGGTTAACAACCACTGTAATAGGTCACCTAATTACAGCAGTTCCATAAAAACCGTTGTAATAGGGTTCCAAAAAAAATAAATTAATTCGAACCCTATGACAGCAGTTCAGCCGCAATCGCTGTTGTAGGGTCGGATTAATATATTATTTTTTTTTAACCCTATTGCAGTTGTTCTGGCCGGAACCGCTGTAATGGGGTCGGATTTTTTTTTCTTTTTTATATTTTGCACCCTATTATGGTAATATTCCTGTACAATAATATTCAATAAACCAACCCAACAAATTTCAACTACACAGTAAAACATATTCAACATAAACAACAACAACCCAAACTTCAATATTACCATCTTTTTCCTCCAACAACAAAATGTTATAATCTCCAACAAATGATCACGTATTAATTTACAATCAACCAATTAAATTACTCATGACAATTTAAATACAATAAATCAAATCACAATTTACTACAAGTCACAATGTACAAAAAATACATTACCTAATTTCTAAAGAGCTGCTAAGAAAATGTAACGTGCCACTTCGCAGCGTACTTCATCAATTTGCTCTTGAGTATAGAAGGATTGAGAATCATGAAAGTACTCAAGATATATATAGAGATTAATTGCAAACTGAAATGACGTTTCAATTACCTACCAAAGGTTTAATAATTTCAAAAGGAATAGAAATTAAGTATATATTAGGATTATGCATACCGCTGTTGGGATTATAGATTGTCCGTGGCTAATAACTTCTTTCATGAATCTCATAACAAAGTAACCACAATCCACATCGTTTGTCCGCCGGGGACACTACAAAAGTAATCAAAGTTACGTTGTATTAGAACACTAACTTCTATACGAATATATAATCTCTTGAAGCTAGAAAACGCTAACCTTTATTTTAAACCATTGACAGGCCGCGTTTTTGGATTTCTTGGAATGGTTGTTGCAATTTGCACGAAATATGTGCACAGCCTTATAAAAAAATATAAAAAACAAGGAAATATGTCAAAAATAAACAATTATGTGAAATAAATATACACTTTAAAAAATATTAAATATAATGGATACATTGATTGAATGAAAAACTTACTGATTGATTTTTTGTGTCATATCATCTCGGTAATCCGACTCACCATGCAAAGAATCCAGATAGTAAACGACCGCTTGAAATGGATCAATTGCAAGCAACAACCAATGTCCCCTAAGCATTCAAAAGATAAGTTCAAAATTTGTTTTGTGTAACTAGTTTTACAAATTAAAGTTGAGTCTTTAGTAGCTTACCCGGTGTTGTAAGGTGCAGAAAATAACTTATTCATTTGTGCACTCTATATCATAGCACGTGCAGATATGAAATGTGGGCTAAGGAACCCGAAACTTGTTTCTTTCCCTTCGGGGATCACGTACTTAACCCACAAACACCTAAATTGAGCATAAAAATGAATTTCGAGTAACGAAAATAATCATAGTTCAGATGCAATAAAATAATTAAAAAACTTACTTTATGTATGCTGTAGTAATCGAGGCTCCTATCTCTTTTTGACGCAGAAGGTGCCAGATTTTCTCCTTCCCAATATACTCTGGGAATGCAAAATTCATAATAGGTTCCTCGATGTCTATAGTGATTTGGTCATTAATAGACATCATCTTCGTGTACTTTCCTAGAAATAAAAGGTCATTAGGGAGTCCATCTAGTTCAAGGTCTGCACATCTGTCACCTTCACGTGCAGGCTTGGCCATTGGAAATTTTGCTTTGACAGCTGACTGCTTCAACGTCCCTGATTTCTGGTTTCCAGATGATTTGGATGGTCCAAGAGATTGTTTAAGCAAAGAAAATAAAACATGAATGTTACACACCAAAGTATATTTAGTAACCTCAAACAAATTGTTATAATTGATTAACGACTAGCTATTAATTACATACCGGTGCATCAGTGACAATGACAAGACTCGCTGGCCAAGCAACAAAGGTACCCAAAGCACTAGAAATGGTGAGCATTTCATCATTGACAGGGACGGGTAGGGGTGTATCTGTTTCAACTGCAGTGTCAATGCGCACTTTCACATGGTTGGTGGCTAATGGACAGTTGTGAAGTATTCTATATCACCGGTCGATTGTACATCTGTCCTTTAGCCACCACACGATATGACGGTGATGAAAGTGCTAATTGACATGGAGCGATAACCTACACACACACACACACACACACATATATATATATATATATATATACAACATTATATTAGAAAGTTTTGTGTGATTTACAGTAATAGAGAGTTGCAAGTTACATGATCAATAAAGTCATTACCTCAGGAAGCATCTTAACTGGTTCTGGGATGTTATCTTTCAAAGAAATCACCTTATCTTCATGTGGCTGACCGGCGTTGCATGGCAAGCAAAGTTTCGGAGAGGTTTTTCACCATGTTTCTCAAGCTTTCCATCTCCATTTCTTTAGCAGGCTTTGGATCCGTAAAGTAGTCTCTTTGTGAGACCCCAAAGCCAACACCCCTAATGCGACCTGGATGCTCCTTCTTTTTAAGAGCTTTAGCCAATAGGTCATCTCGACTCTTCTCATTTCCACTATGGCTAGTAATCTCTTGTGAAATGCTCTCCTGTAATAATACATTTAAAAAATAAAAAAAAATTAGTGAACTTTGTTCTTTCTATAGTATTTCAAAACAAACATATAACACATTATAGAGCTAAAATTGCAAATAACTCACCGTTTCATTCACTACTCTTCTAACATTGTCGTTATCAATTTGATTTGTTTTATCGGAACACGCAATCCTCCACACAAGTGCTCGTGTCACCTCTGCGCAATCGGATCCCGTATCCCTTCTTCTATTCATCTATATTTTCATTAAAAAATATATATTTATTAACATAGAATTTTTATTAAAAAAATTGTAAGGATTCACTGCTAAATGAATTACATACCTCAATTTGCTCCACAAGAGCATGTCCAAAACTCGCTTTCCGGTAAGGATATTCAGGTTCCTTTGCTCTTTCCTGATTTTTCCTACTTAGTTTCTGTTAGCTAAATATAAACGCAATAACCAACAAATGAAACCGTAAATTAAAATGACCAGCTACCTGAAACTCTTCACTTAGGCGAATATCTAAAAATGTCGTCCAATCGACTTGAGGTATCTCATATTGTGGGGGGTCGGTTGTAATTAATGTTTCCATCATCATCTCGCACCCACACTCTACTCAAGTACTCCTGAAATTACGTGCTAGCTTCCCAGCTTCTGCTAGTACGTACTTTTATCTACTTTTTTCAATATCAAATGCCAACTACAAAAAACAAACAACAAAGTATATATGAAATTATAATTTAGAGAAAATTAAATCAATAAAAAATACATTGACACTTACAAATATGATAATATCCAAATTACCTTTATTTCATCCGAAATGTTTCTTTTTATTGGTGACGGTATTTTTTGCCAATGACTCATGGTAATCGACACCTTCTGTCGAGTCAAGACTCCTATTTAACCAACAAATGTTGATTTGTTTGGGTTAACTGTCCGGCCTCTGTCATTTCAGCCGACAGGTAGCCTTATACCTCGACTTCTGGCTTTGAAATTTTTTTTCATAGCCTTGATACCTCTCCGTATCTCCTTTTCATAACGGCTATCGGATCCATATACATCATCCTTAGGAAAACTACCAGTAGGATCTGAAGCCATCGACCTACAAAAGCCAAAAAATACAAAAGTTAGATTCATATAAATTTGACAGATTCATTTGGCAATAATAATTTTAAAATAGAAGTAATAAATACAGAAGTTAGGTTCATTACCATTATTCTAGAACAAATTTGGCAGAGTAACGGCGCAAAAATTTGTACTAAGTTCTCGACTTAATTTTTCCCCAAACTTGCAACCACAGCAAGCCCAACAAACCCAACAATTACAAATATTGATCACCAGTTGAATCACATAAATCACATAAAACTACAAACAAAGCGTCATTTTATAAATATTGATCACCAGTTCGATCACATGAAGAATCAAATTTCCAGCAACTACAAATATTGATCACCAATTGGATCACATATACACAAATATACATACACCCACACATACACAAATATACAAACACAAATATTTATCTAACTCAAACTCTATACTCTATGTGTGTGTGTGTGTGTATTTATCTAAAAAAATTACCCACTAAATGGTGATGGTGGCGGCGGGACGGCAGTGGTAGCGGCGGCGGCGGCAGCGGAGGCGGCGGTCCTTATATATATATATATATAGAATATATACATATATATATATATGCACATATATATATATAGAGAGAGAGAGAGGGATACCGAAAGAGGGGAGCGGACGGCGGCCGGTGAGAGAGAGAGAGAGAGAGAGCGCGAGAGAGAGAGAGGTGGTGGTGCATGGTGGTGGTGGTGGTAGGGTGTAATAGAGAGAGAGTTGAAAGAGAGAGAGAAGGGGGGCTGGCCGGGTTAACCTAAAAAACCCGGCCGCCTATGACAGCGGTTCGGGTACGAACTGCTGTCATAAGCGGGTTTTTAAATTTTTTTTTCCTGATAGCGGTTCGTGGTCGAACCGCTGTCGTATCCCAATTTTATTTTATTTTAATTTTAGCTGACCGCCTATTATAGCAGTTCGGGTCGAACCGCTGTAATAGGTCATAACCTAGAAGCCCTATTACAGCGATTTTGCAAAATCGCTGTAATAGATACGGTGTAATAGTATATTTTTGTAGTAGTGAAAAAAATCTCTAAAAAACTTTTTTTCGAAGGAGAGGTGGTCATCCAATTAGGGCTTTGAGATATTCTAAAGTTACCGTTACAGTCATTTAATGCTAACAAACACATGACATCTGGGTTTAAGTAAAAAAACCCTAGTCTTTTTCCAATAGGAAAAAAAAAAAAACACAGAGACCATTGAAGATCATCTAAGCTCTTCGATCGAATATTTCTGATTTCTTTCGTAAGAACCTCTTACATTCACATATTCGTTAAGAAAATAGGACTATAGTTTGACATTGTTTAAACATAGTAATTGGGTCCTCTGAATTTTGTGTTTTAGTGTTAAGAAAAGTTTAGGTTTTATCTTACTTCGTGGAACTTATTACTTATTTGGTGGTTAATCGAAGAATATTTTTTTTCATCAAGAATCGGACCTATTTTTAGAGGGGAAAAAACATATTAAAAGCTCAGGTTTTGTTTGGATGTGTTTTCATTTCATTTTCAACCGTCATTTTTGAAAATGTATTGGAGAACGAGTTTTTTGATTTTCGTGTGAGAAAAGTAAAAAAAGTAGGTGTGTTTGGTTGTGTTTTTGAAAATGGTTGAAATTTGTGACTGTGATGTGTAAAATGATTGAAAAGTAATGATTGAATGAATAGTGTTGAATTTGATGGTGAATATTGATGATGTGTAAAATGATTGAGTTAGTTAAAAGTAATAATTATGTAAATAGTATTGGATTTGATGATTGGATAATTGATGATGTGTATAATGATTAAATTAATTAAAATTAATGATAATGTGAAATATTATTGTGATTAATTAATAAATAAATTATATTAAGTAATTATAATAAACATTGTGGTTTTTTCAATTTAATCAATTTATTTGCATTTGCAATACCAAATTCAGCTCCATTTTGGAAACAATACACTATTCCACAAAACAAACTGAACATGTTTATCACTAAAACACCATTATCACTAAAACAAACTGCCTAAAATTTGCTATATTTATCAAGTTGAACATGTGATAAAAACGCAATTCACAGAGGTTAAAATTCCGTGTAATTAATGCTATCAAATTCAATTCCAAAAACTAGTATAAATTCTCTAATTGTAATTTCTCTTTTCAATTGAATGGGTTGCCATTCATCTCCTTCCCTAACCACACAAGAGACACTACTCCCGTTCGGATATGCTGAATAATCAACTTTCGTGGCCAGAATTATTGCTTTTTCCGGCGAAATGTGCCGGCCAAACTTCATCTTCTCCGACGAACCGCCTCTACATCCGTACCAAATATATTACAAATGGGTCTTGAAACGTGTAAAATCTTGTGTATATTAAGAAAATATGATTAATTTTTGGATTATTTACTTGAATAATTAGAAACTAACAAAATTATGGTGAAACATGTGAGGAGAAATAATTTGTGTTGAGTGTGGAAGACTAAAAAAGTTGGGAGAAGATAATAGAGAGAGAAATTATTTTTAATTGTAAGAGAGAGGAGAGAGAAAGAAGTATTTGAGTGAAAAGTTGGTAAATGAGAGGAAAGAGTGAGGAGATACAAACGTGTAAGAGAAAGAGGTGATGGTGATAGGTAGATGAGAGAGAAAATGTGATATGTGATGTGAAATATAATGTTAAAGAAATGATTAAAATTTCTCGGGAACGTAAAAGTGAAAATGAAAATGAGAATATTTTCAGTTGAAAACAGAGTAAATTGTGTATTTCCATTTTTAGGTGAAAATGGAAATGGAAAAAGTAAAACAGAAACACATACAAACAAGGCCTCAATGTTTCTTTAGTTAGGGCTTATGTTTTCTTTAAAACTAGCGGTTGGGGCACACTCAATGTGTGTGCATCAAATTTTTGAGACACACTTGATGGATTTTTTATTAGAATAATATAAAAAAAAATGAAAATTCTCAAAATAATATAAGTTAAAAATTATTATTTTTTAAATATAAAATGGTATTTGATATGTCGTCTTCACTATAATTTTCTTTTTTTTTAAAACAAAAATTAGCAAATGTCGTCTTCCATTTTCTGTTTTTTTTTTCCGAAAATTGAAGACGACATTTGGCATGCCGTCTTCAATTTTTTCTTTAATTAAGGAAATTAGAAGACGGCGTGCCAAATGCCGTCTTCAAATTTCCTATTTTTTTTTAAATTAAGGAAATAGAAGACGGCATGTTAAATGCCGTCTTCTATTTCCTTTCATTTTTTTTTTTAAATTACGGATTCATATTTTTTTTCTTGTTTCCGACTCATTTTTCTCCCTTTTACGTGTATTTTTAGGTTTCGACTTGAACATATAAATTGTAGATTTTCATATAAACTTTGTAACCACACAAGAATGTAATCATTTCGATGACCGGTTGAAGAAATACGACAAAGAGAAAGAGCAACATTTGAGCATTTTCTTAAAGAAAATAATGATTTTTTTTTATTTACGGCCCAGTTTTCTCCCCTTTTTCGTGCATTTTTAGGTTTCGACTTGAACATATAAATTGTAGAATTTCATATGAACTTTGTAACCATACAAGAATGTGATCATTTCGATGACCGGTTGAAGAAATACGACAAAGCGAAAGAGCAACATTTGAGACTTTTTTCTTATTTACGGCTCAGTTTTCTCCCATTTTTCGTGCATTTTTAGGTTTCGACTTGAATATATAAATTGTAGAGTTTCATATGAATTTTGTAACGCCACAAGAATGGGATCATTTTGATGCCCGGTTGAGGAAATAAGACAAAGCGAAAGAGCAACATTTGAGCATTTTCTTAAAGAAAATAATGACTTTTTCCTTATTTACTACTCAGTTTTGTCCTTTTTTCGTGCATTTTTAGGTTTCAACTTGAACATATAAATTGTAGAATTTCATATAAAATTTGCAACGCCACAAGAATGGGATCATTTCGATGCCCGGTTGAAGAAATATGATAAAGCAACTTTTGAGCAGTTTTTTAAAAAAAATAATGAATTTTTCCTTATTTTCGGCTCATTTTTCTTCATTTTTCGTGCATTTTTAGGTTTTGACTTGAACATATAAATTGTAGAATTTCATATAAACTTTGCAACGCCACAAGAATGGGATCATTTCAATGCCCGGTTGAAGAAATATGATAAAACAATTTTTGTGCATTTTTTAAAAATAAACAATTACTTTTTCTTTGTTTTCGGCTCATTTTTCTCCCTTTTTCGTGCATTTTTAGGTCTCGATTAGAACATATAAATTGTAGACTTTCATATAAAATTTGTGACGCCACAAGAATGTGATCATTTCAATGTCCGGTTGAAGAAATATGACAAAGCAACATTTGAGCATTTTCTTAAAGAAAATAATGACTTTTTCCTTATTTACGACTCAGTTTTCTCTCGTTTTCGTGCATTTTTAGGTTCCGACTTGAACATATAAATTGTAGACTTTCATATGAACTTTGTAACGCCACAAAAATGGGATCATTTAGATGCCCGGTTGAAGAAATACAACAAAGCGAAAGAGTAACATTTGAACATCTTCTTAAAAAATAATAATGAGTTTTTCCTTATTTACGGCTCAGTTTTCTCCCTTTTTCGTGCATTTCTAGGTTTCGACTTGACCATATAAATTGTAGACTTTCATATAAACTTTGCAACGCCACAAGATTGGGATCATTTCGATGCCCGGTTGAGGAAATACGATAAAGCAACATTTGAGCATTTTTTTGAAAGAAAATAATGACTTTTCCCTTGTTTTCGGCTCATTTTTCTCCGTTTTTCGCGCATTTTTAGGTTTCGACTTGAACATATAAATTGTAGGATTTTATATAAACTTTGTAAGGCCATAAGAATGGGATCATTTCAATGTCCGGTTGAAGAAATACGATAAAGCAACATTTGAGGTCCTTATTCCTTGTTTTCGGCTCATTTTTCTCACTTTTTCATGCATTTTTAGGTTTCGACTTGAACATATGAATTGTAAAATTTCATATAAACTTTGTAACCCCACAAGAATGGGATCATTTTGATGTCCGGTTGAAGAAATACGATTAAGCAACATTTGAGCATTAAAAAATGAAAATAATACATTTTGAGCATTCAAATGTTGCTTTATCGTATTTCATCAACCGGTCATCGAAATGATCACATTCTTGTGGCGTTACAATGTTTATATAAAAGTCTACAGTTTATATGTTCAAGTCGAAACCTAAAAATGCACGAAAAGGGGAGAAAAATGAGCCGAAAACAAGGAAAAAGTCATTATTTTCTTTTAAAAAATGCTCAAAAGTTGTTTTATCACATTTCTTCAACCGATTATTGAAATGATCCCATTCTTGTGGCGTTGCAAAGTTTATATGAAATTCTACAATTTATATGTTCAAGTCGAAACCTAAAAATGCACGAAAAAGGGAGAAAACTGAGCCGTAAATAAGAAAAAAATCATTATTTTCTTTAAGAAAATGTTCAAATGTTGCTCTTTCGCTTTGTCGTATTTCTTCAACCGGGCATTGAAATGATCCCATTCTTGTGGCATTACAAAGTTCATATGAAAGTGTACAATTTATATGTTCAAGTCAAAACCTAAAAATGCACGAAAAATGGGAGAAAACTGAGCCGTAAATAAAAAAAATTATTATTTTCTGAAAGAAAATGCTCAAATGTTGCTCTTTCGCTTTTTCATATTTCTTCAACCGGTCATCGAAATGATTACATTCTTGTGTGGTTACAAAGTTTATATGAAAATCTACAATTTATATGTTCAAGTCGAAACCTAAAAATACAGGTAAAAGGGAGAAAAATAAGCCTGAAATAAGAAAAAAAAATATGAATCTGTAATACAAAAAAATAAAAATGAAAGGAAATAGAAGACGGAATTTAACATGCCGTCTTCTATTTTCTTAATTTAAAAAAAATATGAAATTTGAAGATGACATTTGGCATGCCATCTTCTAATTTCCTTAATTAAGAAAAAAGAAAATTGAAGACGACATGCCAAATGTCGTCTTCAATTTTCGAAAAAAAAAGAAAAAAAAGAAAATTGAAGACGACATTTGGCATGTCGTCTTCTAATTTTCATTTAAAAAAGAAAGAAAATTATGGTGAAGACGAAATATCAAATACCGTTTTATATTAAAAAAAAATAATTTTTAAATTATATTATTTTGAGAATTTTTCTTTTTAAAAAACCCCACATTTGATGCATTTATACATACACAATACTCACAGAAAATAATAAATTTTCTCAAATATGTAAATATCATTTCACTACAAGAAATGTGGATATTTACCACATAAGTATCCACATCGGCTATTTAGCCATTGTGAAAAGAGGTAATTATAGCCGTTGTATAAGACTAGATTTGACAACGGCTTCCCATTAGCCGTTCGCTTAGGTGAATATATAATCTTTTATAATTTTTTTATTCTTGTGTAAATCCGAACGGCACTTGAGGAGCCGTTGTGGATAGTTTTTTGTCATTTTTTAATTTTCAACATCCTCACCGGTTCTTGAGAGCTTTTTTTATTTTTGACTAAAGAAAAATCAATTATTATTATTATTATTGTTATGAATAATTATATGGATGTCCATGTATCCTCCACTACATGATATGATGGATAATCATTTCTCTTCCTCTTTATGTTATAGTGGATGATCATTGCTCTTCCACTACTTGTAAATCCATCTTTTCCATTATGTATTCAACTTTTGAAATAATTGTACCTACTATTTTGTGCCTATAAAAAGGACATGAAGTTGTATTGTTAAGACACACACAAGAATATCAATAAAAGAGTTCTCTACTTAATTCTCTCAATTTCATAATATTTGAGTTTATTTCATAACACGTTATCAGCACGATCCGTCTCAAGGTGTTAATCATTTTGAAATTTGGCTAAAGATATATATGGGGTACTCAACGTATGATGTAAAATCCATTGAGAGATTTTCGTGAGTTATTATGAGTTTATAAAGAAAATTGATGGACAAGATTTTTAAAACAAAGCAAGAAGAAAAGGTAAAGAAAAGGTACGTATATTTCAATATTTAATAAAAATAGAAATATGCAATAATTCTCTTGATGTTTGGAAAGAAGACATATGTATATGTGCATATATTTGATTAGTATTATTCTTTTGAATAATCCTATCATGTTGAAAATATTTTAAGAGGTTGAATAATTGTTATGTTATTCATTTTATACTTTGATAATAGTATTATATTGATGAATCTTGAAAAAACTTGACTTTGTGACTCTTGATATTACGAGGAAAAATTATTTTTCTTGGGCGTTAGATGTTGAAATTCATCTTGATGCAAATAACTATACTCCATTCCCTGAAGTGAATGTGTTGAGCAATATATAAATTTATATATGCAAATAACTATACTCCATTCCCTGAAGTGAATGTGTTGAGCAATATACAATTATTTTAATCATGAGTCTCGTCCAACTAGTTCTGCTACATTCCCTAAAGTGAAAGTAGCAGCACATAACTATTTTAATCATTAAAGAAATCTTGGACGTGGACGTGGTCGTGGATATGGTTATGGAAATCGTGGTGGTTATTCAAAAAATACATCTTTCCACGAAAAATAATGAAGAGAAACATGAAAGTGGCCAAAATAGCAAATTTGTGAAAAATTTATGCTATCGTTGTGGTAGTAAAGGTCATTGGTCATGTACCTGTCGTACACCAAAACATCTTGTTGACCTTTACCAAGAATCGCTAAAAAGTAAAAAAAAGAAAATAGAAACAAATTTTGCTTTTGAAGAAGGCGATTCTGATCATGGTCGATTTTGATGACACTCATTTAGATGTTGCTGATTTCTTTGATGAACCTGATGGAAATATTGATCACTTGATTGGAGATGGAAGTGTTCAAAAATAAGTTTGTTAAGTTTTTCGTTTCTTATATTACATAATATTGTTTGATATTGATTTATTTCTTTTTATGTTTCAATAAAGAATGAGTATTTACTCGATCAGCAACAACATCAATAATGAAAATATATATCTCGCTGATAGTACAACAACTCACACCATCCTCAATATGATGAATGATAATGAGGATCAAGAACCAAAGTCTGTTAATGAATGTCGACAAAGAAATGATTAGCCAAAACGGAAAGACACAATGAGGGCTGAGTTAAACTCGCTTGAACCAACGAAAAGTTTTTGGACCTGTAGTCTATACACCTGAAGATGTAAAATTTTTTGGACCTGTAGTCCGTACACCTGAAGATGTAAAAGTTTTTGGATCTGTAGTCCGTACACCTGAAAATGTAAAAGTTTTGGACCTGTAGTCCATACACCTGAAGATGTAAAGCCAGTAGGATACAAATGGGTATTTGTGCGAAAACGAAATGAGAAAAATGAAATTGTAAGATATAAGGCACGTCTTGTTGCCCAAGGGTTTTCGCAACGACCTGGCATAGATTATGAGGAGACTGATTCTCCTGTGGTGGATGCAACTACTTTTCGTTATATAATAAGTCTGGCAGTGCAAGAAAAACTTGATTTGCGTCTAGTGGATGTTGTTACAGCCTATTTGTATGGCTCGCTTGATAATGATATATATATGAAAATTCCTGAAGGATTTAATATACCTGAAGCATATAAATCAAGTTCTCGAGAACATTATTCAATTAAATTAAGTAAGTCATTGTATGGACTGAAACAATCTGGACGAATGTGGTATAATCGTCTCAGTGAATATTTGTTGAAGGAAGGATATAAGAATGATCAAATTTGTCCTTGTATTTTCATGAAAAGATCTGGAAATGAGTTTGTTATAATTACAGTTTATGTTGACGATTTAAATATCGTTGGAACTCCTAAAGAGATTTCAAAAACTGTTAATTGCTTAAAGAAAGAATTTGAGATGAAAGATCTTGGAAGAACAAAATTTTGCCTTGGGTTGCGAATAGAATATTTAAAGAACGGAATTTTTGTATATCAAGACGCTTATATATATCAAAGGTGCTAAAACGATTTTATATGGATAAATCACATTCATTGAGCACCCCGATGGTCGTAAGGTCACTAGATGTGAACAAAGATTCTTTTCGACCTCAAGAAAGTGATGAAGAACTACTTGGTCCTGAAGTACCATATCTACGTGCAATCGGTGCACTAATGTATCTTGCTTGTCATACTCGACCTGATATAGCATTCGTTGTTAATCTATTATCAAAATATAGTTCTTCTCCTACACGAAGGCATTGGAATGGGGTTAAACAGGTACTCCGCTACCTTAGAGGAACACTTGATATGAGCTTGTTTTATTCAAATGTACCCAAGTCCGAATTGGTTGGATATGCAGATGCTAGATATATGTCTGATCTTCATAATGGTCGTTCACAAACGGGCTATTTATTTACATGTGGTGGCACAGCCATTTCATGGCGATCTATGAAACAAACTATATCTGCCACATTATCTAATCATGCAGAAATCTTGGCTATTCACGAGGCAAGTCGAGAATGTGTTTGGTTAAGATCCATGATTCAACACATTCGAGGGACTTGTGGTTTATCTTCTGAAAAAATGATCCCGACGATCTTATATGAAGATAATTCCGCATGTATCGCACAATTGAAAGAAGGGTATATTAAAGGAGATAGAACAAAACATATTTCACTAAAGTTCTTTTTCACTCATGATCTTCAGAAGAATGGTGATATTAATGTTCAACAAATCCGTTCCAGTGATAATCTTGCTGATTTGTTCACCAAGGCACTTCCCACGGCAACGTTTGAAAAACTAGTCTACAATATTGGAGTACGTAGACTTAAAGATCTTGACTGATATTGTCATGAGGGGGAGATAATACGCGCCGCACTCTTTTTCCCTTAACCAAGGTTTTTCCCACTGGGTTTTCCTGGTAAGGTTTTTAATGAGGCAGCATCTGATTGCGTATTGATATGTACTCTTTTTCCTTCACTAGGTTTTTGTCCCATTGGGTTTTTCCTAGTAAGGTTTTAACGAGATATATTCTTAAGTGATGGACATCCAAGGGGGAATGTTATGAATAATTATATGGATATCCATGTATCCTCCACTACATGATATGATGGATAATCATTTCTCCTCATCTTTATGTTATAGTGGATGATCATTGCTCTTCCACTAATTATAAATCCATCTTTTCCATTATGTATTCAACTTTTGAAATAATTGTACCTACTATTTTGTGCCTATAAATAGGACATGAAGTTATATTATTAAGACACATACAAAAATATCAATAAAAGAATTCTCTACTTAATTCTCTCATTTTATTCTCTCAATTTCATAATATTTGAGTTTATTTCATAACAATTATCACTTTTATAGTTTTTTCTTTCTCTGTATTCAACTTACTACTTGGAGTTGGGAGTTCAAGCGCCCAAATTTAGAAGAAACACCATTTCTCCCAATTCTGATTTTTTTTGCCCATTGTTGAAGTTCCTCCACTTTCCGATTGTTGCCGCCGCCGGATTACTATCACCACCTTTGATTTTCAACTGTTGCCATCGCCGATTCCTATCACCGCCTCTAATTTTCGATTATTTCCGCTGCCGGATTCCTATCACGGCCTCTGATTTCCGTTTGTTGCCGCCGCCGGATTCCTATCACCGTCTCTGATTTCCGATTGTTGCCGCCGCTGGATTCCTATCACCGACTCTGATTTCCGATTGTCGCCGCCGCCAGATTCCTATCACCGCCTCTAATTTCCGATTGTTGTTGCCGCCGGATTTCTATTACCGCCTCTGATTTCCGAGTTCAAACCGTCTTGCGAAGCTTATCTTACGGCGGTAGAAGGTTGATACACCACCATCCACAACCAATGATTCTTCCACGTCATCGCCACGTCACGGATCTAGGGTCAAGCATATTCCAGCACGGCTCAAGGACTATATTCTTTAGAAGGGAAAGATTTAGTCTAATTTGCTTAAATTGTTAATTTCAGAATTCCTAGCCGTTATGGCACTAGCCATTATTTCCTTATTATTAGGATTAGTTGTTGTAAGTTGTTTTCTCACGTTGGCAGTAACTTAGAATATTAGGACTTTGAATTATTCTTGTAAGTTTTTATGCAGAATTGAATTGAACTTTCTTCCTCCATATTCTTTCTTCTCTGTCAATTTATTCTCCTGGGAGATTACCCCTCTCGAAGTGGGTCACCATATCAAAGGTGATGTCACTATTCTATTTGTTTGTTTTCATCTTTTACTCTGCCCTCTAAAGAAAGCACTTTGCTTTCAGTTTCACTTTGCTCTCCAACGCTTCATCAAATCTTGACCAGAAATCAACGATTAGGTAAGTTCTATCCGAATGCTTTTGCAATTATGATTTACATATAAGTGCGAGTGTTATGTTTTTCCTACTATTTTTCTAGTTGAATCTCGTATGTATAAAAGTCTTAGCTGTATAT